>CM046379.1:38896265-39462508 GCA_025413485.1 Ficus microcarpa
AAAACAGTTAAATTGCGATCGACGAAAAGAATATCACATAATTAGGCTTCATGAAATTTTTGCTATAAATTTTACAATATTTCAGAGCACATCAAATACAAATGAGTTCAACGAAGCAATAAGTGAAAAAATAAACATGAAGTTTTTTTTTTTTTTTTTAATGCTAATCAAAGAGAAGATACAAGTCATTTGATTGGCTGTTTTCCCTAATAAGGCCAAAAAGTTTATTTAACTAATTGGCCTTTCACACTTTACATATTTCCACAGATGAGAGGCCTATAAAGTTTCCCAAAGCTATGGGGTTTGTTGTGTTACTAAATATTTTCTTAGGAGTTTTATAGCAAATATATTAATAGACATTCACACATATAGAAATATTCCTTAGAATATTATGATCAAAAGGAAAGAAAAACACTTCCTTGGAAGTTAGAAATATAGAGACCAAATTTGACTTTGGGGCCTCTTAAAAAGGAGCAAGCCATATTTTGTTCCATGGACCATAACTCAAGGGAAGTTAATGGTGATGTTGAACTCATTGGTCCTAGCATGGTCAAGTTGGGTTGTCAACCCCACCCCACAATAATTCATCTTGATGACTAGGGTAAGAAGAGTGCAACACGAGGACTTTCAGAAAATTGGTATATGTTATTCCTTTGTAAAACTAGATTGCTAAGTACACCTAATGTGCCTTTTCATTTCTTGGATTTAGAATGTGTTTTGTAAGAAGGAGAGAAAATTCGAAGGAAAAAGTGATAGATCATTTAAATGAAGGAAATAAGAATGGAAGAAAAAGTTTTTTTTTTTTCCTTGTAATATTTGATATGAACTCTCTTTAATATATAATATCTTTAATTTAGAAGAGATCAAAATTGAGGTATTTAAAAGATTTGAAATCTCTCACGTATTCTCTTTCTTCCTCTTTTCTCTCTTACGAAACGATCATAAATGTCAAAATCATTTTACTTCTCTTCTTCCTTACATTTTTCTTTCTTACCAAACAATACTCTTAGGGGGAGTACTTTTTTCAATATTCAATGTTTTTAGACGGTTGAATTTTTATTAAGTTCTATTATTTTGAATCTGAAATTATCTGATATCTAGTAATAAAACCTTTTTTTTTTTTAGATAAGTGCAAAAGTTTCTGTGGTGCCAAATCATATTATCTGTCACAGGTGGTAGCTTATGTAAGCAAAGAATAGCAAAAAAAAAAAAAAAAAGTATAACATTACAAGAGGACAATCCCCATCAAACCGACCAAATAAAAAATTCTTGTTCTGATCTGCCGCCCAATCGTGGGTGGTTGCAACTTGGTTTTGTTTTCCTTAAAATTACTATTATTATTTTTTTTTTCTTTTTAAAAGAAGGTTAGATAGAAAAGGGATTAACGTTTAGGAATTTTCATGGCTTATTTTATTTGATGAGTGGGTCAAGTATTGCATTGAGCATGCAATTCATTAGCTCATAATGCTTCACAATGGAAAAAACAATAGAAAATTAAAATTCTTCCTAGGACTACATGTTTTGTTGACTTTAAGGTAACATTGAAATTCCCATAACGTAAAAAAAAGGAGGTTATATTGGTTTCTTTTTAATTAAATTGCATTTGACATGTGAAACAAGAAAACTAGACAAAAGGTAACCTAGTTTTCATTTGAGAAATTAAACCTACACTTGTATGGGAAAGATGTGTACGGTCAATTTGTATCGAAAAACAAAACGCGTCATCTTAAATTTAAATTTTCATTTGTTATAAAGTAAAAATAATCCCGAAATACTTTTACTACAATTTATAAAACTCGATCTTGTTTTTTCTTGTTTATCATTTAATTTATAGAAATAAATTGAAGCTTAAAATTATGGCCGTTGGTGAGCTGTTAAATTCAGTTACTAACTTGTTATTATGACTAGTAATATAGCCTTGAAATTCAGTTACTTTCTTTAATTATCTATATTAACGGCTTTCTTGAATTCCTTTTGATACCTTTCTTGTTCCATATGTTGTTTTTTATTCAATGGACGGTTAAGGCTGCTGTCAAACAAGCAATAATAAATTCAACTTGATCCATCAATTCAGCGGTTTTTTTATGACCATTAATTTGAAGAGAGAGAGGGAAAAAAAAAAAAAAAGAGTAGCAGTCTTTTATTTGAAATAAAATACCTCTCTTTGGCTGCATTTGGAACTTTGCTTAAAATTTGACAATACTTTGGAACTAATTTCTTTCCCAAAAAGTAGCCTTAAATTGATTGAGAGAAGATTCATCTTCTGGGAAGCAAATCCACTTGGCCAAGTTTCCTATCAGTTATTTTTTTTTTAAATTTGAAAATTACTTATAAATACATAAACTTTAATTTTAATTTTTAAATTCCGTCTTATAATATGTAAGTTATTGTACATTTATTGATATGATTCTAAGCAATTAAAAATATTTATTATGAAAAAAAAGAATAAATTATCGTCACGTGAGTTTGTTGATACACAATAATTAAAATTAAAAGCTACTCATTTAGTATCAATAATTTTTTTTAGTAGTTTTTTTTTTTTTTTTGCCCTTTTTGGTAGCCAACATTTCACAATCGGGTAATAAATCAAGATTATTTGTGTGGGTCCCATAAGATGCCCTGTATCGTGGCTCATTAGTCCACCGCCCTCATCCATAAAAGTTGAATCAAAACATGAAGCATTTTAACGTGGGCCAACCTGATTTCTTTGTTTTTATGCGACGTCTGCAGGATGAACGGCTGAGATCGTCCGCAGTGTGTTGACTGACGGTTGGGAATTTGGTCAAGCACCGTCCAAGACGAGAAGCTTGAATGGATTGTCGCCCTCATGGGGGCTGGGGCTCTCGAATGGGCACTGGCTTCTATCGGGTCACTCGGCCTAACGTTTAGAAACAGAGTTTCATGTGGGGTCCAATTTTTGGTGGGACCCACTAACTATTACAACCCTGCGACAAGAAGGAATCATTGTCTTGGGGACAGCCTAATTCGTATGTGGCCACGTCAGCAGTGATTCAAAGTTAAGGTCCCTGTTAGAGACGTCTGGAGATTGAGTTTTAGAATTTAATTTAAAATTTTATGTTTGGTTAAAATATGAATTATAAATGAATTATGATATAAAAAATAATGTAAAAATTTGAATGTGTTGAAAAGAAAATGAAAAATTAAAATTGAGTCTTGTTTTGCTTATCTTCTGATTGTGAGTATTTTGACATAAAAATTATTTTATTTCGATTTAAAATAAGAAAATTATAAAGTTTTAAATTTTAAAATTTTTTTAAAATATAATAGAGAAGAAATAAGTTACAAATTGAAGAGTTTTAAAATTCCGTCCATAGAGGGAATCCCAAACCGCCCTAAGAGGGAATTGAATCCGGTGGCGTTTCGTCTCATGCAAGCAAAGCGGCCATGCCTTCGTTGTCGTATAAGGCTGCTTTTCGAGTCTATCTTCCTACGGCACCGTCAATTTAGTATCCGGACGCTTTGGAAAATGAATTTCTTTTTGGATTTTATTAGAAAGGAATATGTTAGTTATATGAGCGCATCAAAAATAACAACTTTTAATTTAAATATTTTGTTGAAAGATCAAACTGATCATGTTTTGTCATTCGGAGCTAACTCAAGTAGCTCAATGCGTGAGTGTATGAGTGCCTAATTCAATATTTGAATTCTGAATTTTTCAATTCTTATAAGCAGTAAAAAAGAAAAAAAATTTTTAATTCGTTGAAAGATCAAATAGAAGTAAAATAGTTACTTAAAAAAGTTTAAAACAAGTGTTAATGTCATTTACTTGTCAATGTTTATTTCGTTGGGTTATATATATAATACACGAGAATGTAATATGTATTGAGTCTAAATTATCTAGACAGGACACCTTCTATTTTTGTACATTTTTTTTTTTAATAAGTGTTAATGTGATTTGTGTCAATTCCACGGTAATGAATAGAATCCGAAGACAATTAAGGCTTTGCTTGGTTACAAAGCTCAAACCTCAAGTTTGAACTAAAAATTTTATCTTTTTCTGAAAAAATTATTATTTTTTCCGAAAAAGTTTTTTGTCTTATTTAAAAAGTCAACAAAAATTACTATTACAACTTAAAAATCTTAAATCAAACTTACACACTAAACACGCCCTTATGTTTATATTTATTCCGTTGATAATATATATAATACACGAGAATGTAATATGCATTCTCCCTAAGTTATCTAGACAGGACACCTTTCTATTTTTGTATATTTTTTAGTTAAAAAAAATGCTAACAAACTTTGCATCCATCTTCTGAGATATACACAATTACATCTCAATTATTTTATTTCTCAATGTGAATTTTACTTTACTAATAAGATCAATTAATAATTACCTTTACCAAAATGTTACAAATTTTCCAAAAGAATTCCACTTTTTTATTTTTTTTTTATTTTTTTTGTTTCCATATCAAGTCTAAATTGTCTCAAAGCTTATCCAACACATGGTCAATTTTTTCTCCGACGAGGGTTGTCAATGTCATAATAATGGAAATTTGGATTTGACTTCTTTTATCTCATTTAATTTTTTTTGGGTGTCTTATGGTGCTTAATTTATTCCCAAGATAAAGCAAACTTACAGTTCTGTAGTTTTCTGCCAATAATACTACCAACATAAACTCAAACCCAATATAACCATCTGGCCAACTTCCTCAGGTAAAAACAGACCCACATGTGAGTTATACATACATATATATATATATATAGATATATTCACTAACATATGTAAAACTCAAATTAGCATAGCCAGTTTCTGACAAGAAGAGGCAGTTCTGGGCCTTTCCATTTTGGACAAACGAGTTCCAAAGGCTTAAGGCTTACGTAATATTGTTTCAAAATTTGGGCCGGGCCCAGAAAACCCAAAAGGTTTCTTGATGACGATTTTGCCGTAAGCGACGACGTTTCTGTGCCGGTGATTGTGCACCTGACTGGCAACATCCAGCGTCAGTCCCCAGAAAAATATAATAACGCCAAACCAAGGGCAAAATCGGAAACCCACTCCCCAAACCAAAAGCGCGGGAAATAGAGCCGTTGCTTACTAAAACTCTTTTGTTTTGGCGCCAATTTTGCCTTTCACTCGGTTTGGGGCTGCCCGTGTTTTTTCCTGGGCAGCTGCCCTTGCCCTGCCCTCTTCTCATTGCACTCTTTTTGTGCTTTTTAGCAATTTGCTTGGCTTTAAGACCAATCAATATATATTCACACACATATATATATATATATGTATATTCATCTCACTCCCTAACACCGAGTCTTTCTCTCTCTCTCTCTCTTTTTTTTTTTTTTTTCGCCCAAAAACAAAAAAAGAAAGTAAATTACTTACCTTAATAATTCATTCAAAGCTTTTTTTTTTTTTTTTGCGTGTTTTTTTTTTCTCCTTCTCTTAAACCCTCTTTCTTTCCCTCTCTTTTTCTTTCCTCGTTAGCCGCCTCAAAGACCTTCTTCAAAGAAAGCAGAACCAAAAAGAAACAAAGACCCTTTTCTATTATTCCTCTGCTTATTCTTTCTCATCCAAGTTTTTCTTCGTTTGTAATCCGATTCCTTGATCAAAATTCAATCCTTTTCTCTTCCAACAAAAACAAAATTCTTGGTTTATTCTGATTCTCATACCAAAAAAACCGAACTTTTTTTTCTTTTGTTTATTTTCCATGGGGTTCTCAAAGAAATCTCAGATTGATGGAGGCTTAGAATCTGAAGGCAGAAAGTGGGTGATCGCCGGAATTCCCGTACGGAGCTCTCTGAAGCCGATAAACACGAAACACCGAGTGAAAGACATCGAATCCATCGCCGGCGACGACGAGGAGGAACCGTGTTCGACAACGCCGACGGAGAAGGAGGCCAGGATTCCGGAGAGATTGTCGTGCCCGCCGGCCCCGAGGAAGCGGCGACCGGCTTCGAGATGTAATAGGAATAGCTTCAATGGCGTAAGAGAGTTCTTTACTCCGCCGGACTTGGAAACAGTTTTCATACGCCGACAAGTTGAGAAGGCAATTTGATTTTCAGAGAGAGACATACTTTTAGACTAGCAACATAAGCAAGAAGTTGGTAGAGTTAGTGATTTAGAAGTTTTTTTATTTTTCCCCCTGTGTTCTACTTCTTCTTCTCTTCTCTTGTGTTTTTTTTTTTTTTCCTTCTTTATTTATCTTTTTATGTTAATCTTCTCTTTCTTTCTCTTTCTGCGTATTGGAGAAGAGCTGGTGATGTACAAAAGATATGATATTTATGCAATGAGAATTCTAATTAAGAACAAGCTTTTTTTTTTTTTTCTCTGAATGATTGTTAGTTATACTTCTTCTTCTTCTTCTTGTTCTTTTTTTTTTTTTTTGGTTCATTTTTGTTTTTTGTTTTATCTCTATGCTGTTAGCTTGAGTTTGAGTTTTTTTACTTCACGTATAGTAGAATACATTAATATGAATTCATAACGATTCTTCTATATCACTCACTATCCATTATGATTTTTTTAATTTTACATGAAGTAGACAACATGGCTGGATCAACCGAAGTTAATATCTTTGTCAAGTTTTTTTTGTTTAAAATAAGAAAGAAAAAATCTTTTTCACTGTACACGACAAGTCTGTTATTAGTGAAGTGAACATATGGCCGGATGAAGCTTAGTTAGCATTTTTTTTTTAATTCAACAAAAAAAAAAAAAAAAAAAAAAAAGCAGTGGTCTTTGCACCAGCTTGCATGGATATGTGGAATTTTAGTAAAACCAAAAGGACTAGCTGCCAGAGTAACCTCATTGAGCCAGCCCAAAATCTCTCTGCTTCCACTCTCATTGGTACACCCTTTATTCTCTTCCCTCTTTCTCTCTCTAAATCATCAGCCAAAATATGTTAGAGCAGAGATATATATATATATATATATGTATATATATATTTGGACTGAGAGTAGAGGTATTTTGAGCAAAACATGTCAGTGTTTTTTTTTTAAATTATTATTATTATTATTGTTTTGTTCAGTCTCTCCACCTACCTCATCTCTAACCAGTCACCTCCTCCAAATTCTCCTCTCCTTGGGTTTCTTTGGTTTCAACTTTCAAGCTCTCCTCCTACTTCTCTCCAGTCTCCACGCACACAAACTATACACGTGCATTTGGAGCATATAATTGTATTTCAATATGAGACCGCCCAAAAATAACCCAAAAGTTAGCCCCCCAACAATAACAACAACAACTGCAAAAACAAAAACAAAAACAAAAACCCAAGTGAAAGTATAATCTTTTTTCTTGGCTAAGATGCTCCACGAACTGATTGACTGAGACAAATACCGTCACAAAACACAAGTACAATTTTATTTTATTTTTTGTAGTTATTATTATTATTATTATTATTATTATTATTATTATTATTATTTCTCCTTATGCCCTGCCAAGCCTATCTCTTTAATCTTCGTTTGTGTCCCACTAAAGACGACCCACTTCACCTGAAACCCCCTAATGGCAAAGCCAAATTCCCTTGGAATGCTTACCTCTGATTATTAAAAGACAAATAAAAATAATAGCGTGTGATAATTTCGAATCCTATGTGGGGTTGGAGGGCTTGTTTGCTAGAGTGTCAATAAAAACGTTCCAAAGTACTTGATGATAAGGACACTAGTACAAATGATTTTTCTTTTTTCCTTTTTTATTTTTTTATTTTTTTATTTTTTTATTTTTATTTTTATTTTTTGTGGATAAGATTTTTCGACATGCTTGTCAAGCACCCAAATTAACAACATATTATTCTCTCCATAATCAATATGTATTGAATGATATAACTGTGTGATTACTGATTACATATATAATACAACTGTAATTCGTTCAAAACTTAATATGTCATATAATTCGTTCACAAGGTGATAATGGAAAGCTAATTAGTATTTAATATAAGTAGTTTTAGCTTTGTAATATTATTATTATTATTTTTTGCTTGAAAGCTTTGCAATATTATTAAGTAAACAAAAAGGGTTTCTTTCTAGGGATTAGGAATAGGATCCCTTTAGAGAAAGAACACAGTAAAGTTGTAGTGAAAAAATCAACGCCTTAAGTTTTGTCAGATTGCGGTCATTGGATAAGCCGGGGTGAGTCATCACTTAGTGCAGCCCACGATGTTAGCGATTTACATGCTCTTTATTATATCGCTCTTTATTATTATTATTATTATTATCGTCTTTTTGGAAGCAAAAAAAATAATTTTTTGTTTTGACTTTCATTATGTTTGATATTTAAGTGTATTTTTTTTATCTTAATTTTTATATTTTTTTAAATTAACAAAATTCATAATTAATTTTTAAAAAATCAATCAACTTCAATTTAAAAATTTCATTTCTAACCGATAAATCAAATGCAAGCTTTGTCTTTTGTTTCCAAACCGGGGAACAACATATCTAGGACTTTTTTTTCCCCCCCTTCCTTCCTCTTCATCTCAATATAATGTTTAGTTGATTTCGTAAAGAAATCAAACTTATTAATTAAACGTGAGATAGTACTCAATCATCCATTGTAGCTAGGAACATAAATGTCGTAAATTTAGATCTAGTGGAAGAGGCAGAACTATATATTGGGTCGTTTTTAATATAAGTAAAAACTGATTAAATGTGTAAAACAATATTTTAAAAAAAAATTTAATGGGTTAAACTGATTTTTGAAAATTTTTTAATAAGCACTAAAAATTTTAGAGTGAAGTTAATAGTGTCTTATTGAAGCTCCCGATGCATATTTCAAAAAAAAAAATTTTTGAGAAGTTACATTTTATTATTTGACTAGGAAGAATATGGCTTTAATGGTAAGTTTTTTAAAAAGCCAGAATTATTTTGACAGTTAATCTAAACACTTCCACAAGTAATTTTTGGACTAAAAAGGCCATAAAAACATAAAAGCTTGCCAAACATACCCAATTGTCTCAAGGAATTTACATATAAGAGGTTGAATATTTCTCTCAACATATAACTATTTCAAGGGCATTAATTATGCCTTGAATATTTTCTTGACACGTCTTTTGACTTATTTACTTAATTATTCCACCAAATTTTATCAACATCTAGTTAAAGTCCATATAATTTGTCAACTCGGGTTTGTTTGGTATGTTAGTTTGAGTTGAGATTTTTTAGTTGTAATAGTAATTTTTGTTGACTTTTTAGATAAGACAAAATTTTTTTTCAGAAAAGGACAAAAAAACCAGTTCAAACTAATAGTTTGAATTAACATACCAAACATAATATCTAACTTACTAGAAACATTTACCAAAAACAAAAAAACAAAAAAAAAAACCTACTAGAAAAATCTGCAACGCAGGAACAATATCACTCTAATTTTGGCCCCTTCGTGTGCTGTGTTACACAAGACAAAAGAAAATGAGAACAAGAAACATTTTTGGAAACACATTTTAAATTTACGTCGGATTCTAGGGTGAAATAACTTATCCTGTGACCAAAGTTGTTCCATGTAATAGAACTTGTTCTTAACCAAACGGCACAACCTTGTTCGTGTGTTTATCTTTGTTTTTGACTGACTTTCTTTGTCGGTGAGATCAAGTGTATTTTGCTCAAAATAACACATACAGATAATTCAATCACTTCACATTTTACTTGCCAATTTCTAACCGCTTAAAAATATTTTACCAACGTTCTTTTTTCCGTCTCTGCAACATAAAAAAAAAAAATAAAAATCAGAGGAGGTACCATTGAGATGCCAATAACTTATGTAATATACTACTATATGTTTCAAGAGTTACTAATATTCTTCACACTTACACGCAAAAAAAAAAAAAAAAAAAAAAAAAGGTTCAATTCTTTGCTCAGCTATATCCACTGCCCCTAGGCAAAACCATTTCAAAAGAGCACTACATTATAGACATGCATGTATTGAAGTATGAAAAGGACAGCTCCCTAGCTAGCTTACTGTAAATATATATATATTGGCTTGTTTGTTTCGTCATTTCATTTCAACTCAAACTGTATTTTCTTTCAAAAGTTTTTGTTTTTTTCCCAAAAATTTTTTGTCTTTTCTGAAATTCAAAAAAATTTACTATTACAACTAAAATATCTCAACTCAAACTAACGAACCAAACGGATCCTATATTTACAAGTAACATATACACACGCATACATATAAATATTGCATGTATTTTATACACAACCCATGTGAGCTTCCACGAAAATACAAAAGAAAATGCATGGGAGTTAGTGAATCAAAGCCCTGAATCGGCACAGCCTATAATCAGTCTTGTGCAATCTTTTTTTTTTTTTAATTTTTTTTAATTTTTTTGGTTTTCCTTTGGATATTTTTTTGGATAAAATTACACCTGCAGCATATAAGCCTATACACATGTATATATAGTGACTAGTGAGCACTGAAGGGGTAGGGAAATAGGCCAGGAATTAATTAATTGATTATTTATGTATGAATATTGAATAATGGTGGGATAATAATTGAGGATTGAGTATTAAAATGAGATATTTAGAAAAAGGAGGAACGGGGGAATCCAATGTATGAAAGAAAGATTAGGAGTAGTAGACATCTACACATGGGCAGGCCAAGGAATCCTAAGAAGATGAAAGATTCTGGTTTTTGCGGTGACATTTTGACATTTAAAACACTTCAATTCTTTTTCATCGACTTTCGTACCCCCTCCATTTTCTCATCAACTTCTCTTTACTTCTTCGTTTAACCTCCCTTTTTTTTTTTTTTTTTTGTCCTCCATAAAACGCGGTTTCTTTTCTTTTTTTTTTTTTTTTGAAAAATTTTATTGTAGTTTGGCATACATTACTTTTTTTTTTTTAATTGTTTGATCTATAATTTAAAGCAATTCTATTATTTGTCGTAAATTTCTAACATGAATATTATTAGAATACATCATTGAAAAATAATTCAGTACATTAAAGCAATACTATTTGTGATATCTACGTATATGATAAATAATATTTCTAACTTCTTAGATTAAAAACCCGTTTAGATCAGGGGCCATTTGGAACTTTCCAGACGGAATTTTACAACTTAATTACAAAACTCACAAATCTATCGCACTTTCTTTCTTATATTTTTAAAAAACTCAAAATTCAAAAATTCATAACTTTTTTATTCTAAATTGAAATAAAATATTTTTTTAAAATCATACAGATTGAACAAGAGAAATAAAAAATGCATTCATTATGTAAATTTTTTTCAAAGGTACATTTTAAAATTTTAATTTATTTATTATATCACATGGTTTATTTACAATTTATATTTGAATAATCGAACACACATTTTAATTTCTAACTTATAAAACTCCATCTCTAATAATTGTTCCCCTAAGTTTTCCTGCCCGAGCTGCCCGGAAATTTTGGCGGGAAACTAACCCTAACGCAGAAACATGTTTGTTTGGATTCTTCGTTTGGCGCCAAAAGCTTGTTTTGTAGCCCGCGAAATGCGGGCTCTGACGGCTCTATGACGTACACGCAATTAAAATATTTTTATTTTTATTCTTTTTATTTCTGTTTCTCTAACAGGACCTTATTTTAATTTTTATTATTTTTAAGAAAGGGGAAAAATTTGCGGTGATGATTTCGTCACTGGGCCCCACGAGATCTAAATCCTCACCTTAACTAATCAGCAAGTCGGCATCCGATGTTGCCTGTAACATGAGCTAAAAAGGAACGCTGGTCTCTTGAGGTAAATCAGAGCCGTTCGTTTGTTGACTTTTTTCATGAACGTTGCCTTTTTTTTTTATTTATTTGGAACTTAGATGAAGAGGTTCGAATTTTACATATTGAGATAGAGTTAAGTATTATATTACTGTTATGCTACAATTGTAATCCCTTCACAATCATTTTTTCAGTTAAAATTTTTTTTTTTTATTTGTTGACTTTTTTTTTTAGCCAACCGAAAATTAGGAATTGGTCTCCCTCATTTACAACCAAGATAGCCTTAAATTCTTTTTCAATTTCTTTTTGTACTATATGACGTGACAAAGTTTGGCAGTTGTCAACAAATTACAGGTTAAGTTCTTTTTTTTTTTTTTTTTGCTCCGAGGTTTCGGTTATCTCTTCATCTCATGATAAAGGATGATTAGGATTCAATAAATTATCGACTAGATTTTTAATGTTAAATAATGTGACAAATAAATTTTAGTACTTTTCCTAATTAATAATTTGAAAGCTTCAGCTATCCTTCTTCAATATCAAGCAAAAAATTAATATTTACAAAATTGCTTCTATTTACAAAACGAATCACTTTAAAATTAATCAATAACTTACGGTATGTTTGTCTCATCATCTCATTTCAACTCAAACTGTACTTTTTTTGTCTTTTTTCTAAAAATTTTTTTTGTCTTTTCTGAAAATTCAAAAAAATTTACTATTACGACTAAAATATTTCAACTCAAACTAACCAACCAAACGGACCCTTAACCTCCGTTTGGATATTATAGTTGGAAGTTAAGATTTTTAAATTGGAAGTTAGTTAACTTTTTAAAAACTAGTTATAATTTTTGTTGACTGTTTAGAAAAAGATAAAACTGAGATGAAAAATTTAAGTTTGAGTTATATCATCAAACGGGACGTTGAACTTTAATTTGTACCGAAAGTGAAATAATGATAGTTTCTATCATAAAAATCTTCTAACAAATTTTAGTTTTGTATGAATATATACAAAATTGTATGCTGTGATGAACAATGTTCATGCTGCATTCAACGGAGGACAGATCTATACACCAAAAAAATTCCAATTAGTGAGAACCGACTGGAGGAGAAAAAACTTTACTTCAAACATCTCATTTGACATTTTGAGAGAGAGAGAGAGAGAGAGAGAGAATGCCTTTGTGATTGGGCCCCAAAGAAGACGCGTTTTTCCTCCTCAGTTGAAAACATATGGACCAAAGCAAACAATGGGGCCCCCAGTCCATAAAGTAGAAAGTCGGTCAGCAATTTTGGGCCCTAGCAGGCTTTTGTAGGCTGACCCAAGCTTGAAAACGCAGGCTTGGGCTAAGTAGTTGTACAAATTTTGTTCAGCTTTGGAGAACTTGGTTGGGGAAAAACAGTGCTGAGGGACACCGGTGGTGCTGGTCACGAGACCCACCTTTTGTTAACGATGGTGTTTCGCACTTGTTGCCTGAACCGTGAAAATAACCTTTTGATAACTTTTTTTGTTTTGTTTTTTGTTTTTGTGATCTGGAATGTTTTTTTATGCCGTTCTTTAGTTCTTAATTCCAACAGTTACAATTGCTTTACCTTTTAGGCGGTGAAGTCACAGCATCACATTTAATTTTAAACCAAGAGAAACAAAAATGTAGAACTTGTTTTTTCTAGGGGAAAAAAAAAAAAAGTAGACCTTTTCAAAAGGATTTTTTTTAAAATGGAAAGTCTTTTTATTTTAGAAATAGAATTGGTGTTTGGATGTGTAAAAAAATTTTCTTCTTAAAAACAAAAAGTTATTTGAAGTGAGAAAAAATAATGTTGAAAATTATTCATTATGACAATATTTTAAAAAGATTTCTTCTCTTTTTTCAAAAGGGTATTGTATAAAATTAAATTTGAAAATTATATAGATTTTCTTTTCAAACTAAGAGAATGATGAAAAAAAATTGAAAAAAAAAACACTTTTTTTATAAAAATTTTCTAATTTCCGAAATTGGACATGTCTACTACCTAACAGAGGGTCAGTGTCAAAGAATGTTGTGCTCTAAAAACTCTAGTTGAGACGAAGAGGTAAACGGTTCAACCCTTAGGTTTATGAATATATTCCGGCATTGAGATATTGAGCTGAAGAAAGCGTAGCTCCAAATAATTGGTTTCTAAGCTTTTAGCTGCATTAAATATTGTGCATTCAAGTAGCGATTATGACATCACTTCAACCCATGACCATGGTTTGGGCCTCATTATTTATTGAGAAAATATCTCCTAAAAATGCTAGACAAGTAATTATCAAACACCTTTCTTAAAAAAAAAAAAAAAAAAATTTAATACAGATTACTCTGCAACACACACTAATAAAGAGTAGACCACATCATCTGGTTGTTGCCATGCCGCAAATTTTTTTTGTTTTGTTTTGTTTTTGAAGGTTACACATTATTAAGATACATTTTAAAATGCTTTAATTAAAAAGAAAAAGGAAAAGTATATTGTCCGAATACAAAAACTCCATTTGCAACCAAAAGGGCATTTAAGAACAAGAGAAATGGGCCAACAAGAAGTATTTTTCAACTCTCTCTGCCCCTACGCAGACGTGTACTGAACTATTAATTAGCATAATTATGGTTACAAGAGAGAGGTCAGACAAACGAAAGAAAACCAGAGCTGAGAAGAGAGACGTTATCGGCCACCTACCTTTCATTAATGGAAGGCTTTACTATAAGCAACATAGAATAAACTACACATTTATTGTGTTCTTTAGAAGCCGATCAGTCAGAATAGGAATACTCTCTCCCAAAACTTAGGAACTACCCAATAGTATTTTTCATGCATAAGTTAAAACAAATAAAGAAGTTTGGATAAGAACTCTCAGATTCAAAATCTGTGTTTTTATTTCCTGTTAGTGAGTGATAATTATAGGCCCATATATATATATAAAAGAAATGTCTTGTATCCAATATTGGATACCATCCGACACTTGTAATTTTCTACTTAACAACTTATAATAACTTGTTGATTTATATGTAACTTCCTATTTGGAACTTTGTAATATAATAACTTCATATTTGGAACCTTATCACACATGATACAAGTTAAAAAATATTACATAAGAATCACCTGATTGATATAATGTATCATAAAAAAAGTTACAAATGCCGTATAAGGAGGGTGATGGATAGCAGCCTCTTCGTGATGTGAGGATGATCCCTTGAAAGATAATTTAAGTAACTTGATACCTCAGTAATCTCAGTCCGATTCTCTTTGCATAAGGCCACAAGGCAAGACAACTTTTGTGTTCTTTAACTTGCACAACCAATGGAAGAGTGACTAAAACCTAAAGCATTTTAAAAAAGGATGTTCAGTCTTTACCTTGCAACAACAGGCTGAAATAAATTAACCTCTTTACTTTCATTTGCAACAAAGATAAAAGACACGCTTCTGCTTTGGTTTGAGAAGTTAGGATTGGAAAGTTTGACCTTTTTTTTTTTTATTTTTTTTAATTTTTTTTTAAAAACTGGAACTATGAATTCAAATAGGTATTTGGGATAGGAAAAAAAAGAAAAAATGTGTGCTTCAGATTTCAAAAAAAGAGTCTTACTTGATAATCCAATTCAAACTGGATTATATGTATTCGGATCCATTTCTCAAAAATTTCCAAATTAGACCTAATTCATGTCACCTTTTAAAGTTAAGAGGAAGTTATAATATAGCAGGAACTAAGCATGTGTTTGGACCTCCAATCCAAACTTTACTTTTACAATCTAATTTTTGTCATTATCCTTCAGCTTTACTATTCACACAGTTTTATAACTCAAACTTTAAAATTCATAATTTTGCATAGACAAATCCAAATAAAATAAATTTTTTTTATTGTATAGAATTTCAAGTCGAACGAAACAAACTCTATATTTATTTATTTTTTTTTCCAAAACATATTTCAAGTTTTTACACTTTTTAATTAAAACAATTTAAACACCTCAATAAATGTATAATGAATCCAAACTCAAATTATACTATCCAAGCCTCAGCACCAAAGTCATGCTAAATTTTGGTCACTATAGCCAAAGGTCTAGCTTTACACTATTGCAGGTCCCTTTATCAGAACAAAGGACTGGCTTTCAATTCATTTGTTTCTTCAGATGTCTAACAGAGTAACTTTACACTCACAAAAGGTATAAAAAAGAATCGGAAACAACATTTGATAATACGTTTAGAAAGAAGCGTCAGAAACCTGTAAATTTTATAACAGAGAGACAATAAATTGACGGAGATAAATAGCTTAAAAGTGAAAAAAAAAAAAATCCAAATTATTTTCCGTTTCAAGGACCGAGCAACACTAATATCACAAAAGATTTGTGCCTTTTTCATTGACATAGAGAAGAAACATGTTCATCTTAACAGATGTCACAGGTTACATTGAAAGAAAGAAAAAAGAACCAAAAAAAAAAAAAAAATCTAACATTTTAATACAACATAATCGTTTCGAGCAAAAAAGTTGCTCCTTTTTCTGGTCATCATAGCATAAACAGAAGCATTTACAATCATAAAATAAAACACAACAAGTGGTGTGTCAGGTGTGATATATACATACATATACATATATATATCAATGTACCTGTCCCATTTGAAACTTTTATTCACGTACAAATTATCTACTTTTCTCAAATAAATTAAGCAACTTCTATGAACTTACGTGATGCCCAAGTCTTTGCAGCATCCGAGAGCTTGGTTTCCTCCACATGAACCCTCCTCAGCTTAGGAGAATTCATAACAAACAACTCAATTCCCTCAGCCTCAATCCCACAACAATACATTATATCAACACTCTCCAACCTCTTGCAGCTTCTAGACATTGCAGCCATGGCCGAACTAGTGAGTCCTTTGCATCCTCTAAGCTTCAAATCAACCAAACAATGGCACGAAACCAACATAGACATAAACTCTTTATCCACCAACGTTTCGTTATAAGACAAGTCCAGTTTCCTCAGCTGCTTCAAATTCTGTCCCAATGTGGCCAACAACCCGGGTTCTCTTTCGACGACATCGCAGTTTATAAGCGCCAATTCTTCGAGCCCGGAACTCATGGCGACCCCAACAGCCTTAAGGCCTTCACCACTAACGAGGCAGCAACTTTGGAGCCTGAGAGTTGAGAGAGTTTTGAAGCTAAGTGAAGCTGCAAAAAGATGGTCGTTGTTGAGGTCTAGAGGCAAGCGAAGATCAAGCTTTTCGAGCTGGCAACGGCATTGGCTGAAGAATCGGAGAAGACCCTCTTTGCTTCCACCGTCGTAAACCAATAAGGATACAAGAGAATCACAATTCTCAGCCAGTTTTAGGAGAACCCCATCAACTATAGTCCTACAAGTTCTCAGCTCCACTTCCTGAATTCCCTTCAAGCAAGTGGCGAATGAAGAAAACGACCCTCCATCTCCTAACCCTTCGCAGCTCCTCAATTGTAATTTCCTCAGCTTGTTGCAGCTCCTCCATAGCCAACCCAGGCCCCAATCTCCGACACGAATTCCCGACAAAGAAAGGCTCTCTAAACCCAGTTCGGATTCTGGGTAATCTTCGTCTTCGGGGTAAAAAAACGATTGGTCGACTTCGATTTCGCGGCGTACCCAGATGGATAATTCTCTTAAAGAAGGGAAATTGGGAAGCCAAGTGAGGAACAGAGGGCGTGAGAGGTTGATAGAGAGAGAGGTGAGGTGGGTGCATGATTTAGAGAGAGAAAGTAAGGAGGAGAGAGAAACGGGACCAGCTAAGTATCTGAGGCAGTGGAGGCGGGGGCAGAGGGAAGAGATTAAGAGGAGGACGTGATCGGAGAAGGCGGTGGTTATGGCGGTGGTGGAGGTGGTTTCCGGAGGGAGGAGGAGAGAGAGAGAGGAGAGGAAAGGGTAGTGAGAGAGGAGCGAGGAGAGAGATTCGAGGAGAGTTGCGGGGGGGTTGCGGTTGTGGAGAGGGAGGCGAAGAGAGAGAGAGGTCTTGGAAGTTCGGTAGAGGTGGAGCCAGCGCTTGGAGACGAGAGGGACAGAGGAGGACGAACATGGCGGAAGTTTCTGGAAGATTTCTTGGAGAAGCTCGTCGCAGAGGAACTTGTCCATCAACTCCAAGATTTCTCTCTGTTTCTCTCTCTGTGTTTTGTGTATTTCTCTCAAGAATTATTTGTTCTTCTTCCTTCTTCTCTTCATGTGCTCTGTTTCAGCTTCTTTCTGGTTTTTATGTGTCATTTGCTTTACCTACCACAAAGGGAGATGCTTTCTCGTCTAGAGGCTTAGCTTTGTTTTTTACAACCTGCCCTGAAGAAAACGAGAGAGAGTGTCCGTTTCCAAAAAATTAAAAATTCAAATAAAAAAAAATAAAACAGCGTGATAGGAGAAAGAAGGGTGGGATTTTTAACCTTTTTTCGTAAATTAATTCAATGAATGAAATTATTTTAAATTAGTCCTTTTTTAAAATCTATTTCTAATTACTAAAATTGCGATAAAAAGGCACAAATTCTTTTTTAATAACCATTTCTTAAGATGTAAAATATCAAAATTAATTTACCAAAAAATATCAAAATTAATTATGATTAAATCAAGGTCCTCGTGTTTTTTATTATTTTTTTCAATGAGATTATAGTTGCGTAATGGACAAACGGGCGCTTTTTTTTTTTTTTTTTTTTTTTTTTTTTTTTTTTTAAGGACAAAGGGCCTAATTTAGATCAACTAGATAGATAAAACGTGTTTTGACATCAATTAAATTTGGTCTATAATTTGGGTATAAAAATGGAATTAACTGTCATTGTTATTTTTTTTGCTAGAAGTTTTTTTTGGTAAATACTTTTTTTTTTGGTCGAACTTTGTGTTTGCTTGTTTGGTCCCTTAAAAAGGTGTGTGTAGATTTTTTCTTTCTTTCTTTTTTCTGCTGGTAATGTTTTTGTGGTTGGCTTTTTATACGAGGGAAGTCAACGTTTTCACGCCATGACATGGGATAAGTGGCTTTTTTATATTAAGGATAAGGATAAGTTTTTATCTTTTTTGGCTATTGAAATTTAAAAATTTTAAACTAAACTCATTCACCAAACACCCCTTATATTTCTTCGTTATTTCTTTTTTTAAATATAAGTGGCTCTGTTTTTTAAAATTATAACAATTATTTTTCAAAATTTTAGTAGTTTTTTTTAATAAGTAGTTAAAGTTTGACGCATTTCTTTTTTTTTTTTTTTTGAAATAGTATTAACAAAAATTTTAATTACACTACCGTACAATTCTCCTGTCTTTTTTCCAATGTATGATGAAATGTATGGTTTTATTTTTTATTTTTTAATTTTCTGGTTTTTGTTTCGTTTTTGAGGTGTAAAAACTCAGAAGTGTCCTTCAAAAAAAAAAACAGAAAAGAAAAGAAAAAAGAAAATCCAAAGTGATTTTAAATTATTTTGAGCCAAACACGGCGATAGAGCACATATGCTAAAAGCACCAAGCACCACCTGGTTGGCCAATTATGAATTGCCATTTTGTGTCCATCATAAGCAATAAATTGTGAAAATACAAATGTTTTTGTACAAAACATTTCATTGAATCGTAAAGCCAACCAAAAGATGGCTACTCTTTTTTTTTTTTTTTTTTTTTACAGATGTCTACTTAAAAAAAAAAAAAAAAAAAAAAAAAAAAGATGGCTACTTAAATCAACCAAAAGATGGATATTCGTTTTCTTATAGATGACATTTAAATAAAAAAATAAATAAATAAATAAAAGCTTGGAGTTCAACTGTTGGACAAGTCGTTGGGAAACCTGATTTTCTTTTCACTCTTTCCTGGTTTGTTCCAAACTATCTCAGAACCAAATGAGAAAGAAGTGGATTGGTGTTGAATGTTTGACTGTTTTGGGGATTTACTTTGATCGTAATATATAATGTATTTCATTCTTATCTTAACTAGAAATAGTCAAGCAAGAATCTTTAGACGGGAAAAAATAAATAAATAAAACAAAAGAGTCATTTATTCTGTCCTCTTTAGACCTCTTTCCTCCAAATAAAAGAATGCTCAACATGTTCATAAGCAAAAATAAACACGCAAAAATAAAACAAATAATAAAAAAAAAGTGAATTCCTCGACAGAAGATCATATTTTTTTTTCCTCCATTTTGTCACATGTTTCAGTTAGTTTAGGGGGTGTTTATTGAATGTGTTTAATTTAAGATTTTTAAGTTTTAATAGTAATTTTTTCAGAAAAGGCGAAAAACTTTTTCAGAAAAAACAAAAATAATGAAAAAAAAATTTAATTTAAAAGTGGTGAACCAAACACCCCCTAGAAAGTGAATTCCTCGACGGAAGATCATATTTTTTTTTTCCTCCACTTTTGTCACATGTTTCAATTAGTTTAGTCTAGTTTAGTTTTGAAGGTTCTGAGTACAAAAATCCTATTGTTACCCCTTTAACCTTAGTTGACGTCTTATCAGCTTGTAGAATGCAAAAATATGCATACTTCGTAATTGTCAAACAAATCTCCACATGATCAATGGAATCTCATATTTAGGACCCGTTTGGTGAATGAGATTGAGTTAAAATTTTTAAATTTGAATAGTAATTTTTGTTGACTTTTTAGAAAAGACAAAAAACTTTTTCAGAAAAAGACAAAACTTTGAGTTTAAACTTATTGTCCAAACGGACCCTTATTTTTCCATTTTTGTCACAGTTTTTTAATCTTAGACTAAAGTATCTGTTTGATTCTCAAATCCGAATATAAGTTGTTTTTATCTCAGTTTGTCTTTTTATGAAAATTCAATAAATTATAATTAATTTTTAAAAAATCAACTAATTTTACACTTAAATTTTCGTTTCAAGTTGATATTTCAAACGCAAGCAAATTAATTGCGTCATAATAGATGAACGAAAAAAGAACACATAAAATTAATAAAGATTTTAACAAGAGACAATTGCAAATCTCTTAATCTTTATGTTTTTTTTTTCCCCTCTCCTTCTTCATGAACCCTCTATTTATATAAGTGCATATATAAAGACGAAGACAATTGAAATTATAAGTTCAAAACCCAAACTATCTTTAAAAAAATTTAGCAACTATTTATTTGCAAGGATAATAATTAGACATCATAATTTATTATTTTTTCAACATTTTTTAATTTCCAAATACATTTTCAAGTGCATAAATTTATATGTAATTGATAATTAAAACTTCAGTAAAATCTCGACCCCAAACTTTTTCCACCGTGGACTTCCCCGTTTAACAGGTAGGACCTTTTTTTTTTTTTTTTTGGTTCCAAAATAGCGAACGGCAGAGCACTGGCGTGTGGAGCAAACATTGTATTACTTTGTGGGCCCACAGTATCTCTCCTCTATCTATCAACCGCTCAAATATCGTGACAGCCCCCACCTTTATCCTGTCTCAGTCTAGACCTCTAATTTTTTGTTCCTTTCTTTCTTTTTTTTTTTTTTTTTTTTTAACCCATTCACTGAAAAATAGATAAGTAAAGAGTTTTTTAACAAATATCCAGATAAATAGCCAATTTTTTTTAATTTAACATAATGATCATTGATTAATGAAGGATTATAGAGTTAATTAATAATTAATCATGATCAATAAGTGAAACATCTATATTAATATTAATCAATTATTAAGTAATTTTATCAATCAATCAATCACTGATAGATTGATTTATTAGTATGGATGTTTTATTTTTTTAAAACACTTATTTTTGTAATTTTATAAATTTTAATTATTTATTAAAAAACTTTTTAGAAAAAAGCCATTGACTCACAAATCCTCCTGATTGAACCGAGTGGATCAATTTTTTTATTTTTACTTTTTACACACCTGCAACATTAGGACATTTTTCTTCCATAAACAACCCTTACCAACTACTACAGTGATATCCGCGATTAGTTGTATAGTGACATCTTTACTCAAATAATCATATATATTGATTAGCCAAAAAAAATAAAAATATAAAAAAATCACATAGATCTCAAGCCAACCCAAGGATTTTATTTTACTTTTTTTTTTTTTTAATAAATTGAGTGGAGGATTCAAACTCAAGATCTCAAAATTTAAAAAGACTATACTTGCAACATATTTGCAATTTTTACCATGATGACAATCTTACATTAACTTGAAATTAACAAACTGACGCTTTTATTTTACACTGAGCAAACCCATATGATCTTACCGACATAAAAATAGGTCGTTTTAGATCATTCCAAAGTCATTTTACTCATTAAAATTTTGAAAAGTTATTTAACCAATATAAACTTTCTGTTAAGGCTATTTTTACAGAGCACTATAAGACGTTAATAGCACTGATTTACTATCAATTCGTTAATGGCAATGTATTAATGTTTAGGTGAAGAAGAATCTGCACCACAAGCCACCCAAAAAAAAAAAAAAAAGACCCTCTTGGAAGTAAGAAATACATGAACAATCAATTAAAAAGACGAAACTTGGACCCACCAGTAACCATTTAGCAGAAAATTCCAAAAATAAGTGACAAAAAATTCCTACGGCCAAAATTCCTTACCCTTTTGAGTGGGTGACGAATAAGAAATTTCGAGCATCTTCTTTGGAAACCAGTTTGAAAAAGAAATTATGCTGATGTGATGTGGGGATTGATCTCACATCACCAACAAGGCCCCTGGTCCTCATCAATCCCTTTTACTTTCAATTAAGTTTACCATCGGGCCCGTGAGCCTCCCACAAGAAACTGTTTTTTTTTTTTTTTTTTTTCCCCAAGTACCACCTAGCAAATGGGGCTTTCTTTTTGTTGATTCTACATTCCTACCAAGATGTCTACAAAACATACTATAACAGAGCACTGCCTTCATCATGTGACTTCTCTCCCACCAGACGTGAGAGAGAGGAAAGAGGTGGAAATAAACCAAAAGTGATGAAATGTGTTAATAATAAGGGGCGGATTTGGAACGACGTCTTCAGACGGAATTTTACAACTCAATTTCAAAACTCTCAAATTTCCATATCACTTTCTCTCTCTTCCATTTTTAAAAAACTCAAATTTCAAAAGTCCACAACTTTCTTATTTCAAATCGAAATGAGATAATTTTTTTATTTTAAAAATCTTATAGAATGACAAAAGGAACGAAACAAGATCTATATTACTTTTTTTTTTTTCTAAACGCGTTTCAAATTTTTACTTTATTTTCTATATCATGGTTCATTTTCAATTCATATTTCAACCAGGCATACATTTCAATTCTAACTTCCAAAACTCTAACTCCAACCATTGTTCCAAACGGATCCTAAGATTCATTTAGAAATAGGCCACACAGGAAAAGTTCAGAGGTAGTTAATTTATGTGAACAGTCTAATACAATGTGGTTATAAATCATTCTACAGTTCGAACCATAGGAGAATGAACAACCCTCTATAGCCATAAACCAAAAAAGTGTATAGATAGCCTTCCACAGGCCAATGAGTTTCACGCCCTTCTTTTTTCCCATATGCTACAGATCACTTTCGGAGATGAAAAAGTAATATTCCTGAGGGGGACTTGTACTCTAACTAGCCACCACTTACCTTTTTCGGGTAAGACATGACAACAACAAAATTATGCTCTTAATCTTCTGATTAGCCGATCCAACCAATCGATAATGCATGAAAAGTTTGATTATGATGTGTTAACAGTGATGAAAAAATATGTGAATGCACAATACCCAGCATGGCAGGTGAACCGTACCTATATAGAGATAAGTAGCACTGCTCCAAGCCCAAAGAGATTCCACCCAGCGCCAGAAGTCACCGACATTAATGCTGTGGAAACCTTCAAAAGCACCTTTCAGCAACATAAAAGTAACTGGTGGAAATCCAATAAGGCAAAAAATTAGATTCCATGCTAGTCTTGAGAGAGTTCTCAAGGTCCCGACTCTGAAATCATGTCTCATTGGCTGAGCCATCAAACACATTGGAACCACCAACAAACCCCCAATTTCGGCTGTAGAAAAGTTTATGACTGACATGAGACATAAACCAATAAAGATAGCTGAGATGGTCACTGATTTCAAAATAGCCCATTCTCTAACATGAAGTTGAGATGCCTCGGCATGAGAAAATGGAGAAGCCAAGATCAAGAACATGATGAAAAAGCTGAGCGCTGAAAGCAGAAACCAGATAATGAAGCTGACTGTTGGGGAGCAATTGGGTATTTGACAGATAAAATAGGGCAGTAACGAAACAACCGAGCCCCACAAGTGAACAACAAAAACTTTCTTTGCTGCATTAACCCATTTCCATGATCTTAGAGTGTTACTAGGTTCATCAGTAATAGTAGCTGCACGAGTAGGTTTTTCTTTCTTCTGTGAAGAATTTAAGTTAGTGGCATCAGCATAGAGAGATGCTGCAACCATAGGAAGTGGTGCAACAAGGAGTGCAAAAGCAATCATGTAGACTCCCACTGACACAAATTTACTAGGAGACGTGAGTAGGTAGAGGAAAAATGACTGGTGGAACTTCTCAAGAAGATTGTTTACTGACCGAATGACTCCTTCAATTAACCTGCATCAGAAAATAAAAGGACATTCTCAGCCAAATGATGATAGGGAAACTATTGAGTCGGCACTGACATTTAAGTACAGGGGTTATACTGAAGCTCCATGTAAAGCAATCTTCCATTTATGTTTATAAACCGGAAAACACTACCAACAATGGTAAGCTATTCAAAAGTTTCTCTTCAAAAAGAATTTTGTGACAACAATAACTAGCCAAAAGATGTTGTTGAGTACTAACCGGCCACCCCGTAGCAAGAAGTCATCTTGTCTGATCATTTTATCAATAGAAGCTCTGGGTGAAATTTCCAAAGTGATTGCATCAACTTGGTAATCACGAAAAGCACCATGGGGACCGGCAGGAACTCCCAATGCCTAGTATAAGATAGAATACGTACAAAGAAATAAACCAGTGCCCAAAGATAAGCCAAAAACGAAAAACGAAATAAAAAATAAGAAATAAGAAAAGTAAATCTTGACTGAAAGGGAACAATAAAAATGGTAATCTATATAAGAAAGTACAAATAAAAGCATAGGAAAATCTATTGAATAAATACAAAAAATTAGACACCTGGTTATACAATGAACTTGCAAGTGTGGCAATGCCCTCGGTATAATCAGCTGCTGGGATACCAAATTTCCATTGGGGATTTAAGCTTCTCACCACTTGCCCTGCTGATTCAAATAGTTCTCCCAGATTCTTGAGCCATTTGGAGTCAAGTAGAGACCTCAATTTCTCCACCTGTACTCGAAACCCTTGCCTATGGACTGCTAAAAAATTCACAACATTAATGAGGTCAAGGTTTGGCATCTGCCCGTTGGATGCCTCAGCATAGATGTTAAGACTATCATCAAATCTTTCACTTCTTTCCACCACCTTAACGACAAGGGCTGCAGCCATGGTCCCAGCACGTTTAAATCCATCACTTACCTTTCTCCCAGCAGTTGAATAATCTTTCACATCATGTAAGTAATTGATATCAGGACATGTTTCTGCGCTTCCCGTGTGGACTCGAGTAAACACAGGCATGTGATAGTCTCTTAACCATGCGGAAACTGCAGCATATTCACCATGTTGGGAATCCGAAACCAGCCAAATAATATCCTTGGCCAGCCAAGTGACTCGGGGAAGCAAGGAAAACACTGAGTATGCAATGCCTAAAGATATAGCCTCGCCCAGCGTAATTTTCTCCGAATTGTAAGGAGTTACTAGGACAATAGCTTCCTTTCCATCACCACGAGGTGCTCTTATTATTCCAACAGTGTTAACACCATATGATAAACAACTGATGTTTTGCTTGACAATCCTAGAATCAGAACTAGAGAAAAACTGCAACGGATGAAACTGAGTTACTTGAGGATGAAACTTGTGATAGTTCACTTCTGCACCTAAGTCTGTCATATATTGTGCTATTAGTCTCTGACTCTCTCTGCATCAGAATAATCAGAAGAATGGGAGTAAGCACATAGCCACATACTAGTGTTGGATTTCTCCTTTTTCCTCTTTACCTTTAATTGAGTTGAAGAAAGAAGGGGAATGCCAAAATCAGTGAAACAAATATTGCGCAGTATTGGTGCTAAGTCACCAGGCAAAGGCTGTATGATTTGTGGAAAAATTTAGCTAGGTGACTGAACAAAGCTAGATAAAGATTCAAAACCTAGTAACAGTTTTAGTCCACAAACGACAACTAAGACACCTTTGAAATGCTTCAACGTTCACAGATAATAAAAGAACGGCCCTTCTACAGAGATTTATAATCAGAAAGGGAAAAGGTTTGAAAAGAAAGACGATGAGTAAATAAGGAAGCAAACATTTGATTTAAGTGTATAATTGTCCATTAAGTACTAAAATCGCATTCCTGATCGAGCAAGTAAAATATTAATGAGAGGAAAGGGACACACTCCTCCCATTCCCTTTCCATTGATGAAATGTAAATAAGCCATAAGAAAAAATCCTACCAAACAAAATTTCTGAAAGATCTTGGTTAGTGAAAAATGATAAGCTCCACTATCAAATATTCAAAATTCTACTAATTTCATAGCATTTATTCAGTGCGAAATTCAGAAAATTACTTAAATAAATTATTTATAAAAAAAAAAAAAAAAACTTTAAGGAAACACGTACATGCCTGCACCTCGAGGCTTCGAATTCAAAGCAATTAAATCCTTCACAAATCTATTCGCCTCTGAGACCTCCTGATTGGAGAGCATTGGATTCGCAGAACCTTAAATATATACATATATATACATATATATACATAGTACATCACATTAGTAATGTCTGAGAAACTGATTAATTACTAGAAGAAGAAAAAAAATAATTAAAAAACTAAAACGTATGGCGGAAAAGACCTGGCATTAGGGCATTTTCTGAAATGTAGGTGTTCTTGGCGAGAATCGGTAGCAGCAAAAGAGCCAAAATACCGGCAGTGCAGCAAACGACGCTGCGAAATCCACCATAACCAGCAAGAGCAAAGCCATAACCAGTCAAATTTTTTGCTGAAACTCGAAAAAATTCAAAGCGGATCTCAGTGAAAGTACGAAAAGAGAAAAAGTACCTGAAGAAGAAGCTGTGGGAGATGAGGAAAATCCCCAAGCGCACGATCGGTCGTTTTTTTGGTATTGGAGCCTCGGTTTCCGCCATAGTTACTGAGGTGTGCCTGAACGACGAGTTTCTTCAGCTGTCTGTGATGGAGATTTCAACTAAGCTTCGCTCCGCGGTAGAAATGGCGGTCCGAGTCTGAGTAGCATTTCGGAAAGGTCAGTGAGGGAAGTCGAACGAGGAGATGGCCGTAGCCTGTAGGCAAAACGGATTGGATGATTTTGGGTCTTGGGTTTGGGCCTTAAATTATGTTTTGGGCCTGACAAGAATCCAAACATCGTGAAGAAAGAGAAATGTTCAAGAATGCTACCGATTGGCTGAGAAGTAAATACAGATGTCTTTGCTAATCAGTAATCCAACTTGAGAAAAAAGAATCAAATTTCTGATTTTAAATTTTAATGTTTATCTTTGTATTTGAAAATTAAATAAAGTAAGTCTCAAATAAAAATACCAAATTATAGGATTAGTTCGATAATGTTTTTGAAGTCTTTAAAAGTCATTTTCACAAATTACGATATAGATATTGTGTTTGATAAAAGTATTCAAGAGTCATTTGTATAAATACGAATATATTTTAATAGTTATTTAAATAAGTTAGAATTTCTAACGTTTGCTTTTAAGCTTCTATACTTCTTTTTTTACTATAAATAAAATTAGAAATTATGACAAAAGCATATCAATCTTAAACTAACAGTAAGTTCCTTTAAAAAAAGGAGAACTCATTTCTTATCCATAACCTTACGGAATTCAAATTCCTTCTACTAAAAAGTAGGAACTAACTAACCTTTATTCCAACGATACCATTATTCTTATTTAATTATTTTCTTATTTAGAGATAATTTCATAACTACAGTATTTCAATTCTCAGTCTTTTTAATTTTTTAGAGAGTAAACAGCATAATAGGAATTTGATTTCCTTAAGTAATTTGATTTCTTGATAGAATAGTAAATTTAATTCCCTACAACTTAATTCATTTTTTCGTGAAATTAATTTCCTATTTCTTGAATTCCTGATAATTGTATATTACGTGTTTCACAAGTACGGAATAGACAAATAAAATAAAATAATGTCAATTTTAAAAAATATATTTTTTAAATATTTTTATTTTATTCATAAAAAAGCTTAGATGGTTAATTGAGCAATCAAATGCAAAGAGATAAGCTAGTAGGAAAAAAACAAAATAACTTTGACGAAATTTTTCAACAATACACGAAGAGGAATTCGGCTTTATATGATAGTTATAGATGTCCTTTTCAGAACTAGGAATTGGATTTTTTTTCCAGAACTCGAGATAATTTTATTTTTGATCGTTTAAGGTCCAATCTTATTTTAGTTTTATAAACTTTCAAATTACTCGAACTATTAATTTATTCAATAATAATCATTTAATTTGAAATACTATTTAAAACTGGACAATCACATAAAGATTATTGGATATTTTAATGGTGGTTAATTTTATTATTTTCACATTCTGATGAAATTTTTGAATGTTGTAAATTTTAATAACACTTGTATCCACGTTGAAGATCTAAATAAAGCAGGTTTTACATGAAGAAAATTTGGCTCAGCACGTTCAAACTATTCGAACGGGTAGGAGAACGGAGCCCGACTCGGTAGTTTATAAAAAAAAATAGAGAAACAGATGTAAGTCAAGATGATACTCGAACTATTAATCTTGTTGCGCCAATAATAGATCATTTACCATTTCCGAAGAAAATACATCTCTTTTTATTTTCAAAACTTATGTGTTTCCACACCTCTTCGAGGCCCCAATCACATAAAGATTCCTTTTCTTTTCTTGGAACACGTTCAGTTTCGCCACACGCGAAACAAGCACACGTGCCCGTGCACGAGGGTTAATTTATATGTTTGATTTTCGATTCACATTCTGATGGACCCGGAAATTTTTGAATGTTGTAAATGCAGTTCTAATAACGTGAAACTTGGTATCCACGTTGAAAATGACTGAGAATATCTGGATAACAGTCAAGAAGGGAGGTTAGGTTGGTATAGAGCAAAGCCATGGCTTTGGAACACACTTTTTGCTACATATGATCTTATTCATTAAAAAAATGATCTTTATATAATAAAACAGTAAATTCTTCAATAATATTTTGAAAGAAGATTATGGATGGGATAAATTAATAAATTGAAGATCAGTTTTAAGATGTTTTAAAATTTAGGATTAAAATGAGATAAAAAATTTATAGTAAGAAGGCTTAAAAAAAATCATGAGATGTTTTTAAAGGAAAAAGTACTTAAATAATACAAATTTAAAGACCGTTATATTAATATAAAACAAAAAATTGACATTATATTAATCTATCATAAAAATAAAATTAAAGATGTATCATGTTAATCAAGATGAAATAATTTATTTTACATTCGGTCTATGAAAATATCAAAAGGATTATTGAGTAATTTTCTCAGGTTTTAATAGAAAGAAGTAATTAGAAAGATAATACATTAAAATTAAAATTAAAAAAAAACCTCAACATAGATTACCAAGACTCTATTTAATATTTAAATTAAATTCTAATTAAATTATGAATTCGTTTGATATTTGAGTTGAGTTTGAGATAAGATAAAATTTTTAAATTTGAGTTGAGCTAACTTTTAAAAAAATAGTTATAAATTTTATTAATTATGAAAAAAATAAAAATTAAGATAAAAAATTTGAATTGAGTTTGAATTAAACTCATTTATAATACATAAATTATATTTTTTATCTCAATTTTTATATTTTTATATCTCAATAAAATTTTATTAATTTTTTATCTCAATAAGGGTTCGTTTGGTTCACTAGTTTGAGTTGGAAATTTTAATTTTAATTAATTTTTGTTGACTTTTCAGAAAAGACTCAGAAAAGACAAAAAACTTTTTCAGAAAAAGACAAAAACTGAGATAAAAAGTTTGCGTTGAAATGGTGAACCAAACAACAGGTAAGTTTCAATAGTAATTTTTCAGAAAAAATAAAAAACTTTTTAAGAAAAAGTAAAAAACTTTTCTGAAAAAGACAAAAATTATGATAAAAAAAGTAAATTTAGTTTAAACTAAACTTGAAAGCAAACGCCCAGGTTTTATGGCTCGCCCCTAGCGATGAAGATCAAAATCAATGTAGATGCAGCTGTGGATAGCTCCTTGGAGTATATTGGTATTGGAGTTGTTGCTAGAGATAAAGATAGAGCGGTATTGAGTTTTCTGGTTAAACGTATTTTCAGTAAGTTTACTCCCAATTTAGGAGAATGCCTAGCTGTGAGAGAAAGTGTGTGCTTAGCTAATTTTCTGAGATTGGATAATTAGGTGGTGGAATTAGATGCGTTAAATTCTGTTAATGCTATTCAGAACCCAGTTGCGGAGGCACCAGAAGCAAACATTGTGGAAGATATTAGTGATTCCATTTCGGTTGCCAGAAAGGGGATGGTGTGTTATACTCCCAGGGAGGGGAACAATGTAGCTCACTTTTTGACAAAATATGCTATTACTAGGTCTGTCTATTGTTTTGGAGTTGATTATGTCTCAAGATGGCTTGATCCGTTTGTTAAAGCCGATCTGGCTACTTGATTTTGTTAATGATTTTCTTTCAAAAAAAAAAAAAAAAAAAAGAAACCAAACGCCCGTTAGACTAAAAAATTTTATTTGAACCCGGGAAACAAACCGAAGCTAAAAGAACGCAGTGCAGCTCTCCAAATCTTCTATGGCCATCTATTACTCACTTCAGCGCTCACTAAACACCACTTCGTTGCACTTTCTTCCCAACCAGTACAGTTACAGCCCCGGAAAATCCTCATTACTCTTCGCGGAGAAACATAAACCAAGGGCGACTCCAAATAATCGCATCCCAACGCCGCCATTTCCGTATCCGAAATTCGGCGTTCTGCGCGCCAAAACATGAAAAGAACGAAGAACCCGACCCACGGATCACTCTCGCATGTTGTCGGAAAATCGACCGGGTTTTTCAGGTCGGTTTTCCCCGGCGGTAGCTGGTGGAGCTTGCTGGAGCACGACGAAGCGCAAGTCGCGTCGGCGAAACCCGTCACGGTCTGGTTCGCTGTTCGTCGGATGTGGGAATTGGTTGGCGACGAAAAAAGGATTGTCTTCGTTGCCTTTGGAGCTTTAATCTTCGCCGCGGTACGTTCAATTCCAAAACATTGTTTGATTTCTTAAAAAAAATTTTTGCTTGAATTTCATTTTTTGCTATTCCGATATGTAATTTGTTCTTTTGTTGCAGATTTCTGAGATTTCAATGCCTGGAATATTGACGGCCTGCATTTTTTCAGCGCAGCGTGGGGATACCATTATGTTCTATCGGAATTCGCGGTTATTAGCTCTGTTGTGTCTCGTCTCAGGGATTAGCAGGTTGATTTTTGTCCTCTGCATTGCATGCATTTTAGGTGTTCTTACAAATTTGGATAATGGTTTAGTCCTGAATGATGAATTTGTATTTGCAGTGGCCTCCGAAGTGGCTGTTTTGCGGTGGCGAATGTGATATCGGTGACTGTTTTTCTTAGGCCTGTTTTTTATTCGCCATGGTGGTAGAGGGGGGTGGATCCAGGACATATCTGTTTATCTGTGCCATAAAATTTATGTACATGGTGTTGGAAACCTCATCTAATTTCCTTAAATTGGTATACATGTAACATGTTTGTTATTGATTTATTCATGAGAAATTAGGTGAGGTGGCTGGTTTTGCCCGCCCCTGTAAACAAATATTACAACTTAAATGGTCATTAAAATGGTTGATACATTGGTTAGTTAGATTAATGGAGTTGCTGATTGATGGAAACTCATTGATGGACATTGATTGAATATTAGCTATTTTAAAAAAATTATCGTTTTCTTAATATAACAAAACTTGAGGCATCTAGCAAAACAATGCTTTAAAGAAGGCCACTGTTCGAAGTTTTGTTAAATCATGAAAATGATTGTTTTTTTAAAAAATGGTTAATCAATAGGTAGTCAATCTTTGGTTGACTTGTTGGTCAAGTATTGATTAATCGATATCAATCAGTATTTAATCAATGTCAATTAATAATTTATTGATAAATGGTCAATCACTGATTGATACATATAATGCATCAACTTTTTTTTGATGGTCACTCTAATTTTATTGAAAGAGTTGATCAAAACCGGCCACTTGACCTAATTTCTCTATCACTTAAGATTGGAATTTTCCAATGGACAGTGGATGGGTGCTAACTATCAATAACTAAATGTGACATACACTGAAGCCTAAAATCTGATTTTTTAACTTTTTGTTATTCATTATCTAACCACAATCATGATAGGAAAAAGTGATACGGCCTATTATATGTACCCTCCTACCTTAGTCATACTACGATTTTCGTGTTTTCCCATCATCTGGTTTAGTTAGAAGAAATGTTCCGAAGGAATCTTTTAGCTTGTCATTGAACTGAAATCTTTACTAGTAAGTATTACTTCTGTGATAAGTTGGAAGTGTAACTGCTATTCACTTTCTCAGGATGAACAAGATTCGATGGCATTCAAACTGCTACTTCAACTTGAAAACAAGAATTTTTATCATCATCCTAAAAACAATATTTCTAGGTTTATATGCTGCTTTTTATACGAAAACTGGATCTGAAACAGTGGGGTGGCTCATTTGCCGTATTGCAGGTCAGACGCCTTAGAGAAACTCTTTTTTCTGTCATTATTTTTCAGGTTTGTGTCTTCATGAGTACTCTTAACATATTCAAGCTTCCATTGCTCTTTCTGAAGCCAGTTATTCTAGACAGAATTGTTCGTTTCTTTTTCTTTTTCTACTTATTATTGTTGTTATTGTTAAGACACTATATTGTGTGCTATCTTTGATGTAGGATATCTACTTTTTCGACAGAGAGTCAGTTGGTGATTTGACGAGCAGGCTTGGGGTGGATTGCCAACGACTGTCTGATGTCATTGGAAATGATATTAACTTAATTTTTCGGAATATTCTTCAGGTTTTGGTTGTTTAAGTATTTATTTCTGTAAAATTTGTCCTCAGTGACATGAGCCCAGGTTATAGTGAAAGCTCTATGTTTAGGGGACTGGCGCATTGGTGAATCTGCTGATGCTATCTTGGCCTCTTGCACTATCGGCGGTGGTGATATGCTCTATGCTATCTACAATTTTTCTTTTTTATGGCCGGTATGCATCTCTGCTATATCTGCACTTTACATAGCATTCAGATTATTCATTTGAAGTTCTTGCTTCTATTTATGGAGAAAAATAATTATTAGATATTGGTTATGTATTAAATGTGTTAGTTTTTACCACCATTGTACTTGATTTATGATGAGCCAAAGGATTTACTAGTCTGGTAGTTTTCATCGAGTTCGGATAGAGACCAAAGGTCTTGAGCGACCGATCCGGCAGAACAACTCAAAAGATAAAGAAGTATCGTTAATTTCTTCATGCTCGCTCCAAGTTCGAAGTACCATTTGTACAAATAAGAATCCCCTTCGTTACATGATTTCTTCTTCATATAGATAGATATAGGATCTATGGAGCAATTACTTAGAAGTACATTTTGTGCAACAGCCCTTCCTATCTGATAGAAAAGGATCCCATGATCCTGAACCGATCTTACCTGGGATCGCAAATCCCAAGTTTGTCTATGAAGAGCAGATCTAATTATATTAGTGTCTATAATTGATTTCTTGAAATGCATTAAAGTGATGATTTGTTGAAATGCTTATTATAGAAAAGTTTATTAACTTTTGAGTTCTCAGTATTATTCATTCTTTGAAGGGTTATGCATATTAGTGATATGCCCTAGAGACATATTTCCTAAGTTCTAGTGGGAAAGAAAACAGATATCTTATTGTTAATTAGCTAAGATAACAAAATTGACCATGCCCTCAATTTGAATATCACTGTTGCGCTTAATTGTGTTGCAGATATTAAGTTTTAATTTGCTTCACTCTAATTCTTGTTTATTGCTGATAAGCTATCTTCTCAAGTTTCGATATTGTTGCTTGTTCAAAGGTTTTAGTAAAATCTGCTTTTTTGTTTGATACCTTTCTTTAGATAGTCTTTTTTTTTTTTTTTTAAAATTGTTGTTCCAGGTATCAAAAGAAAGTTGCAAAGTTAACACAAGACTTCACTGCTGGTGCAAATGAGGTATGGAGAAAATAATAATGCAAATTGGTCGGTAGTATCCTGTCAACTGAAAATATTGTGAGCTTATTTATTCTTTATGTTGTAATGTAGGTTGCACAAGAGACACTTTCTCTGGTAAGAACCGTCCGGATTAATGGAGCAGAAGAAAATGAACAAAGAAGGCATTGACATTTCCTCTTAGTGTCCCTGTCTTTCCATTTTTTTATTTTCTATTAAAATCACGGCATCTGACATCCAAGGCTTATATATAACCATGATTATGATTGAACAGGTTCGAGCACTGGCTGGATAAAATAGCTTTCACAGCAATGCGAGAAAGTGGTGCTTGTGGGATTTGGAATTGGAGTTTCATTACTCTATACCGTTTGACACAGGTAGGGTCCTATTTTTTGTTAGAAAAATTATGAAAGAGTCATAATGGAAAAGTTTTCTTTCGGTAAGAATCATAAGGGAAAAGTTGGTTGTCACTTAACTGGTCACTTGATGGATCGTATTCATATTCATTGGCAAAGGGAGCCTTTTTCTTTTGGCTGAAAGCTGATCCTGTATTTGGCATCTAAGTTTCTCTTTCTCAAATTTCACATTTTGCAGGTAGTTGCTGTTCTTTTGGGAGGAATGTCAATTCTGAGCGGCCATGTCTCGCCTGAGCAACTTACGAAGTATGTCTTGTACTGTGAGTGGTTAATTTATGCAACTTGGAGGGTTACAGACAATGTGACATCATTACTGCAGTCTGTTGGAGCAAGTGAAAAAGTTTTCCAGTTACTGAATCTTAAGCCCGGTGGTCATTTCCCATCAAAGGCAAGTTTGTCCGACTATCATGAAGGTCAAACGTGGATTTTTTCAGTTAGTAACAAGAAAGGTTAAGCGGAAATAACAAAAACACTGGAATTTAACTCGAAATGGGTCATGAACCTGGTCATGGTTGTATGAGCCAACTTTAGGCCTCAGGGAGCGGATTTAAAGCGAAGCCCAAATCCTTGTGTGTGCAAGCATCAACCGCTTTCTCTTTCTGTTACCATCCAAAGGAAGTCAAAACCACATAAACCAGTCTAGCTATCAGATTGTTGTCTTGTATACCCGAATTCTCTAGGTTTTTCGTTTTCTTTAGACTAGTTATGTTAATGAGCATTCACCTGTCCACAGGACAGAAATTGCAGAGGATAATGGGACACATCCAGTTTACTGATGTTTCTTTTCACTATCCTTCAAGGCCAAAAGTAAGTTCTTTTGTATCACTGATTCCGCACTGCTTTCTTTTGTGTCATGCTAACTGTATAATAAACATGTCGAGAGTTTCCTTAGTTCCTTAGAAAGTTATATTGTTGTGTTAAACTCCTTTACACGTTTAATGGAGAACAACTTCTCAATCTTCATCTTTCTTTTGCATTGTACCAGGTTCCAGTTCTAGATAGCATTAGCATTTCGGTGCAAGCAAATGAAGTCCTCGCAATTGTACGACTTAAACTTGCTTTTTATTTTTTTCCGCATGATACTTGCATAAGGGTACTCAGATTGACTGTACATCTAAATTTGCCAAGGTCGGTCCAAGCGGAAGTGGGAAAAGCACATTGATCAATCTTTTGCTTCGTCTCTATGAGCCCATTAGTGGTCAGGTATGCGATTATAGATTCATCGATGAATATGAAGCTTGTGGTAGTTGGATCTTGACAAAAAAGTGCAATTGAACTGCAGATTTACATCGATGGTTTTCCCCTTAGAGAGTTGGATATCAGGTGGCTGAGAGAGAAAATTGGATTCGTTGAACAGGTTAGAATGCATACTATAAACTGATAACTTCTTTGAAGCTGCCTAGAAATCTGCAATCTAAATTCTCATGTTGGACAGGAACCTCATCTGTTTCATATGGACATCAAGTCAAATATCAAATACGGATGCACTAGAGACGTTAAACAGGAAGACGTAGAACGGGCTGCAAGCCAAGCCTATGCTCACAATTTCATCTCGTCTCTCCCTGATGGCTATGAAACCATAGTTGATGACAAGCTACTCAGTGGAGGACAAAAGCAGCGAATAGCTATTGCTAGAGCCATTCTCAGAGACCCTTCTATTTTGATTCTTGATGAAGCCACCAGTGCTCTGGATTCCGAAAGTGAACATTATGTTAAGGCAAGTTGTTTTAACATTTAGACCCCTATACCTGAAAAAAAAAAAAAAAAAAAAAAAAAAAAAAACAAAAATCTTGTTTGAACATTAACACCCACTCATTTCATGACACTCTTCATGTTTTTAGGGAATTCTCCACGCATTTAACAATGACAGGAAAGCAAAAAGAACTGTCATTGTCATAGCACATAGGTGAGTTTCTCATTCCAATATCCGTGCTCTTCCCATCTTTTATTTGACTAACATTAGTGGCTCGTTTGGAGGATCTATTCATTTTGTATTATATTCAAATGTAATATTATTCAAATGTAATATGTGGACAATAACTTTATGTGTTTGGATGGCCTCTTTATATGTCGTATTCATTTTGTATTATATTCAAATGTAATATGTGGACAATAACTTTATGTGTTTGGATGGCCTCTTTATATGTCGTATTCAAATGTAATGTATGTTTCGGTTGTTTTATTTGAATAGTCATTTTGATATGTATTGGTGAGAGAGAGTGTGATATGACAGATAAAAATAGATAAACAAAGTAAATGGATAAATAGTAAATGAGTTGGTGTTCTGTTTAAATATATTTGAATATATAAAGTATCCAAATACATATTGTATTAGATTGGGATATAATATACAATTAATGATGTTTTGAAACCCACCATAATGGTGGGTAATCTTTTTGGCAGGTTTTCTACGATGAAAGCTGCTGACAGAATAGTTGTTATGGACAGTGGCCGAGTCATTGAGGTTAGCTAATTCAGCTTTGTATCAAAACTCATCTAATAATAATTATTATTATTATTCTTTCCATTCCAAAAGGAAAGAGCCTTTACCGTCTGATGATGGAAACTTGTCATCAGAACATAGCAGTTCAACCAAACTAATGAAATCAACCGTACACATTGTTGTGCATTTTGAAAACATGCAAAATCCTTTATCGAAGCGTGACTGGTTCGTGTGTGCAGATTGGAAACCACGCAGAGCTTATTCTAAATGATGCTTTGTACGCCAAGTTGATTAGAACTCAGACAGATGGTTTGGCTTGATTCAGAACTAGCTTATTTTGGCGCCTTTCTAATTCTATACTCTCGCTTTGTCTGTAGAGCATTGGAGCTCTAAACAGAGATGGTATTGTTAAATTTTGTTGTTCATCTTTAATATCAAATTTGACAAAATACTAGCGTCATTCACAATTTACTATCAAATATAACAAATGCCAAGTTTAACATTTTGCAACCTGAGCTTTTCATTTAATCATTATAAAATTATTTATATAATACAAGTTTGCTTTTTGTGAAATTCAAATTTTTAGGTGAGAAAATACATATATGCTATGACGAATAACATTAGAACTAACCATAAAGGCATGAAATATGTAATTTTCACACCTTTTTTTTTTTTTTTTGGTAAAAAAATATCAATATTAGTATTGGCTTATAAGAGATGGTCTTAGGGAGCAGATACAGCAGCATAGAATTTTGACTTGTTACTGTTGGAGAAAAAACAAACATGACATGATCTTTTCTACAAAAAGGATCACCAAATTTATGCATTGAGCCAAATCTTATTTACCACAGTTATTGACCAGACAAAGTACCATATAGCAAGTCTACATAGAGCCTAAAAGAGATTAAAAAGGAAATGAAGGAATTAGTTAAAAAGTATTGCCTCAAGATTTTGAGATGATATTTTAATCAGATGTGCTCAAGGGGCCTCAGTGGAGAAATATCCCGGTTGTGGAACTTGTCGGTGAGGAAGGCCTTTTGGTTCTTCTTGTTTGTCTTTCACCATCTTATTGTCGTTTCTTTCCCTTTTGCTTGTGTCGTAATTGTTGGTGGGTGGGGAATCCTCAACCACGCCTTTAACTTCCTTGTCCGTCTTGTTCTCTGAGGACTGCGTCTCCATGGCCTTCTTCTTGTCCTTGGCTTCCATGGCCTATTCCTTTAGCGCTGTCGTCCATGGTACTACTAGAAGCTGGTACGGTCCTTCACTCAAATTTTTGCAAAGGGCGTAACACGTGGTATGTTTGCAAAAGTTATTGGGAGCCATGTGTTTCTGAGATGTTGATGATGCACTTTATTATTATTTTTTTTAATTTTTATTTTTTTTGGTGTCAAAGCATGGTTTGTTCTGCGTTAAAAAAAAAGTGTGTTTTTATGTAATGAACGAAATAGGGATGATCATCCAAGAAACGACAAAGTTTTTTCTGCGGTTAACGACATGTAGTTTACATTAGAATGGAGGGACACCTCACTGACGAAAGCAACATGGTGTGTTCTTATTTTATCAAAACATGGCACGTTCTTTAGTCTAAGATGATACAAGTCGTTTTCAACGAAAACGACAAGAACTCATTGTTTTGTTTTGTTTTTTGCTTTGGCTAAAGACAAGAATTCTTGTTTTTCTTTTTTGTTTTTCCTTTTCTGATGTAGACATAGTAGCCATTGTTGAATTTGTTGTGTTATATAAGAATTGAAGATGTCGTTTTTGACAATTTACTGTCGTTTTTATACGAAACCGGTCCTATAATCTTCGACAATGCACTTGTCGTTTTTGAATTGACCAGCATGTCGTTCATAACGTTTTCTCAGGAAAACGGCAGATTTTCCACTTTTTTTATTTAAAAAAACAGAATGTCGTTTCTCGTCAATCTTCTCCTTTTCAAAAGTCACGTGTGCGAGTTTTATTTTATTTTTATTTTCTTTACGAGTTACGACATCGTTTTTGCTCTCGCAAAAATCTGAAATTTTCGTCCTCCAGAAAAAAAATAAAAAAAAAAATCTAAAATTTTAGTTCGTTCGCGCCAATTCTCTTCAGCGGTGCCGCGGTGGTGGGGATGTTTTTGGAATCAGAACACGCATTGCTTTCCGAAATGGCTCGGTCCCCAACGGCTTTATTATTATTATTATTATTTTTTTAATTTTATAAAAGACGCTGTTTACAAGTGGCGCTTTCAAGGCACTTTCCCGTACAGTCTTTTTAATCTAGCCTTTGTGGCGGAGCACGTGAAACTCCCTCGATCTCCGCCACGTGTTCCTGCCACGACTACCCTGACACTGTACTGTCCTCTCTCCAATTAATCCGCGCCACGTGGCCCACCTCCTTGTCTGGAAGTTACTTCTCTCTCAGCTACTGCTACTGGAAAATTGGATATTGCCCCGCAAAACCCTAAACCCTCACTCTCTCTCTCTCTAGCCAACCGCCATGGAAAGCTTTGTGCAATTTCATGGTTTCTGACGGATTCTGTATGGTTAAGAGATGACGAATTTCTCTGTATTGCTCGGTTTCATTCTTCTTCTTCTCTGTGTGTTGGTGAACGAAACGGCGTCGCATTCGGCGTCTGGTCCTCACATTGCCGATGTGAACATACTCTTGCCTCCCAGGATGACTTATCCTGTGGAGTACAGGCTTCAAGGAAGCGACGGTTGCTTCAAATGGTACGCTTCTTCCACGAGCGCGTACTTCTCACGCGCACGCATGCTCTGGAATTTCTGATCTTGATCATCTCGGTTAAACTCTTGATCATCTTGATCAAAGTGATCTGCCTCCAAGCTCCGTTTTTGGGTGAAAAAATGAGCCGAAATGAAGAAGTTTTTGAACCTTTTGAATATATATATATATATATATATATCTTTTTTCAAGTTTCGTATTAAGCTTGTTCTTTACAAAGATGATTTTTAAATTCATCAGATTCTTCGTTAAAATTGTTTTTTTTTTTTTTCCAGAATTTATTTATTTATTTATTTGTTGAAATTAGGTCGTGGGATCATCATGATGTTCTGTCTGTAATTCCGGAATATAATTCAACGAGTCACTGTTCGACAAGTGCGAGGTTGAGATCAATTGCTCCTTATACCGGTCGAAAGGAGACTGCTGTTTATGCTGCTGATGTTCGGACTGGCACTGTTATACGCTGCAAAGTTTTCATTGACAAATTCTCCAGAATTCAGATATTTCATAACTCCATTAAACTTGACCTCGACGGGCTCGCCACTCTCCGCGTTCGCGCTTTCGACAGCGAAGGTATTTCTGGAATGCTAATTCATCACATGGGGTTTGTTGATTGATTTCTGTGTTTTCACCGTAAATGTTCATGTCCTTGCCTAGGAAAGTGCTGCATTTTATAGTACAGGTGATGATATTTTCTAATTGAATTTTTTCCCCCCGACTTGGGTTGTGCAGATAATGTTTTTTCATCCCTAGTGGGCTTACAGTTCATGTGGTATCTGATGCCTGAAAACAATAGACTGCCTCATCACCTTGTTCATGTTCCATTGAAGGATTCCCCTCTAAGTGACTGCGGCGGTTTTTGCGGAGACCTTGACATTCAAATAAAACTTGAAGATAGTGTATGAATTTTTAACTTTGAAAAGAATTAGCAATAGAATCAGCTACTTCTTTTTTCATTACCTTAATTGTTGTCTAATTATGTTATTTGATTTCGGATGCAGGGTGTATTTTCAGATTTATATGCTGTTAAGGGAATTGAAATTGGGCATGAGATTGTTTCTGTGAAATTGTTTGAGCCAGGATTTGAGTGCATGAAGGACAAGATCGTTTTAACTGTGGCGGAAGCCATGTCAATTGAACCTCCTTCACCTGTTCTTGTTCTCATCAGTGCTGTTGTTCGCTATAGTCTAAAAGTCATCCATGGGAATAAACCTCAAGGTTCTCATGTTAAATTCTTCTATGCTTACTGTACAGCAATGAAAGATTTTTCAGTTACCCAAGTATGTTGTTAAAGCCTGTTCAGGAAATTAATGCATCATACATGCCGAACCAAATATCTGTAGTTAGATTTCTTTCTTTTGAATTCTGTACCGGTGTGTTTGACTTTTTTTTTTTTCCTTTCTCTCATTCACATTTTCTTTTCCTTGCATGGTTTCTCTCTGACCCTTTTTCTTTCTGTCTTACCAAATGGAGTGTTGCATGAATTAAGCTTCGATTTTTCTTGTGCTTGCTTCAATCCTTTGGCTAATGTTTTAGCAAGCAAAACATTCAATGTCAATTTAATTGAATTAAAGCTGGGATTAGCCGAGTTTAAATATTTGAAGCTATCCTTGAGTTTGGCTCATAGACAAAATTAATGGTTCATGTTACATTTGGTAGATTGTCGGTATGCTTACTGCTCATCTTACTGGGCCTTGCAGTGGTTACTTTGCCATCTCCGCATCATCGCTGGTCAGTTTCAAACTCTTCTGTTGCAAATGTGGATTCTATGATGGGTATAACAAAAGCACTATCCTTAGGGGTAACAGATGTCATTGTCAAAGATACAAGGGTTGCAGGCCATACACAAGTGTCATCACTTAAAGTGGTCTTACCAGATCTTTCATATTTATACATGACACCTTTGTCTGTTTCTGGCCATCCAGAGGAGGGGATCGAAGCGATTCCGTCCAAGGGAAGGTGGTATGTTGTTTCTGGCCGCCAATATCTCATTCAATTAAAGGTTTTCTCACAAGGATCAGATGGTTCAGAGGTGCAAGAAATTTACATAACAGAGGTAATTTTTGCTCCTCTGTCGCAAAAAACTTTCTTCTGTCTGTAATTTGCTTGCATTTATAACCTGGAAGATGCCCTTTTTTCACAGTGCGTTTTGCTTTATCCGTTAAATCTTTTCCATTTCATTGAACGTGATCCTACCAAAATAAAAATTGAATAGACTTGGTGTTGCTTTGTTATATTGAAGCATGCTGCTGACTGGCAAAAAAGATTGGTTCTTGCCGACACTTAGTCCAGCAAATTTTTTTTTTTTAGCTTGTTGTTTCTAAATTGTAGATTACTCAGTATCCCCCTTTGGTGACATGCAGAGCGATGATATCGAGTTGTATTATGACCAAACAGACGATTGGAAACTTTTTCCAGTATCAGATGATACTGAAATCAGATATGGCTGGAAAAACTCCAAAGTCCTGGAGGCAACTTCACAAGGACTTGGAAACTTGACAGCAACTTTGAGTTACTTTAGTCAGTATAACAAAATGAAAGAGGTAGGGCCTTACATTAACTTTGTTTTGTTTTCAGCCTTTATTTTTCTCCACTTTTATCATCTCGCTGTTTTGTGTTCTATATTTGCTCTCTTTTACTATTTTTTTTAAAGGATGGTATTTAATTCCTTTTGGAGAGTGTTTTGTTCAATCTTTTATTCCTCCCGGTTGTATTGCCAGGTTATCAATGTGGTGCAAGAAGTCATGGTTTGTGATCAAGTGAAATTTGATTTGGACAAAAAAAGTGGCGCATCTAAAATCATTCTCCTTCCGTGGGCCCCTGGTGTTTATCAGGAGGTGGAGCCAAGTGCTTCAGGAGGTTGGTGGTTGGTGGCTTTCATGCTGCTCAATTTTTTCAACCCTCTATTTCTGATGTGGTTAATGGACTACACAATTATGTCATGTAGGTTGTGCTAAAACATCAAAGGATTACAAATGGTTTTCCTCAGACATGAGTACGGTATCTGTATCTGCTTCTGGAGTTGTTCAGGCTAAGAAGCCTGGTAAAGCTACTATACGAGTGCTCTCTGTTTTTGATTCTTTCAATTATGACGAGGTAATTTTATTGGGATTATGTACTTTTTTTGAGACTATAAATATTACTTCATTATATCTATTTTCACTTTATATTTTGTTTCTTTTACGATGTACTGATTTTGGTCTTGAAAATTTTATGATGAAACCAGTGAAAACATATTTTTGTAGGCTTTTAGATGAGTTTTATATCAATACGGATCTGGTTTTACAGTTCTAATTTATTTATAATAGGTGGTCATTGAAGTTTCTGTCCCATTGTCTATGGTCATGCTTCACAACTTCCCCGTTGAGACTGTTGTAGGATCTTACATCGAAGCTGCGTTAACAATGAAAGCACCAAATGGTAAAAGTTTAAAAGAATATCTTGGAATATGCTTTTCTTAGTGTTGATGAGTTTTGTATAACTGGACTTGTTGTTTGCAGGAGACATATTTTATAGATGTGATGCATTTAATTCCTTCATAAAGTGGAAAGTGGGAAGTGATGCTTTTGTCGTTGTCAACACCACAAAAGAGAAACCTATTGTTGATGTGTTGAGCAATGCAGATGGTCCTCCATGTTCATGGACAAGTTTATATGCATCTCATGCGGGTCGCGATATGCTGCATGCTGCATTCTCTAAAGACCATGACCACTCTGATAGCTCTTTTCATGGTCCCATTGTTCTGAAAGCATCTTCGCGTATTGCAGCTTATCCACCACTTGTTATTCGTCAAGCAGGTGATGGAAACCAATTTGGTGGTTATGGGTTTGATTTGGATAAAACAGAAGCTAATAATAAAAAGCAAAATTTGGACAAGTTATACCTTGTCCCTGGAACATCTCTGGATGTCATGCTTCTTGGCGGACCTGAAAAATGGGATAAAAGTGTTGACTTCATTGAAAATGTGGACATTCTGGATGAAAACTATGCTCAAGCAAAAGTTGGAGTTCATGTTCATCAGTTATCTGGAGGCTATAGGAGTTTCTACAGAGTTTCATGCCAAATTCTGGGAAACTTTGTAATACTAACTTTTCCTATATACTCACTTGATTTATAATTTATTATCCTTGTTTCAATTTTTTTTATAAGATACTATTTTGAATGGCTCAGAAAATTGTTTTCGAACGTGGTAATCCGGTTGCTGATGACCATCCTCAGCCTGTAATAGCAAAAGCTTCTTGGTCTCTTTTATGTAGCATTCCTAACTCCATTGCAGTACTAGCTGACGAACCTGGTATAAAATGATTTCCTTTCTTCAGGCTAATTTGCAGTCACAATTTACTTGAATATTGCTATGATTAACTTTTCATGCGGTCCTTCTACCTGTGCCATTTTTCAGTAAATGAACTTGAAGCAATACGGACTGCAATTCAAGCTGACCGGAGTTCGGGAAGACTTCGCGTCACCCCAATTACCGTGGCAAATGGACGTACAATTCGATTAGCTGCAATTGGCATTAGCAATGCTGGAGAAGCTTTTGCAAACTCATCTTCTCTCCACTTGAAGTGGGAATTAAGTGATTGTGATGGCCTAGCTTATTGGGATGACACTCGTGATCTGAAAGGGGCTAAGTACAGTTGGGAGAGGTTTTTGAGATTGCAAAATGAGTCTGGGCTGGTACGACAAGACTTTTGGTGTTTTGTCTTTTTGTTTTTATCCGCACAGAGCTTTGTCCTTTTATTTTTTCATATAAGGATGTCTTGTCCTCTTTTCCTTGTAATTGATTATGTGATCAACGAAAGGGTCTTTCTTTTTATTAAAAGAAAAAAAGATAAAAAAAAATCTGCATGGAATATCTATCAGAAAATATTATTTTTCCATTTGTGCCTTTTACAGTGTCAAATTTTACTGAACAGTTAAATATGTTTAACCAGTTTGATCTGTTGCCTCGTGGGAGAGCTTTAAATTCTAGATTCCAGTTCACTTTAATTATTTCTCAAAGTATTCATGATCAGTTACTATTTTATCTGATTCCTTAAGTTGTGAAGGATCAAATCCACTTTATCCAGGTCGCTTTGTGAAACCTTTTGTTGTTTGTGTTTTTTGTGATGGAATGTAATTTCCTATTTAGGTTTATGATTTTCACCCACCTGTATATTTATTTGATTGAACTGTACCGTTGTTCTATTCTAGAAAGAACTGTAGCTTTCATACGTGGACTCTATAAGTTCTTCCATTACTATTTTCATTATGAAAATGATCAAGCATGTCAGTTTGATACAGTTGTATAATAGAGTAATGTTTCCACTGGATTTCAATTGGTCATAATATATGACAGCTATGTGATGCTAAAGTCTGAAAACTTCAACCCTGACTTGCTTCGTATTATTAATTGTGTAATATCAAAAGATTTCCTTCTTATGATGTATAAAGTAGTTTGGGCTGTTTGAGCTGAAAGGTGAATGTCTTGCTTTTCAGTGTATTGTTCGTGCAACTGTTATTGGCTTCGCTGACCATGGTGCTGTTCAGCTGCATGAGGGTTTAGAGAATGTCCTTACTGATGCAGTTCGTTTACAGGTATGATGTCTGAAGATCATTCATTCTTTTAAGGGTGGAAGTGAGAAAAAGAAAGGGTACCGTATATATTTTTAGAAGTACCATGAGCTTCATAGTTACTAACTCCACCTACTTTTTTTTTTTTTTTCCCTCTGCACTTTTTTCCTTTTCTTGCAAGTGGGTGCTCTTATTGTCGTTAACCTTTATTTATTTATATCTCCTGAAGTTTCTTCTTATGTTTAATTTGTTCAATTTTGCAGCTTGTTTCTACCCTAAGGATCAGCCCAGAGTTCAATTTGCTATTTTTCAACCCCAATGCTAAGGTAGGCTTTAACATTTGAATTTTAATTGGGTACACGTACATCAAATGTTGTGTAGGTTGTTTCTTGCAGCTTTTCGAAGTAATTGCACCTTGTTTGCAGCACGCCATATGTGACATCTGTCATTTTGATTTTCTTTAATCTTTAAGAGTTTGCCCTTATTTAAGGGGTTGATGGAGGCCATGAACTGTATGCAATGATATTTTGTCAGACTTTGGTGGTTTAAATAAGGCACTCTTTGAATTCTGAAATGACACAATTGTACAAGCCATAAGCGATATTGGCAGAGTACAGAAGTATCTAACAATTCAGATTTGTAATTAGTTTGCATGATTATGGAGAGTCAAAGTACTTTTAGACCTACAGATGGTCCCATGTATGTGGCACTACGTAATACAAACAATTATATATTGTACTACCCAAATATTTGGACCAGCTCGTGCCGATGTATTGTTCATTATACTAACTAATTGGTTAAAGATTTGCCTCTTATCAATAGAGTTATCTTGTGGCATGTCTCAATCATTATGACGGCATAACCACCCTGTTTTTACAGGTTAATTTATCAATTACTGGTGGGAGCTGTTTCTTGGAAACTTTTGTGAATGATTCTCAAGTAATAGAAGTTGTTCAACCGCCAACAGGTTTACAATGTTTACAACTGATACTGTCTCCAAAAGGGCTGGGAACAGTAGCTGTGACAGTGTATGATGTTGGGCTTTCTCCTCCACTTACAGCTTCTGCCGTGGTAATTCTTATTCCCTCTCCGTTCATTTGATATTTGTTGTTGACTTGCTCTTTATTTTCCTGTTCCTTTTGTTTTTGTATTTTTTGAAGCACTTCTTCTACCTGTATTAACTATTCAAATTTATTTCTGATACTGCTGACGATGAAAATAAAGTTCCACGACAAAACACTCTAATATTTAACTCTACAATGCAATCACTTTTCTCTTGAATTTTTGTCCCCTAGTAGAGAGGAAAGTTCTGGATTGTCTATGTAAAACTTAGTTCTTTGAAGGAGTCTTTACTCATTGGAGTTTACATGATAAAGATTCCCAGCCTCCATCAGAAGTTGTCAGGTTCTTTGAAGAGAAAAAAAATGTAGCTGCAATTTGTTTGCATGAATAGAAAAATTCTTCCTCTGCTTTATTATCATCTTTTTCCTCAGGAATTTCACCTTCATTCTTTATTTGCAGTTTCATCTGACTAAAAAAGTTTCTTATGGAGGTCATATGTTTTGTAGGTACAAGTTGTAGATGTAGACTGGATTAAGATTACATCACCAGAAGAAATAAGCCTTATGGTATGGCGTCCTGGTCTTTAGTTTTAGTCTGTATGCCATTCAATTACTGGAGGGTGCTCCTCTTCCACCTCTGAAACTGATCTGTCTCATTCTGAAATTTTATGCAATGCTTCTGCTTAATTTCAGGTAGGAAGTTCGCTGACTGTTGATCTAATGGCTGGCGTAAATGATGGGAGTACTTTTGATTCCTCCCAGGTTTGTATAAACTTGAATCTCTCTCTATCTCACTAGTTCTTTTTATCCTTCTTTTGTTGGAAAACTCTGTTACTCTTGTAAGCCATATATAGCTTTATAGTATCATAGGTTGAGCTTAAGTGACTAGGAACATATATGCAGTTTGCCAACATGAATATTAAAGTGCATATCGAGGATCAGATTGTTGAATCAGTCGATAGTGCTGACATCTCAAGTCTTGGTGGTGGCTATGTTAAGACACCACAGTTTAAGATTACGGCCAGGCATCTCGGGGTCACTACTCTTTATGTAAGTTCATTATTGGCCTTGTAAAGATGTGTATTATTTCTACGTTTTTTGTGCAATTTCCTTGTTGTGTTTCTGGTGTAAGGAAAATTTGCACTGATACTTGAAATCAGGTCAGTGCAGTACGGAAATCTGGGCATGAAATCTCAAGTCAGCAAATAAAGATTGAAGTGTATGCACCACCTAGAATTCACCCACAACATATTTTCCTTGTGCCAGGTGCATCTTTTATGGTATGCTTGCTTCTTTTAAGTTGCGAAATCAAAGTTTTTTTAGTTTAGCACATTGTGCCGGAACTATCTTGTAGTCTCCCCCTTTCATTCTGGATCCTGCTGTTTGAATATCTTGTTCTCTTTCATGATTTTATGTTTTATGATTAATTTTTGTATGCTTAGCTTACTGTGGAAGGAGGGCCAACAATGAGTGTATATGTCGAGTATGCAAGTAAGGACGATGGTATTGCAAAAATTCACAAATCCTCTGGTCGCCTCTCTGCAATTTCACCTGGGAATACAGTAAGATGACGTTCAGCTGACACATGAGATTCTTTGTTTAGCAATGTTTTGATATGTTATGTTTTGTCTTGTTTTTGTTGCTTTGTTTTGATTCCTTTTGCTTTGTTTTTTTCTTTCTTGATTGTTTCTGTTAACAGGGATCATCACAAATTTAAAGCACTAACAATATGCTTTAAAAATTGCAATATGAAAATCTGCCCCACACACTGTGTCAAACATTCTCCTTGAATATTATTGCCCCTGGTTTTTGAAAAATTATCATCTTATATACATTATGAATTGCTTGACAATTGTTCTTTTGAGATCATACTTCCCCATGTATTCTTTTATCTGTACAACGGATGGGATAAATGCAAGTTGATCGGAAATTTTTTTTTTTAATTTATTAAACTGTGCCTATCTAACTCGTGCCTTTATGTGTTTACAAGAATTTTGTTTTGATCTACTCGTTCGGAGACCAGTCAGAAACGAATCTATAATATTTGGGAATCTTGTTCTATGATATAAATTTTCTGTTACTTCTCATAACCCTTTCCCCTCCTTTTGTTACTTTAAAGAATGATACTTACAATTTACCTGATCGTATTTGTCGTGCAATATGATCAGACTATTCTTGCCTCGGTTTTTGGGAATGGAGATATTCTCATTTGTCAAGCATATGGTAGTATCAGAGTAGGAGTTCCTTCTTCAGCATTGTTGAACGTACAAAGTGAGCAGCTTGCTGTTGGCCGTGAGATGTCTATATATCCTTTGTTTCCCGAGGTAACAATTACAAACAAAAATGGTATCTCATTTCAGATACTGTTAACATTATCAAAGTACTGATACTTGCGGGCATAATCAGGGAGATTTGTTTTCTTTTTATGAGCTCTGCCAAAATTACGAGTGGACCGTGGAAGATGAAAAGGTCGGACTGCATTCATCTTTTGATATATATAATATCATTTTTCATTTGCACTTTGTAAACCAGATACTGTGCCAAGTAAATAAAGAAAATTTTCTTTGTTGCTTTGATTTTTCAGGTTTTGAGTTTCTATTCATCAGAATTAGAGTGCTCAAATGTAGATAAGCAATTGATCACTTCAGAAAAAGTTCGATTCGCTGGTTATTTGAATGAGAAAGAGCTTGGTGTTATCAATATCTTGTATGGAAGGTACAAAGTAATTGCAAATTCCAGTTTTTATTTCTTTCTTGCTTCAGTTCAGTTTTATTGGTCTGTGAAATGGTTGTGCTTGCGTGTTTCTTTTTCTCATTAGTGATTATCATTCCATCTTCTAGATCTTCAGGGAAGACAAAAGTTACGATTTCCTTCTCATGTGAGTTTAAATCGTCTGGTTCTACCTCGCAAACCAAGATTTATAATGCATCAACATCAATCTTTGTGGTGCCTGATCTCCCTCTTGCTCTTGGAGTTCCAATAACATGGCTCCTTCCTCCCCATTATACCACAAAAAGCCTTTTACCTACATCATCAGACTCATATAGCCAATGGGATGGTCAGAGTCAGAAAGGAACTATAGTATATTCTTTGTTGAGAAATTGCTTTGAAAAGGAGATGGTGAAAAAGGATGCTATTTCCATTGAGGGTGATAAGATAAGAACAACAGAGAGTAACAATATTGCTTGCATTCAGGCAAAAGATCGTACCTCAGGGAGAACAGAGGTTGCTGCTTGTATCAAAGTCATCGAGGTACAAATATTTTGCCTTATGGCCTCTACTTTAGTGTCAAAGCATAGGATAATAATTTAAATATTTATTGACTATTAAAAATTGATATATATACTTGCTAATACTTTAACTAGGGCTTGGTCAGTTTTTAGCATTGACCCGCTGTCATATTCTCAGTTCAGCCTTGTGCCTCAAATACTATTAACTCTTTGAAATGTGTATATATTCTAGTTTACAATAACAATATTAGTCATGCATCACTAAACAGGTGGCTCAAATAAGAACTACAAGTGAGGAGCTTCCCTTTCATGTAATTAGTCTTGCTGTTGGTGCTGAACTTACTCTTCCTATAACCTTCCGGGATGCTCTAGGTATCTATAATTGAGTTTATATTAACTACCACTAGCGCTTCATATTTTTCAGATTCTGATTAATCTTGTGATTTTGTATTCAACCAGGAAACCCTTTCTGTGAGGCGCATGATGCTGTTTCATTTGATGTTTTGACTAACTACCATGACATTGTGTCCATAAACAGCACACATGATGGCAGTGGAAATATCCATCTCAAGGTCCGGTAATCATTCAAATTTGTCAATGTTGAGAATTTTAATTTGCAAAAATCCGACAAGAAACAAGTTGCCCATTCCTGAAGCAAGTTTTAATTGCTTTCTGAATGTGGATATTATTAAAAGAATAGCAGAAAAAATATTTATTTGATTTTTATAATCAATGAAAGGATGTTTCTTGTTTAAAAAATAAAAAGAAGAACTATCTATTAGTTTTATCTTATATGACTGATTTTTCTAAAATTTGATTGAAGGCAATACGGAATGGTAGAGCGCTTTTGCGAGTATCAATTGATAGCATTCCACTCAAATCCGACTACATGCTGGTACCTTACTGCCCATTTTAAGCTTTGAAAATATTTGCATTTGACTAATTAGTTACAAGTTACAACGCAGTGGTTGATAAGGGAGTAGAAGCTGTAGAAATTTGTGTGCATCAGCGCGGTAGCTGATCTTTTTTCAAGTTATTTAACACACTTTCCAAACATAATCAGACATCTCGTTCGTGTGTCAGTAATAATAGCCTATGCACAAGTACACTTTCACACAATTATACAAAAAACCTTATCTCAGATTCTTTTGAAATCATAATTTGGTGCATGACCTTGTGAAGGTGATGTTAGACTTGATTTGCTGATACAAGTTTTTATAATCCATGGATTTGCCATTTAGATTCCTGTGTTGCTCAAAGTAGCGCTTACTGTGTCTTAAATGTACCATACCCTTAAAATATTTACTTTTGCTTCTGATCAAAAGATTGATGGATTTTTCATGTTGATAGTTTCCCAATTTCCTTTTATTTTTCCCCCCTTCTGGGATTTTTGTTTATTTTCATATTATTTTTCACTTCAAAGGATGCTGAATATTCTTATTTTCTTCAGATTTCAGTTGGTGCTTACATACATCCTCAAAATCCAGTTCTTCCGAAACGAAGTCGTGTTAACTTCAGTGTAGAAGGTGGATGTTGGCTTACATTTATTCTCTCTCTCTCTCTCTCTCTCTCTCAAGAAACATCCTTTCATTGATAAAGCAAATCGATTACGAAAACAGGACAAGATGTCCCCAAGAAAAATCAGTCACAAAAAGGAAAAAGAAAAACAGAAAAATAAAAAAAAAGAAACAAGAAAAAATATTAGTAACAAAAGCAACTGGCTGCACAATATTGAAACTTGAAGGTAATCTCTGAAAGCTCAGGGACACTAAAGGATATCCATGAATTAGCAATTTGGCACGATAATGAATTCAAAGTTGTCTCCCGCTGACCTTTTCTTCCACTAATAATAATAATAATTACTCACATTGATTACTTTGGTTTGGTAGGTCTAAGTGATCATGTTTCGGGTCATTGGGTGACTGCCAATTCAAGTGTAGTAACAGTGGACATGCAGTCAGGAATAGCTGAAGCAGTTGGGGAAGGTACAACCCAAGGTAATAAATCGAACGAATTTTAAGATCTTTCACTATGCTTATTATTTGTCGTGACCCTGTACTTGGATGATTAAACTACAATGGTGGAGATTTTCACAGTTTTGTTTGGTTGCCTCTGAACAGTATATTTTGAAGCATCTAGTTTGAAGCTGGCCACAACAGTTGCAGTGTTAACAGAGGATATTATTTCTGTGGATGCTCCTAAAGAGATGCTAACAAACGTTCCTTTCCCTATGCAAGGATATAGCTTCCTCGTAAAGTTCGGGTATGTAGACCATTTTTGTGCGCGAGGAGAATTTCATTTCACATTTATTTTGGACGTACTTTCATATGTCTGCATATACTATAATCTTCTGGTAATCAGGGGTGTTGTGCCCATTATCTGTATCATCTATGTGTTTCATATGGTGTGAAAATATATTGGACACAGATTAATTGTTATACTGTTATGTTTTCTTATATTGAATGACATTTTGTTAATTATCTCTTCTTTCGTCTGTTTCTCCACAAACAATAGTAACATTCATGGCAACAAGTTCAGAGCTCTTGGAAAGACTGATGCTATTGCGTATGACTGCAGAGTAGACCCTCCTTTTGTTGGGTATGTTTTTGTCATGGTGTCTTAACTTGTTTAGTTGTATATAGAGATTAATCATCTCATGTTTTGATATTCTTCGTGTCATGGACTGAAGGTATGCAAAGCCATGGTCAGATATTGACACCAGTAATTCATATTGCCTCTTTTTCCCCTACTCGCCAGAGCATTTGGTGCATTTGATGCCTAAGACAAAGGACACGAAACCACATATATCTATTTCCATTCATGCCTCATTGAGGGAAGCCAAGCATGTTTCTGGTTCTGCGTCTGCTTTATTTATTGGAGGGTTTTCCATGTTGGAGACGGGCAAGGTAAATATGCTCACCATAATTGATATTCAGTTTCTTCTCTTTTGCATCTATGCAAATTCCATCTACCAATGCCTAGTTGACAAGATGGCTAAAGGATAACGTTTCTGGATAGCAAGTGTTTGCCGTTGACTAACCAGTTTGAGCTTTAATTTCTCATGTTTATTAAATGGCGGTGGATGAATACTGATGTTTGAGGATGCAATGCAGTTTAACCTGACAGCAGACTCTAACAAGACTGTCATAACCATCATGGGGAATACAGGTAAACGTTTTTTTTCAGGCTTCATCTCTGTATATGCGTGTGCGTGCGGTTGTACATGTGTGCACATGCATATTCAAAACCATGCATGTTTTGTTGATGGGCCAAGAATGAGAGAGTGGAGAGGACTTAAATTCACTTGGTTTCCTAGTTCTTCTTTCCCCTGCTACTACCTTGTGTATGCTCTCGATGGTTCCCATCTGCTTAAGAATGCAGTCATCGTTCTGGCATCTGATTCACATCGCTTGTTTTCTTGTGATTGCAGACGTTGAATTTTACTGGCATGAGCGTAATTTGTTGATTATTAGTCCCATCCACAAGGAAGATTTCGGTATTGGTAGCCGTGCTCAGTATGAGGTGAGTATTGCGTATTAATTCCCAGCGAACATTCGACTGCAGGATCTTTCGGTGATCATATCTTCCTTTCCTTTTCTTCAGGTCAAGGTGCTTGGAAATGAGAAGTTTAAAGACAAAATCATCATCAGACTTCCGGCCAACGGTGAGCCAACTATGTCCTCGATCTTGCTATGGCATTAAAAGGGGTTGGTTAAAGGGTTGGAGGACAATTGTAATGCATTGCATTTCTTCTACAGGTCAGGAACTGGAAATCGATGTCGACTACGAACCTGAAGGAAAAGGAGCATCAAAAAGTCCCAAAAACATTACCCTTTGGGCGAGTGTACTTGGCTGTGCTGTCCTCTCACTAATCACACTGGTCATGTTCATCTATTTCTTGGATAGACCTGACAGATCTCCACCATCGGTTGCCCCCTCCACCCCAAGTTTTGCAGCGCCTGTCATGCCAGATCGTGGAAGTCCTGCAGTCGTGAGTGATCAGTCTCCTCGGACGCCACAGCCTTTCATGGAATATGTTAGGAGGACGATAGACGAGACGCCCTACTACAGACGTGATGGGCGGAGGAGGTTTAATCCACAAAATACCTACTAACTCTGGGTTAACAAGTAAGAAACTCCAATATCATTGATGTGTACGGCAGTGAAAATGCCAGTGCTTTGAATCTGGCCTTTTTACTCGTCAAAATTTTTGTTTGTTGTACCTAATGTACATTAGGTAACTTGCGTAGCATATGGCTCATTGCCATTTACCCAAGCACCTCGGTGAAACCTGCAACAAAGAAAGAAGAGAGAAGATGCTATAATTAGGCAATTGGGATATGTTCATAGGCTTTTCAGCGTTGGTCAAGGAGTCTCCCCCATGCTTTTTGGGGGCCTTTAAGTCATTAAGTCTCCAGTGAAGAAGGAAAAGTGATTGCATGAACAGTCTGGCTTAATCATAAGCAATAGAGTTCAAGTTCTTGTTTCAAATTTAGGAAAAAATTAGGGGGGGTGGGGGTAGGTAAAACATACTATTATGTAGCAACATTTCAATCCATGGAGAGTCAATGTTGAAAGAGGCAGCTGCAAAAAACGAAATGTTGAAAGTGATGTTTTACTATTATGTTTAATTTTTTGATTATTGTGCTGTTTTTCAGCCTCCACGAGCACAACTTTCTTTCATTTGAAAGCAAATAGGAAAGAAAAAAAAAATGATAGATTTTACTTGGGTGATAATTACGTTTTGACGTCAATAGTTAATTGGATTAACAGGAAAATTGAATCCATTTACTCAGTTTTTAGTCAATTAATATCAAAAATATTGATTGGGATAAAGTTTAATATTAGTAAATTGAGTAAATTAGTAATTTCACGTCTAAGGTGTAGAGTTTGGATCCCTAATTATTAAATTAAAAAAACAAAAACTAGGTTAGGTAATCTTTTTTTAAGTCACATAACCTAATATATGAAGGAAATTTATTTTTTATTTTTTAAGGTAAAATGATTATTTGTTATTTTTTCAGGTTCGATCAATTAGTGATTGATTAATGATTAGTTAATTATTTATTATGAAGTTTGATGATTAGAGTGACTGATTGATTAAATTAACAATATTATCTAATCAAATTAATAATATTTTTGATTGATAAACAAGTCATTGTTAATAAAAATATTTAGTTAGAAATTTATTTTTTAAAAAAAATGAAATTATGTATATTAATTGAAATTATAGATTAAACGGTGTGTTTGGTATTCGGTTGAGTGTAAAATAAAATAGAATTTTTAAGATAAAGTTGATTAAATTTTTAAAAATTAATCATAATTTTTGTTGGTTTTTTCATTAAAAAAAAAAAGGACAAAAAATCAATTAAAAAATACAATTGAGATCAAAATAATATAAAACCTCAAACGAAGCTTGTATAGTTGACGCGTAGGTCAACCAGAAGTCGATAATGATTCTATAGATGAACTCAAACACGGCTCAATGGCCAAAGTAAACTCTCACATTGATGAGCGGCCACCAATAATAGCTACAGGCTAAGCCGTGTGTGACTTTGCACAGTGGATTTTAAGCTCTCCCTCCTTTGCTAGCCAGTAAAGTAAAAACCCTCTTCACATTTCACAACACAAAAAGAAATATCAAATCGACGACATCTTCTTCTATTCCACTTCTCTCTCCCTCTCTCTCTCTCTCTCTCTCTCTCTTAGGGCTAAATCTCTTTCTTTTCCCTTCTCTCTCTTCTTCTTCTTTGAATTTCTATCTAAGCGTCCATGGATTCACAACCCAACGAAGCTAACCTCAATGGAGAAGCTCACGTGGCCGGCGAGAGGTTAGACCACCGAGAAGAGGAAGAAGAAGAGGACTACAAGTCCCAACCCCACACCGGAGACGGAGCCAGCCCTGGGTAATCCCTCTCTCTCTCCTACTTCTGTTTGGTTCGCGAGAAACTTCGACAAGAATTAGGAGAAACTTTAGTGAAAGCCTCGATTTTTTTCTTCTTTCTTTTTGTTAATTTGTAGGAAGATCTTTATAGGGGGTTTAGCAAGAGAAACGACTTCGGGTACGGTCTTTTTCATTGTTTATTTATTCAATTGAAATTAAAAGTTTTGATTTTTATCCCTTTTTCCCCCGTAAACTTGTGATTGAAACTCTTGTGGCAAATGGAAATGCAGCGCAATTCGTTAAGCATTTTGGTAAATACGGTGAGATTATAGATTCGGTGATAATGAAGGACCGGAAAACGGGACAACCGCGTGGATTCGGGTTTGTGACCTACGCAGACCCTTCCGTGGTTGATAAAGTTATCCAGGACAATCATATTATCAACGGCAAACAGGTAGGGTTCAAAAGGTTCTTCATTTCGGTTGTATTTGTGAAAGAATTCTGCTTGGATTGCTGTATCTTGATGGGTTCTCTCTCTTTTTTTTTTTTTTTTTGAAGGTGGAAATCAAGCGGACAATACCAAGGGGAGCGGGTGGGTCTAAGGATTTCAAGACTAAGAAGATTTTTGTTGGTGGAATTCCCACATCAGTAAATGAAGGTGTTTTTTAATTTTTATTCTCGAGCTTTCGTGTTTAATATATATATATATATATATTTCCAAAATTGATTGTAGAGGTGTCTTTTCTTCTACTTGTTGTATGTGGGCAGATGAGTTTAGAGACTTCTTTTCACAGTTTGGTGAAGTGAAGGAACATCAGATCATGCGGGACCACGCAACTAGTCGTTCCCGTGGCTTTGGATTTATTACCTTCGAAACAGAGCAATCAGTTGATGATCTCCTGGCCAAAGGGAACAAACTTGACATGGCTGGATCCCAGGTAAGCTCAGTGCCAAGATTGTTTGAGCTTTATATGTCTAGGGCATAATTTTGTTCAATTTAAGGAACAGGAAATCTGGAGTTTATTGAATTTTTATTGGCTTGAAGCTCTTTTGCGTTGCGTAGCGGAATATTCGGTTTGTCTTGCTTAAACTTATTTTCCAGTAGGATTTGTATTTCACAATTTGCTAACATTATATTTTCTCGAGAGGCTTCAAGAAAGAAAAGTAATTTTGGTATCACTGCTTCTGGTATGGTAATCCATTGGCTATCGCATTTGCTTCTTGGTTTTGGTTGACGTGCAAATTTTGTTCATCTGAATGCATCAATGAAATAGATGCATGGGTGGATGATACTGTAAAAAAATGATGCTTATATTAGGATTTGGTTGGTGCCTCCTACATTTTCTTTCTCTAGTCAAAACCAAAAATATTTTGTTTATCAGAGGATATGTTTAATTTTTTTTTTTTTTTGGGCCATTTGCTGCTGAGCTTTGCTCACGTATCTGAATTCTTCTCGTTAAAGAAGTATTCCTTTCAAAAATTCATGCATGCTTGTTGAAATGAAATGTATGGATGTCGCAAAAGAATGAACATCATTTGTTGTGTGATCAAAGTTGTTGAAATAGTCAAGAAGCATGGTAAGCTAAAAACTTGCTTGTCCCTTTTCCAGGTGGAGATCAAAAAGGCTGAACCAAAGAAGCCAAACCCACTCCCAGCCCCATCAAAGCGTTACAATGATTCTAGATCTACATTTGGTGGCGGGTATGGAGACAGTTATGGAGGATTTGGTGGCAGCAATTTTGGTGGTGGTGGTGGCGGTGGCGGTGGTGGTTACAGGTCTGCCGGGGCCTATGGTGGTAGAGGTGGTGTGTATGGTGGATATGGCAGCTATAGCGGATATGGTGGAAATGAATTTGGTGGCTATGGAGCATATGGTGGTGGTGGTGGTGGCGGCAGCGGAGGTGGTGCTGGTGGTTTTGGCTCGTACAGGGGAGAGCCTTCTGTTGGATACTCAGGACGTTATGGAGGAGCCTTCAACAGAGGCTACGATTTAGGAGGTGGTTATGGTGGACCTGGTGAGAGTTATGGGGCATATGGTAGTGGTGGTGGTGCAGCTGGTGGTGCTGGTGGTTATGGAAGCAGCAGCTATGATGCAGGCCTTGGGGGCGGTTATGGAAGTGGTAGTGCAGGCTCTTTCTACGGAAGTAGAGGCGGGTATGGTGGTGCAGGGAATGGTCGGTACCATCCCTATGGAAGATAAAAATGTTGTATTCCATTAGGATTCGAAAGAAAATGTAGTGGCAATACGATCTCCCAATTTGTAGCATTTCAGCATTTTTATCTTCAACTCTCTGCATGGCTCATGTTTTCAGGTTCTTGTCAGGAAGGCATTTGATCTAATGTAAGATTTGCTAGAACCCCCAAGACCTAGAGTTTTGTTTTTTTTATTTGCCTGACTATTAATTCAAACCAACATATGCTGTCGGCCAAGTTGTGCGCATGGTTGTATCATAATCTTTGTGTCTTAACAAAGGGTAAGTGAAGGCTACATGGGATGAGATCTAGTTTTTCAATCGAATTACAAAAAACTTATTGGATTAATCTGCAAAATGTGACTCAAGTTTTAGTCTCTACTTGAAAATACAAATTTCTTGAGCTTTCTTTTATGGAATCTTACTCGTGACATTTAACTGATCCTAAAATTTTACTCTTTTGTTTTTGGATAAAATTTCATGTTGGTCATTGAAGGGTTTTAAATGTAAGCTGAACAAGCTTGCAAATCAAAATTGGATTTATACTTTTTATTTTTTTGGAGATTAATCTTATCCAATCTTTTTAAATTTATAAGGTTAATAGTGTATGTAGTGAATTTTGTTTGAACTTGGAGTGGGTGATTTGAAGTCTTTATTGTTTGGTGGAGTTGGAGTGAGGTGTGAAATCGAACTCTTTGTTTTGTGATGAAATTAGAAGTGAAATTATTGTTAAATTATACATGTAATTATGTAAATAGTGAATTTTGTTGCTTATTCAAAACAACTTTTTATTCTAATTTGTCTTGTCAAATAATAATTAATCTTAATAAACATTCGTCAAGTCTTATAAAAAAAAAAATCCTTCTAATCTTCTCCCCTTTCTTTATTCTTTTTTTTTTTTTTTTGAAATAATTTCTTTATTCTTTTAGGAGAACTAAAGAAAATTATGTAAGTGCCGAGGCATGCCCTTACTTTTTTTTTTTTTTGGCTCCCTTTAAATCAAATTAAGAGGATTTTTTTTTAAAGGATATTTTTAAAAGAATTAAGAGGGATATAATTCTTATTAAACAAATACAAAACTAATAAGGAAATTTAAAGGAAACAAATTTCTATTTGGACCTAATGGCATTCATTTTTTTTTTCTTATTTAACTTTTTTCCCGTCAAACGGGGCCTAAAGTTGTCTGTGGCGGGGGTTTGGTGGATGGACGGTGGTTTTTGTGTTGTGTCGTATCTCAGACCAAGTCTTTCAGTAACAGTGTCGTTTCCTCACCAAATTCTTTTGCTGAATGTGTCGTAACCAAGTTTTACTTCTCAAAGTTGAGCCAAAACCGAAGATATTTTTTTGAAGAAACTTTCCGCCTTCTCTCCAGTCCTTTCCTTTTAAAACAAAAAAAAAAATTAAAAATAAAAAAATAAAAAAGTAAATTTTTTCTGGCAATCATTTCTTCTCTCAACAAAACGATCTGAACTTTGAACCACAGATAGAGAGAGGAGAGAAAGAGAGATTAGAGCGATAAAGAATGGCAATGGCGTCATGGAACCACCTGGGTTTAGGTTCATGCCCAAAGCCAAAGGTATTCCATTCACCAAAAATGGTCACAATTTTTGTATAATTTCATCAAAATATTGATTCAGTGTTTCTTCCTCTTCTTCTTCTCCAGAAATTATAATTTGACGCCATTTTTGTTACAGACGAAGGGACTCCAAGTTCTTTGCAGAAAGAAGGAGAAGAACCGAGATAATGTTCACCCCTACAAAGTCATCGAAATTACGCCTCCGCCCAAGAACCTCGGCGTCCGTTGCTTCCCTCCCGTATGTCTCACATAACCAAACCCTAATTTCTTCTTCTTCCTTCCTTTTTTTTTTAAATTTTAATTTGGTGGAAAATTAACAAGTTTCTGTTTCAGTTGCATTTCTATAGACTTTTTTCTCTGCCAAGGATTCCTATTTTATTATTACTATTATTATTTAGTTTAAACGTTTCTGTAGTAGGAATTTCTGTTTTTTATGAATTTTTTAAAATTCGTCTTTGTAATGATTTCAAAGGAAATAATCTATTTGAATGCCATCTAAAATAGGAGTATTAAATGGTTGATAATGGGTTGAGCTGTTTCCAGCTTATGCATGGGACATCAAATATTAAAAAAAAAAAAGTTTTTTTTTTTTATATTTTAATATTTTAATATTTTTTAATTCTTTTACTTTATTAGAACAAACTCAAAAATGTTGGGAATTAGTGACCAAACCTGCTTTATGAAATTATGATCATGGCATGCAGATGTAGGTTAGCATATGCAGGAAAGTTGAGAAATTCATATCAATCTTTTTTGGAATCGGAGAGAAAAAGAAGGAAAAAAGAAGGGCAAAAATCATACTCAAGGATTTGTGGTGCAAATTATTTTGGATATCTTTTTGAATTCTATGATGGGGTAATAGACATTAGACACCTCTAAATAATTGCTACACTTAGTATGAAACTTTCTCCTGTTGGCTTTTCATGTTTTCGTGGAAATGCATGATTCCGAGGCTAATCGATTATGGGCTTTATATTTTTTGAGTGTTTTTGGAAACTAGAAAGTTTTTATGTTGAGATTGTACCAAGAGATGCTGGATTTAGACACAATTCGGTCTAAAAAGATAGAATCTCATCTGAAATGTGCTTGAACATTGGTTACTTTGTAGTAAAGGTACTGAAAATGGAATTGTGCTGGCTTTAACTTGTTTCTCGAATGTGATTACATGGCTATTATTCAATTGGCTGTATGACGACTAATATTTTTCCACGAAAAAAGAATTCAAAATCCCAAAAAGAAAAAAGAAAAAAGCAAAAGAGCTATCAATCAAGATCCGAGTAGCTCCAAACGCTCATCATTTTCAATGATCTGTCAGCGTTGTCAACATTATTCTGTTGGTTCATTCATATGGGGGGACTGGCGGGCCCAACATAAGTAGTGAAATTGGGAACAGATCAACAATGATATCTCTGCTAGATGTGTGTGTTTTGTGTTTGTGTTGTATCTGGTCTTATTTGCAACTTCTGCTTTGTCTGCAGAACTTGCAATGTGGGGAGAGTGTCACAATAGAAGGCCAAGCCTACACAATCTCGGCTGTAACTCACCGATACCAGCTGCGAAAAGGCAAGTATGAACCTAGCGAGAAGAGACTTGATGTCTTGTCCACAGGGAGATATATCTTGAATTTATACCTTGAAAATTTGCTACAAAATTCTTGATATCTGCTCTGACTTTTGAGTAAGTTCAGTAAAATCTTAGAATTTGATGCTTCTTATTTGATCATGCTTCTTATCAGTATCTTAAGCATCAAATATGCTATTTATGTTCATGTACAGAAAAAAATAAATGAAATCAAAGATCTGTGTTGTAAAATCACATATAGAATTGTTTATAAACTGGTTTTTCACTGCCTGTCCTTTATTGGATTCAACTCATGTATCCCTTTATTATTGTCATTTTCATGTCTCTCTAATAAGATCAAGACATGTTAATTAAAAGTTTTATTTCGTCCAAAATATCATATTGCATCAAATTAAAAGGCCATGTTAGCTATTATGTGTCATGATATTTTTGGAGGGGCATAACACAGAGACAAATAAGTCGAACCATTCGACTCCCATGTCTATTATTCATGTTCCCTTCATTGTCCCTTGAATAAGTAAGATCATGACACTTAAATTAAAAATTTTATTTCATTTAAAATATTATATCATATCAATTAGAAGGTCATATTAGTTGTTTGATAAGAGAGATGAAAGAGGACACAAATAAAGTGACAGATGAGTCGAATCCTTCTTTTAAATAGCTAGTAAACGGCAAACCAAGGCCAATAATGTGCTAAATTTTCCATTGTGCGTGCGTGCATGTATGTGCTTGAGGGAGTAGAATGGGGGTTATTGGTAGACCTTTTTAAATTAGGTCCTAACTGAAAAGACTGCCATTGCTTGTTGCTACTCCATTAATGTATGACTTTCTCACAATTGTGATGTGTAATTACATTTGCGCCCTACCAAACCACCCCCGATATAGCCCCAACCTACCCCTTTGTTGCCTCATATTTGGGCCAAAAAAGACTACCTTTTAGAAGGTGCACATCTTTTTATAACTTTTTTTTTTTAAACATCCTGCCAAAACTATAGAGAACACCAACCATTGTCAAAGAATGAAATGGGTTTTGGTATATTATATTAATGCCATTAGTTAACACCCTCTGCATGTAGAAGAGCTAAATTCACTAGTTCTCACTTCTCTGTCATTGATTAGGAGGTATATGGTATATATTTTGAACTTGAAATGGAGGATTCGAATTCTGTATTTTTAGGTGTAGTCATGTATGGTATTACTGTTTAGGTATGCCTGCAACCACAATCATGTGATTGTATTTATCGTCTTCTTTTTTCATCTTTTTTTTTATTTTTTTGGGTGAAAACTCTAATAAAGGAAGTGAGATAGATTCAAAATTCAAGCAACGGAATATGAATGGCTCCAAAATTTAAGAGTAGAAATGCAATACTATATATATATATATATATACATAGATAGGAAAACTCTAATGTCTAGTAGCCGGACAATTACAATTACGTTGTAATTAATTCATTGCTATAATATGTATAAATAAAAGTTCTAAATATCATTTTGTGTTTAAAAGAGGGTATATTTGTCTCACACATATACTCATTTATTATCAAACTTCTGATATAAAAGTCATAAGATTATAAGGCCTTGATTGGGGCAATATCATGTAAATTTGTCATCTGAATTTTAAATTCTCAACTTTAAATTAAATTTTTTCTTACTTTTATTTTAAAAAAATTTTAAAAGTTAATAATTTTTTTATTTAAAATTGAATAAGATAATTTTTATGTCAAAATTCTCGTATCGATAAGACGAATAAAATAAGATCTATTTTATATATTTTTTTCTAAATACATTTTAAATTTTTATATTATTTTATATATAATATAATTTTTATAAAAGTTTTCTTCTTGAATACGTATTTTTAATTCAATCTTTAAAAAAATTATCTTTAGATGTCTCTTACCCGATCCCAAATATTTGCACTGTTGTGAAATTACAGCTGTAATTATTCGTCAAAAAAAAAAAAGAAAAAGAAATTACAGGTGTAAATGATAGATGGGAAGAGAAGTGGCAGCCTTTGGGATTAGATTGAATTATGATTTGCTAAGAACTGTTTAGTCTACTGGGGACAGTGCTCTGAGGAAAGCAGATCTGAATTCCACGTAATCTTACACGTGGCAGATCTGATGAATTACATAGGAAACCCCCTACACAACCATATTCCTGGGACCCACACTGAACTTCTCCCTCTTTGTCCAATCAATCCCACCAGTACGACACGTGAATCAGGGAATCTAAAGCGTTGAGTTCTTTACATCCGTCCGATTAGGCTAAGTTTCCGAGGTCAAAGTCGTGGTACGGAGGACCCAGGCTTGTTTCCGTAGGAAAGCACGTACGTGGTCGCCATCACCCCAACTCCGAGGGCCCGTCTGCACTTTTGGACACCGGAGTTCTACACATTCGTTCAGGACACGTTTGGTTTCATATTTATTTTAAATTATATTATATTTTTTTAATTATTATTTTTATTTTTTTTAAAAAATTATTATTAAAATTTAAAAATTTTAAACTAAACTCATTTATCAAACATTCCCTTAGAAATTTATATTTGGTTAAAATATAAAGAACATAAATTATAATATAAAAAATAATATAAAATTTTAAAATGTATTTGAAAAAATATGAAAAATAAATTTTTTTTATTTTATTATTGTGAGTATTTTAATATATAAAAATATTTTATTTTAATTTAAAATAAAAAAATTTATAAATTTTTAAAATTAAGAAAAAGAGATTTAAGGATTTTAAAATTAAGATAACAAAACATCGTTCCGGAAAGCCACCCAAAACGGGTTCATGTCTCCAACAACCGTAGATGCTCTACACCACACACATCGGATCCCACGTGGGGCCCAATTCTAGGCCCAAGTGCAGGAGGTGGGACCCACTGGCGTGGTTTGCTAGGCCCACATGTTGCAGAGGAGCCCCTCGTAACTGAGCTGGGCATTGATATGTACACCCCGCGCGCGCCACTCGAAAAGACGGTTTTGTCCCCGTCGTGCCATCTGGAGACTAGTCGTAGACGGTTTTGTCCCCGTCGTGCCATCTGGAGATTAAGTCGTAGACGGATTAGAATCACGGTAATCCCACTCTCACGGAAGGCGTAAAATAGAATCACGCGCCGGGCATGACAGCCGTCCACGTGCTCGTCGCGAAGTTCACGTGCGCGCATGTGGCACCTCCTCTGTGCCTGCGCAAGATGTTAATGAAATTGGTGCGGTTACTTTAAAAACACCATGTGATTACTAGTGTAATCAATAATAAAAATTAGCTTATTCTTATAATAAAATCAGCCAATTAAAAATATATAAATGACAGGATAGCACTAAAGACACAAATTTCAATATGAACTTTTGAATACTAATTTCAATCATGTTTTTTTATTGATAAATACGATATTTTAATTACAATTATTGAAGACATTAATTAAATAATGACAATTCATATACTAATTAATATTAAAAAAATTAAAATTAGCGTTTTTGACATAACTCAAAATAATATTATTCTTCACATTAAAAAATATATTATTCTTTTGAGGAGTGAGGTAATGTTATGACTACCAAAGAAGATTAGGGAATTAAATATTAAAAACAAATAAAAATCTAGACGCCTTTCCTGGATATTTGTTCCTTTGGCCAATAAAATATAGGAAGCAAGCAAGGTTGACGGGAGTGTCCAATCTAAAGATCACAAACAAAAATTGCCTCAATTTTCTGGAATCTGACTCATTTTTCGTTGTTATTAGTCCCGAATTTCTACTTATATCCATTTTCAAACACCTGTGGGTCAACATAAATAGTAGATAATTTTGACAATAGTTGCCAAACAAACCAATTAATTTTAATTATTTATTATTATTATTATTATTTTTTCACAAATGCAAAACCATTAGTCGCTCACCCCCTTCAAAATTTTGCCAAGTGCAAAATAGTACGATCAACTTGACTACTTGAGTCTAAGTAGCTATATTTGCTATAGTTTGATCCTTTACGCGTCCGTTTGGTGAATGAGTTTGAGTTAAAAATTTTTATTAAGTTGAAAATTTTAATTAGTTTTTCAAAAAAAATAAAAATTTAAAAAAAAAAAATAAAAATTTTTTTCAAAAAAAGATAAAAATTGATATAAAAATTTTGAGTTTAAATTCGAAACAAGGTTATAACTTTGGCCTTTTGCCCCCTTGAAAAAAAAAAAATCCATGTGTCCGGTAGTAGTAGAAAAAGAACAATAATGCAAACAATGAATAGTTTTTTTTCTTTTTTTGCAATAATTATTATCATTGCTTTTTTGCATTACAAAGTGATAAATAGAAAAAAGTTAGGAAGAGGAAGTAGATAGGGGGTGGTGGCCAATGAATCATGAAGTGGGGTGTCCCATAACATTCTCTATGCAGTCCATAGGCTCTGCATCGGCCAAAAAAAAAATAAAAAAAATAAAATGTTTTATTTTACTATTTATTTTATTATTTACAAAAACAAGAACAAGAAACCAGAATAAATGGCTTTCTTATAGCCAACATCAAAAGAAAGATAATAAACAGACGGCATTTTTTTTTTTTTTGGAAAAGTTTTTGCTTTGCTTTGCTTGTGAGCTTGTCTTTGCTTTGTTTCCGTCTTAAAATCCCATTCATTCAATTCCATTGATTTCATTTCAAAGCTTCAAAGCTCCCGAATAACACGACGAAGTTTTATAATAGAAAACCAGAACTCCTTTGGTTTTTTTTTTTTTTTTGTTGCCAAAAAAAAAAACATTTAAATATTATAATTCTTTTTCACTCTTTTGCTTTCTTGTTTCGATCGGATCTGAAGCTCCTCTCAGCGGAACCAAAAAGACAACACATATTTCACGAACTCTCTCACTCTCCTCCAAAGTCATTTCACTTTCTCAGTGGAACTTTCTTTCTGAGTTTCTCATCGTACCACCCCCAACAAAGATTTGCTTCTTCCTCTGCATTGCTCTGTAGGTACTCTGTTTTCTTTTTCTTTTTCTTTATTTTTTTTCCCTTTTGTTTTTCGTTATTACTTCTTTCTTTTGCTTACGGTTGCTGAGAAAGAATCAAAACTTTGGAGTCTGGGAATCTGGTTGCTTGTATTGGGCTCCAAATACGTGGAATTTTTTCCCCTTTCTTGGCGTCCAAACAACGAGATATATATAGATTTTTTTTAAGAAGAGAAAATCTTGTCTGATTTCTTGTTTATCGGCGGCCAAAACGGGAATGAAATCTGTCAAAGTAATTCATTATGCTTGGCGGGGTTTTGTTTATTTGTTGAAATATTCATTTTCTGCAATGATTGGTTTGGTATGCCAAGACTTTTTGGCATTCGTTGGATTGTGATTAAAGGCTTTGTCTTGAGTCATTCGTTACGGTTCAGCTATTCGTATCTTGTTTTTTCTCCATAATCTTTTGGGGTTTTTGTTGAATTGTTTCGATTCGCGGTGATAATATCTGTAATGGGTCTCTGCAGATTCTGTTATTTTTGAGTTCATCCAATTAATGTCTTTATTTCAGCCGGCCTAGTCAGTTGGGACAAGTTTCTAACGCCTTGTGGTTTTTTTCTTTTTTTTTCGTTCAAGTTTTTAGGTAGGCAATTAATGTTGGAGATTCCGTAATTTGTGGCTTTTTACTATGTCCGTGTTACCATCAGCATTTGTTTCCTCGCAATCACTTTGGGTAGTTGGAAATTTGCTGTGATCTTGCCCGGGTGAAAATTGCTCCATGGAATCGGTTGTTGTTGATGGATTTCATTCATTGTCGATGAACCAGAATTCGGTATCTTCGGTATGCAACAATCCTCCTTCCACAAGTGGGACTCTTCACCCTTCTCAGACTTCAACTCCGAGCCAATCCAGAGATGGTGGGGCTTCGTCCACATACTATTCGACGGTCCAAACATTTGGTGCAAATCCGATTTACCACCCAAATGGTTCTGTTATTGTCCAAAAGAGCTCCTTCAAAGCAGTAGAGGATATTAGGAAGCATGAAGAGTCACTCAGAATGGCAAAACACTACCATGAGAGTAAAGGGAAATCGGAATTTGAGGCTGCCGATAGTGCTCTTGATAAATCAGCAGCAACTTCGTCTCAGAAGAATGTTTCTAAGGCGGAGGAGAAATCTTGCGACATGATACGTGATCCCAAAAATTGTGATCCAAGTGGTCGGGTGGAATCTGAATTTTTTGGTTCAAATCCATGTAACGAAAATGTTGAGCAACAAAATTGTCCCTTGACGTCTCAATCAGCTGCGATGACTTCATGTCCAAGTCCTCAAAACAGTCTATATTCTGCCACTGTTTATTCAGAAGCGAAGCAAAGTTTCACCAACACGGAAGTCAGTGAATGTACAAGCAGTGCCGAGAAATCTGGTGAGAGTATCGAAGTCAAAAATTCCTGCGAGTTCAACGAGAGCAGGAAGACGAGCATCTGCAGAGGAAGCACTGGCAGTGATGTGAGTGATGACAGCAGCTCCAGTTGTCTGAGCAATGCCATGTACAAGCCCCATAAGGCGAATGATATAAGATGGGAGGCGATTCAGGCCGTCCGATCTCGTTATGGGATGCTCGGTTTGAGTCACTTCAAGTTGTTGAGAAAACTTGGATGTGGGGATATAGGCAGTGTTTATTTATCTGAGCTGAGTGGGACTAGAACGTTTTTTGCCATGAAGGTCATGGACAAAGCAGCCCTGGCAAATCGGAAGAAGCTCCCGAGGGCTCAGACAGAAAGAGAGATACTGCAATCTCTCGATCATCCTTTCCTACCCACATTGTACACGCACTTTGAGACAGAGAAGTTCTCTTGCTTGGTGATGGAGTTCTGCCCTGGTGGGGATCTGCATGCACTCAGGCAAAGACAACCCGGGAAGTACTTCTCAGAGTATGCTGCCAGGTTAGGGATTCCTTTTCCCTTTTCGCTTCTTTCCGATGTGTAGTAATTCAATTAGAGCTTATGTAACCTATCAATTTTATGCGATTTACCTTTATGTCACGAATTTAATGCAGCTTCTGGCCATAAGAACTAGTTGTTTACGAGTTAGAACATGTAAATTCAATCCTTGCTGGGGCTTTTTTCTGCTTTAAAATTTATGATCTGGAAATAGCTCTCTTCTCACTCTTTTGAAGTTCCAAGTATATTTATCTGTACTGTTGATTTGCAGGTTTTATGTGGCCGAAGTTCTCCTTGCTTTGGAGTACTTGCACATGCTTGGAATCGTTTATAGAGACCTGAAACCAGAAAATGTGTTAGTTCGGGAAGATGGGCATATTATGCTTTCGGATTTTGACCTCTCTTTGAGGTGTGCTGTATCGCCTACTCTAGTGAGGTCCTCAAACTCGAGCTTGGAGACAAAGAACTCAGGATACTGTGTTCAGCCTGCATGTATCGAGCCAACCTGCGTGATACAGCCGAATTGCATCCAACCTGCATGCTTTGCTCCACGCTTCTTATCACGCAAGCCCAAGAAGGAGAAAAAGACCAAACCAAAGACCGAAGTACATCACCAAGTGAGCCCTCTCCCCGAGCTCATTGCTGAACCAACAAACGCTCGATCAATGTCCTTTGTCGGGACACACGAGTACTTGGCTCCCGAAATCATTAAAGGTGAAGGCCATGGCAGTGCCGTGGATTGGTGGACATTTGGGATCTTCCTCTACGAGCTTTTGTTCGGTAAAACACCATTCAAGGGGACAGGGAACCGTGCTACGCTGTTCAACGTGGTTGGCCAGCCCTTAAGATTTCCTGAGTCGCCTTCTGTGAGTTTTGCCGCAAGGGACTTGATCAGAGGTCTACTAGTGAAAGAGCCACAGCATCGACTCGCTTATAGGCGTGGTGCTACCGAAATCAAACAGCATCCCTTCTTCCAGAGTGTGAATTGGGCACTAATCCGCTGTACAACTCCACCAGATATTCCTAAACAAAGCATGATGGATATTCCGAGAACTGACTCCCCAAAACCCCCCACAAGCGGGAAAGCTCAGGGTGTTGATGTGAAGACTTCTGGTAATTATGTAGAGATTGATTTCTTTTGATTTTTATTCCCCCCCTTTTTTTTTTTTAACCCTCTCTCTCTCTCTCTCTCTCTCTTTTCATCTGGTGCTTCAATGGTTCTTTCCATTGCAAATGGATAAAAAAAAAAAAAATCTGTAATTCCTTTGATTTGCCAATGTAAAACCACTCTTTCAGACTGAATCTCCAAAAGCAGCATTGCCGGGATGCAAATGCACCTGAAATGAGAAATGAATTTGTTCATCGTTTTTTTTTGGGAGAAAATTAACTAAATAATCATTTTTTTTAATCTATCGATCAGAATGATATAAATTCTCTATTTTTATTAACATGACACATATTTTAATGAATTTTAATTTAATTTTGTATCAAATTGATCCAGTGTTAATTTTTAATTTTATGTTGGTGTAATATTTTTTAAATTTATATCATTGAGGTAATTTTTTTTTTTTAAATCACCGTATGGTTTACGTGTTTAGCATGTTACGAAATCAAAATAAAATAAAATAAAGCACTTCAGTCTTAACAATTGGGTTTGATATGTGCATTAGGGCTTTGATGAGGTTGGAGCCGAAGACCCTTTAAAGTAACACAAAGGACAAGGACATGAATGATTTTATAAGTTGGGACACGTTGATTTTTTTTTTTTTTTTTTTTTTTTTTTTTTAAGTTTGAAATTTTCTTTAGCTCTTTGGTCAAGGAACATGTGCCAATTTATTCATGACATTTGGTTATCTTTGGAAGAAAGGAGAGGCGTGAAAGGATTAATCGAGGAATTTTAAGATTTATGATTATTTGGTAATAGAGAAGAGAAAAACGGGTAATTATAAGCATAATTTATAATATTATATCTGAGTTTATCTAAAAGTGTAGAGAGAGACGGGATTGGGTTAATAATGGAGGGGTGAATAACAGAGGCCTCACCCTTGAACCAAGGCTCATATTAGATCTATCTCTAAGACCTTCCATTTTAGGCCTTCATTGTAATCTCTCTGACACGTAATTTTTCTGTCTGCAAATCAGAATTAATTAACATTACTTTAATTTTCGTACAAATGAAGAACATTTTGTTTCCCCTTAAAACAAAAACCAGAAGTCATTTCACTTTCTCTTTGCTTGTCGGTTTGGTTTCTTTTTATCAAATATAGGCTATTTTATTTGAAGTTTTTACCCCTACTAACTTTTTTTTTCCTTTTTTTTTTTTTTTTTTTTTTTTTTTTCAATTTCTTCTTGCTCTAATGTGTGCGTTTTTTTTTTTTTTGACCCACAAATTTCTCTCTTATTTATTCATTTTGGTTTTCTTTTCCAGTCGTATTCAAAGCATTCAACTTTTACCAGTTTCCCTTTTTATCTTCTTCTAGAAACAATTTTTAATCCTTTTCAAAATACACTATTGAACTATTATTATTATTAGTATTATTATTATTATTTTTTAATTTAACATAAGAACCCAACTTGCCAAGTTGTTCGTGTTAGATTTTAAATCCTTTAAAAAGCCTCAATTTAGAAAAAAAGAATTTAAATCAAACACAATATAAGGGATATGTCTTCACTTTCGCCTTCATTTTCCTCACATATTTCGTTTACTTACTGCTTCTTCTTTTTTTTTTTTTTTTTTTTTTTTTTTTTTAAATTTTTTTCCTCTTACCAAGAAGGAAAAAGATGATAAAAGGGTAAAGTGAACTTGCAGACAAAAGGGTACGTGGGCTTTCCATTGATTTCAATGGAAATTGAAGTGTGAAAGACAAAGCACGATTCAATCTCGCTTTGTGTCTGCGTCATTAATTCTGACATAAAAAAGATTGACTTGCAAATTCCATTTTGCATGAACATGAAAAGGACATGTAAGCTTGCGAAGCTAATTTAAAAAGAGAACATTAATTTGTTATGTCTTGCAAGTTAACCATTAAAACCATTAAATTGATTTGGTTGAATTCATTGCGTTGATTTTATGTTAGAAACAAAACCCTACTAAGATTATGCATATAATCTAATGACAAATCAACATTTGTTTAGAAAGTTTTTCATTCGAGTAAGTTTATAAGAGTAATAATTCAACTCAAATTTATTTATTTGTGTTTTTATTTCGAATAATCCCTTATTCATTAATAAACACACTCAACAGATAGATTCAGACATTTTTTCGAGACCCAAATTACATAGATTCTCTTCAAATTCAAGTATTTTCCGTGCAGTATATATAATGCCATATTAGTCATAGAAGTCTGCTTTTTCTTAGATATAATATAAACTATCATCTAGAACGAAATAATTTTACACCAGTCATGACTTCAATTATTGAGTGCATGATGCAAATTTCTTGAAGAACAGGGATTTGACCTAAAACCAATTATTCAATAACATTAAGGCAAGTAACTGCTTAGTGTTTTTTTTTTTTTTTTTTTTGCTAAATCTGAATGCCCAATGGAGAGCCATCACGTCAGCAAACCGAAAATGAAAAATGATGGAACCATAGTTCTCGTCAAGAGTGGCAGCTTATTGGCATTGGTTTTTTTTTTGACTTGGGGAAATTACTTAATCGCTCTATAGTTTATTACTAATGTCGTTTTCTTCGTCCCAATCAAATGGGTCTTTCCCATCAACCCCATGTCTTCACGGACAAGATACATATCTATATATATATATATATATAGAGGAAGAGTTTGTTATCTAAAAATACTGGAATTCATGGAGAGAAGAGCGATCAATATGATACAGCATGAGAAATGAGAAGTTGTATTATACGAAATCTTTTTTTTTTTTAGCACTATTTATTTTCACATCTAACGATTTTAAAGATGACGGTTATTCTTGTTTGACAAAAGTATTGTATCAAACCGAGAGCAAAATATATGTTTATGTGAGAATAGTTCATCGAATAGGAATTCAAAGCCACATTAGGACTATATAATTGTCCACAAGGGGGCAAAGAGTTTAATAAAACTTTGTTTTATTGTCTCTTTCTATGTAATTGATTGACACTCTACAAAATAGAAAATTCAACTAGACATATTCTACCAAAATTCAATCTTTCCAAATAGATAATGTTGAGGTTAGACTTCGTCTTTCTATTTCACAGTTAACCTTCGAGCATTAGTCAAACGAACGATCAATTCCTATATAAAATTATCATCAGGCCGGACCTAAGTCGTGGACTTACTCTTTAGTAATTGACCATCGTTCGACTAAATTGGGTTGGACCCAATATATATTACAAACTCGAATTATTATTGAACTGATCACATATGATCGAACGTCAAACGAGACATGATCATACCAGCAGTAAGTAAATAACAACCTACGAACGATGTTTGGGTCGAAATAAAGTCTTGCCTTTACCCATCGTCCATCGTTCGATTTTCGATTTTAACAGAACGTTTCAAGGGAAACTTCCCTCAACCGTCGGGCTCATATTCATCGGTGACATGTCAGATTGTTCGTAATAATTGACGACCCCATAAGTATCACAATTCAACCGCTTAGCCCACGATTTTATTCGGTAACTGCTTGGTTAACTGCACGATTGACCTTTTGACGCGTGTCCTAGCAGATAGGAACAATAACCGTTCGTGCAAACCTCGGGTGGAGACCATGCTTCTTCCTCTATAAATAGAGGAAGACCCCTCTCTCAAAGGGGATCCAGAGTATGAAGAACATACTGTTACGAAATATTCCCAGAAAAGCCTTCTTGTACTCAAAAACCTTCATTAATACAAGAATTACTCTCTCAGAGGACGTAGCACCTTCGTTGGGCGAATCTTTATACATCTTGGTGTTCATTAATTTTCTGTTTATTTTAGATTCTATAATTTCTTTTAACATTCATATTTCTAACATGAATCATTCTGTTCTTCAAGTTGTTTTAAGGATTTTCATTACAATGTCCAGGGACTCATATAATCGATTTTTGCATCTATTAAACTAACGTTTCTGTTAAATTTTTTACTGTAGAAATCCAACATCTACATACAAATTACTTACAAAAATAAATAAAATTCCAACTCTTTAAAACTATTGAGGTCATGAAAAACGGACCCTATAAGTGTACAAATTTAAAATTCTTAAGGGTCCGTTTGGTGAATGAGTTTGAGTTCAAAATTTTTAAGTTTGAGTTAAAAATTTTTTGTTGACTTATTAAAAAAAAACAAAAACATTTTCAAAATATCAACAAAAATTACCTTTTTAAAAAAAAAATTTAAAAATTTCAAATCAAACTCATTCACCAAATAGTCCCATATTTTTATTTAACGGAGAAAAGCCCTTTTTGAATTCAAACATTCGGCCGGAAACAAAATCAAAACAAAGGAGGCCTGATGAGTGATGACCGTTGGATCATTATTTTCAACGAGTAATCAAAGGAGTTCACCAACTCATCCCCTAGACCAGCTAGCAGAGTAACACAATCAGCGCGCGTATTCCACGAGCGGCTTGCGATTTGGTCAAACTCTCCAACAACCACGTTTACGTCACGCTCCAAACAATAATAAGATACAGTGCCCAACCTGAAAAAGTCTCTTGTCCGTAACCAAACAGCCCCCCAAATGCGCATTGCGTTTCCCCATCGGTCTCTCATATCAGCGACCCACCATTTGCTCTGTTCCTCTCGTCCTCCCTTTTCAAACCTCTCCAAAGCTTTCTCCGTCGTCTCATACTCGACCTCGTCCGTACGTTGGAGAAGAACCGCCATCGCCATGGCCACCGCCTCCACGGATTCCGTCGACGTTCCGATCATCTCCGACGAAGATGAGAAGTTCGGTTTCCGGCGAAAGGAGATGTACGAGAGCAACCTGGCTGGCACCGTCAACCCCTACGAACGCCACGTGTTCCTTTGCCACAAGAGCCCCGAGGCCTGGGTCCCGCGCGTTGAGGGTCCCGAGTCCGATCCGCTCCCCAAGCTCTTCGCCGGTGCTCTCAAAGCTCGCAAGGATGAGTTCCCCGTCAAGGTCGGTGTGGAACTCCGGTTTTGGAGAAATTCCTTGTTTTTTTTGCACTCCGTGTTTTGGATTTCTGAGACTCTAGATCGTTGAACTCCATGATTTTTTTTTCTTGTCTTTTTTGTGGTTGCAGACGCTGTTGACGATCTGCGCGGGACGCAATGGAGGCGATTTTTCGGAGGGAGATGTTCTAATTTTCCCTGACTGATCAAATACAAGTAAGATCGATGGTGATTTTTGTTTCAATTTATTTAGTTGCAGTTGAGCTAATTTTCTTAGTCAAATGCGGATATGGAACGTGCCTTGGATTAACTATCACTTTTTGAAACTATAATTATCATTACTCTTATCGTTGGAATGCTCGGATTAGGGCTTGATGTTGTGTATTACGTTTTGGATTTTGTTAATTTGACTGTCTTGGGCGTGTTAGGCTTTTCGTAGCTTGAAGGCTCTTTTGTAGATTTTGAATTGATTTTCGCGGTAGTGATTATATTTAGGTTTGTGAACCCGCAATGTTTTAGCTTTCTTTTTCAAAGTTTCACTGTAACGATTTTGTTATTTTGCTTGGATGAATTAAGGTCTGGGTGAAATTTCTACAGTTCGCAGTTGCCTGTGATTTTCCGCTCTATTTTTTTCTTGTTTTGGTAGAGGGGAGAACATAGAGTGCTATGAATATGGGGAGTTGGGTGATTAGGTTGTTCCTTGTCTTTAATTAATAATTTTTAAGCTGGGTCTGAGGATGTTTTTGTTTCTTTGTTAAAAGGGGTTTGAAGGAGTCAGATGTAGATAGCTTTGTTGTGGACGTCCTTGTGAACCAAAAGCCATGGGCTTCTGGAGTTCAAGAGGTTTTAAGTGGCTCCTACGTATTTGTCTGCTCTCATGGTAGTCGAGATAAAAGATGTGGTGTGTGTGGACCGGTTCTTATTTCAAAGTTCAAAGAGCAGATTGATTTGCGGGGACTTGGTGCTCAGGTGTTTGTGAGCCCATGCTCTCACATTGGAGGCCATAAATATGCTGGTAACTTGATTATCTACAGTCCAGGGCCAGATGGGAAGATTGCAGGTCATTGGTAAGTCCCAGATTTAACAATTTTGTAGTAAACTTGATTGTTGTTCGTTTTGTGTGGGGACTAAACAGTTTTTATTATCGGATGTAGGTATGGTTATGTCACTCCTAATGACGTGCCTGAATTGCTTGATGAGCATATTGCAAAAGGCAAGATTATAGAACGACTTTGGAGGTCAGTGATTTTAAGGGATTTGAATGTTCTTCACTAATAAAAAGTTCAATCGAACTAGATAATTCTATTTGACACATTTGTTATGATGTGATTTGTGAAGTTGATTTAACCAAGATGGGATTTCCAAGCAAAGGTTTACGTTGTTTTCTTTATTCTTTTAATCTTATCCATAATCTCTTTATTTACAAATTGAATTTAGCAATCTCCTACATTTTAGTTGGCAATGGATGAGAACATTTTTATCTTTGAACATTAAATCCTCAACGTTATTGGCATCCATAATTAACTGTGATTAATTACAGGGGTCAAATGGGAGTGCCTGCCGAGGAAGGTGAAAAGAGTGAACAGGCTACTGAACAGAAGCTGCCAAATGGAGAAGATATTAAGAAAAGCGAGAAGCCCCAAGAAGGTGCTAGTCAAGACAGTAAGGAAAACTTTTCCGGCTGCTGTCAGGGTGCCAATGGAGGGTTTACATGTTGCAGAGATGGAAGTTTTGAGCAGACTGACAAGAGTGAAGAAAAGAAGCTAGAAGCGAGTGGCAAAGAGGGGCCGCTTTGCAAACTAACAAGCTGGATTGGATCATTGGAACAAAGGGACGTGCTTGCAACTGCTACTGTGGTCGGTGCATTGGTGACGGTGGCCGTGGCCTATAGCTACTATAGAAGGTCACACTGAATCTTTCAGTTTGCTCGCAGCTGTGTACCGTTACCCTGGTTTTTTGTAGGGAGATGCTAAGGCATCAATAAAATCATACTGTTTACTGCGACGCATTATTAAAGGAAAATTATAGGTATATCGTATATGTTACTTCAGCAAGGTGAGATGAATAAGAATAGTCTATCCATGACCACAGATACTTGTGTTGTTGTAGTTGGTTTGTCAAAACTGATATTTATTGCATGGATAAGTATGAATTTTTATTTATATTTATATTATTTATATTATTTATTTATTTATTTATTTTATTTTTTTTTGTTTTCTTTAGATTGCTTGCTTAATGTGGCCTTGACAGCCAGCTGAAAATACTTATTTGATCTTATGATCCTTTGTTAAATGACCAAGTTGAAATCTTAGCATGGATGCGGTAAAAACGTGTACACTATATACATTTGTGTATATATGGATATATATATATATATATATATATACGTATTTATACATATATTTGGGCCAATTGAGATGCTCTCAGATCGTTTTGAGTTCCATGCTTACAACTTTCTGGTATTGAATCAAGTTGAAATATTGGCATGCTTCTCTTTGTGCTGAAAGTGATATGTCTTGCCACTGAGTAACCAAGCGGGGTAGTGAGGCGTTTGCTCTCTCTACTGGAGGTCTTGGGTTCAAGTTATCACCTCCGTAGTGGTCAGGATATATAAGCAATCCACTTTGAGAGGTATCTATATATCATACAGGGGCTTTCCTCCTCCAGGGTTTTCTGGGTATGTCATCCTCTACTCTTATAATCCTCTTTTATTTAAAAAGAAAAAAATGATGTATCTTACTGGTAGTGTATCACAGTAATCAGTAATGTTAATTTCAAATAACCCATCAGAGGACGAGAATCAGATTTCTAGAGATGCTAGATTATCAAAACCAGCTGGAAAAAAAAAAAAAAAAAAAAAAAAAAAAAAAACTATCGCTGTAATGCAGTGAGTAGGAGTATAAGTTATATGTCATGCACTAAGCTTTGCAATCATCTCCTCTACCAGCCTAAGTGTTGTGGTGTCTACAACTCTCCCTTCTTCCGCATCAATTTCTTGCATTATCTGCTCTATCATCTCATGCTTCGACTGTTTACTTCTTGAACCATAGCTAGTGCAATCTCTCAGAAGCAACAGCAATTCCCCAGCCATATTCTTAGCCTCCCAAGTTCCGTCCACGCTCAACTGAAGCAGCCCCGGCATTACTCCTTCTCTCAAAATCAGTCCTCTGTATTTCTCTCTGCAGCTCTTGCATATAAACAGCAAGATTCTCACCGCGTGCTCTCTGCACTGTGGTGACCCCTCTTCGACTATCTCAACCAATGCCCGAATCGCTACTGATGTGCCTGCTGTTTCCTGAAGCGCATCCTTCGACAACGAAACAATGTCTTCGAGTAGTGCAACAGCCTTGCCAACATACTCGGATGATTTTTCTGTGCAGTGAATGAGTTGGATCAAGGAAAAGACTAAACCGGAAGAAGCCAACAAAGGAATAATCTCACGGCTTGTTGAGAGGTTGTGGAGGGTGGCTACGGTGTCGAGCTTCGTTTGCATACTGAGATTAATATTGTTGTCCTCGTTTAGAAATGCAACCAAAATTTGGATGGCCCCAGATGAGGCAATTGGAAGCTTGTTTGCCTTGCAAGATGATAGAATCAACAAGGCTGCTACTGTTGGTTCAATCAATGAAATATTCTGGCATTGAAGGAGATTTATCAGTGCCGGTATAGCCCCAGACTTGACGATCCGGCTCTTGCTCCTGTTACGTTAATGAAAACAATCAATCGCAGAAGTTGCGAAAATGCCGTTCAAGTACATTCATACAGTACAAGAAAATTAAAAATGACGCTAACATAATTTTTCCATCTCTTTTATTAGAGACAGAATTATCTAACTTCATAAAGGGGCCAGCCCCACCACATTGATTGAACATCATTGCCAGAACAAACTCCACAGACCTACCTAACTAAAACAGTACTTTAGGAAGAAAAATCTTTCTTCAAAATAAATTTAATGCACACTAATTTGTTAGAAGTCACATCTATGAGGATTAAAACGAACGTTATGAGACAGCCAATAAGCCTCATTAGTCCGAATCTGTTGTGAAACTTGAACTCTGGATGTCTAAAATGACGGTGCATCTCTGAGAAGCGCCTAACCACTAGGCTACACATTGTTTGTTCTTCCCTAATCCGATGGCTTTTGATATCAGCTTTGGCGAGAGAAGTTCACACCAAATAAATTCCAAACATTTCAGAAAGGCAAACTAAACAGGAATGTGTTTCAAACTGGTTCTTATGGATACTTTTACATTCATGGTTCCGACTAAATCGACAGGTAAAGATATAGTGAATCGAAAGACTAACCTTTCACTCCCAAAGGCAAGACTGAGCAGAGCAACCAGAGCAGCTTCAATGACTTCATAATCTTCCGAATGAAGCATAGAAATCAAGGGTGCAATTGCACCTCTCTCGGCCAGTTTCTGCCTCTGTTTAGTACCGAGATTAGCGAGTTCGTTAGCGGCTTGAATCTGTGACTCTCTCTCATAACTGAGAAGATTTTTCACCACCACTTTCTCCATTGAAGCCTCTCTCTTGTCTCAAACTCTTCCAACTCCAAACTCAGCCCCTTTGAGTTTTCTTTCTTAAGAACTCTTAATACTAGTATTCGGAGATTTTGGTTGCTTGCAGATGTAGTCTTCTTCCCTTTTTTTGGTGCTCAAAATCCATTGTTTCAGTCAGAAGCAACTTACTATTCTTCTATTTATTTATTTATTTATTTCATTTTCTTCCCATTTTTTCAGAATGTCTGATTTGGAAATACAAAAACGATTCCAAAGAATGAATCTTTATCTTTCCTTTTATAGAAGCAAACGTTTTCAGCTTTGTGGGTAGGTTTAAAACATAGGCTATGATTTCACCGGGGATTTAAATATTTGGTTATATGTTAGGTTACATTTATCTATGTACGCTTTCTCTTTTAGATTACTTTCTCAAAAACCAAATCATGTTGGCCAATTCTCATCATTTGCAGGATTCCAAAATTGATAAATGGCCACATCTTATTTGGGCATTCACTAGCAAATTATGCACTTTTTTTTTTTTTTTTTATTTCCCTTACTTTTTCAACTACAAATTTTATTCGCTTTTTGTTGTGCAACAACTTACTGCACACTATTTAATAACTTTGACGCAAGTACTACTTTGATATATTATAAAAATAGAATATTTGTTCCTTTACTTTTAGTTTTTATTTTTTTTATATTTTTTTTAATACCTTGGAGGAAGTGTCCCTAATAACCTGGCTGGTGCCGGTAAACATATTTCTGGTCATCCGACGCTGACTTAAGACTTGCATAATAAATTGTAGAATATGGAGATCTATATATATATATATATGTATATGTATATGTATATATATGCTTTCAAAGCATATGATAAGACTTTGAAACTAATTATGATTTACATTTTAACTTCTTTAAGGAATCCCTTTGCTTTTGCTTTCGCTTTCGCCGTTATTCGGCGGCATTTCCTTTACGAAAATGCTTCTCGAATATTTATGATGATTTTCGTAATGATTCTTATCGTTTCTTTTCTTTTTTGAAGGAAATATGAACGACTTTTTTTTTTTTTTTTTTTGGAGGGAATAATATGAGCGACTTTTTGTTGCATGTGCTTTCAATTGGGCTGGGCTGTGCTTAGGAAAAAGGCTTTGGAGTGATTGGGCCAATGGAAAGTGAGGCCCAAGAGCCCAACGATACTTCAAAAAAAGGCGCCAAACTGAACTTAACTCGAACGTAACCGAAAAACGACCAAAAATAGTAACTCAAACGGAACCTAAAAGAGAGGATCTCGATCCACGTCATCACACAAAGCAAGCAAGGTGAGAATACAGAGCTTCCGATTATCTTTCTTCTCCTCCGTCCATGGCTTCCCTGATTTTCCAATTCCCTTCCAAAAATCTTGCCCTAAATTCACATCAAATGGCTGATATTCTTCCAAAATGTCCGACTCCGACGCCACCGAAGCTCCTCCGACAGCGAAACGAAATCTCCGTCCCGATTAAGAAGAAGAATGTGAACCAGATCGGTTATCAATTCCGCTTCCTCCGCCAACTCCGCGGCAGCGATCGCCATTGCCCAGCGATCCTCACGTCCGGATCGCCATGTACGTGGCCATGGCCCACGCGGGGCTGGCCCTCTCGCTCGCCCTCCTCTACGGTCTCACGAAGCTTCTAGAAGGCTACTGGCGGCCGATCCAGTGGGCCATCCTCTGCTCCATGCCTCTCCGTGGACTCCACCGAGCCCTCGTCTCCTTCTGGTCAGATTCCCTCGCCCTCGGCCTCTTCCAAACACTAATCGCCGTCCCGAGCCGTGTTGCTCGGCCTCGTTCTCGGTAATCGGAGCGGAGAAAAGATTGGATTCTCCAAGCTCGTTCAATGGCTCATCTCCTTCGCCTTGTTCGTGATTGTGTATGAAAATGTAGGTCTAGTTTCCCTCCCTATTCTTGCCCCAGTTTCCTTTCTTGTGTATTTCACTCGTTGCAGAAATATAATCAAGCCAGGGGTTACCAAGTCTTTCTCGGCGATATCATCGATTCGTCGCGGTGGAAGAAAGTTTCTCAAGAAAAACTCGTTATGTAGAAAGATTACTAGATACATCACCCGGTTGATGCTTGATAGGTTGAAGACGACGGTTGGGATTGGTTTAATCATGTTTATGATAATGGGGTCTGTTTTCGCACTCCTTTTCTTTTCCTATAAGATTGTGATGGAAGGAAAAGACGCCATTATGTCACTGAAATCGCATTTGAACGAGAATAATTACGCAGAGAGGATTGGGCTTAAAAATTTGATGGATGATAATAATGTGCCAGAACTGATTGATGAATACATGATGAAGTTTTACGAAACCGTTTCGCAGAATATTGATTCGTTGGCGGTGAATTACAACATGACGGAGATTGTGGACGGTGTTAAGCATTACTTGATGAGTCCAACTACAAGTCGGATCGTTTCAAATAGTACTACTGTTTCTCAAGGAGTTTCTGATCTTCCTCTTTCTGAAAAGTTGAAAAGGATTCAGTTAAAGGTGAAGAACAGCGAATGGAGAGTGATTTATAGAGAAGTTGATGGTGTGTTTAGGGAATTTCATTTCTTTAATTAGTAGAGAGGATTTGATGGCGAAAATCAAATCACTTTTCCTCCAAAGTCTGGATATCCCTAGACGATTTCTTGCGAGCGGTACCTCTGTATTGACTGGAGCATAAATTTCTTGTTGTTCATGGCATTGTCAATTGTCTCAGGAGCTGCAGGGCTGTTGAACTTCATTTCCGGGTTAATGGTGCTTTTATGGTTGCTTTATTATCTTATGACGACCGAGTCAGGAGGCGTCATGGACCATGTTCTAGGAATGCTGCCGCTTTCAAGGTACACCAGGGCCCTTGTGCCCATGTCCTGGACCAAGCCGTTGTTAGTAGTGTGCTATTGGCTGCAGCCAAGGTCACTTTTTTCCAAGGCTGTCTAACGTATCTCTTGTTCAGATTCTATCGGATCCATTTTCTGTACATGTCTACTTTTTTAGCGCTTATGAGTGCGGTTTTGCCCATAACGCCCGCCTGGCTCTTGTCGATTCCAGCTGCGGCGCAGTTGGCGATGGAGGTGAGATACATTGAGGCGGTGTTGTTGACGGCAGTTCATCAAGTAGCTTTGGAGTAGGGAACAACGGCAATACAGGATGAGATCCCGGGGCAAAATGCTTACTTGACCGGGCTCAGCATGCTTGGTGGAATTGCCCTCTTTCCGTCGATTTTAGAAGTAATGTCTCTCTCTATTCAAACTAAGTAAATGTTTTTTGAATTTATATGCTTCTTGACCTTGTGTATTTAACAGTCTTTTGTTTCCAATAAACTGTAGGGAGCCATTATGGGTCCTTTACTGATGACGGTGATGATTGATTTGAAAAATCTGTACGTGGAGTTCGTCCTTTCTTCGGCGGATGAAATTTGCAGCCATTGATCTAATTTAAATTAGTATAGAACAAATAACGTGAAGAGTTTTAAATTTTTGTGCATCATGTGCATATCTCCATTTTCTATTATACTAATATTTTGAATAGAAGTGAAACATACAAGTTTCATTTTTTTTCCCCTTCTAATAGTTTCAGTTTTTCTAATTACTTTGAATATGTATGTAAAATGTGTTACAAAATGAACATGCTAGCATCTGGATCGAGGTTGGCATCTTCACGATCCATCCCAACTTAAGTTGTTACTCTGGTCTAACTCTTCTCGAATCAAAGGTAAATAATTTTAGAGTTTTTTTTTTGTCAAAAAAAAAATTTTAATCTCTTATATATCAGTGCGTGACAATCAAATAAGCCAATTTTCCGAGATTGGATTGCATGAAAAATGATGTGAATGAGTTCTGATTGAGTTGGTTTTGTTAGTCCCCTCAAGTTCTTTTCCTGTTTGGAATGTCTTTTAATTTCTATCTTTTTATCTTCTTTTCTGGCCAAAGTAGAACAGAAAGAGAAATCTTCCGAAAAAGATGATAAAATAAATGATATGCAAACACCATACATGACTAGATACCGGCACTAGCTTTTATCCTTTTTTTTTTTTTTTTTTAATTACAATAACTAGAATTTGGCATTACATTATAATAATATTTTAGTAATAATTTATTATTATTATTACGATTATTTATTTTATTATTGTTATAACAACAACACAATAATAATACAAGTGGTTCAAGGGATCACTCCGTTTACATCCAGTAGTACTAGCTGATCTAGCTCTTTTTTTTTCAGTAATTAATCAAGCACGCCCTTTCGAAACTGCAAACTTAAGCCCATATTGTTTCATATTAAGATTGATGGTAAAATAAGGGGAGATAGTATCTCCATCCACCACTTGAAGACGATATTTCCTAAGGATGGCAATTGCAACGACTTTCATTTGAATGAAAGCCATGTCCTTACCCAAACAAGTCCTTGGTCCAGTACCAAAAGACGCATACTTGTGGGACGGCACATATACAAGTCCTCTCTTTCAATCAATCCATCTCTCAGGCTTGAACTCCAGATAATCTTTACCCCATATCTCTTCCATCCATCACATTGAGTAATGCGATATTAAAACTCGATTCCTTCACTTTAAATGGTGACCACTAGGAAGATTATCGGCCTTATATAGCTGCAGTTTTGTGATTGAAAGGTACCGGCGAATAGGTCGAAATGCCTCATACAATGCTGCCTGCAGATAAACCAACTTATTAAGAATGTATTCTAAATCATGAGTCTCACCTTGGTCATCTTGTACTTCTGGCAAGTTTTCTTCCATTTCTTCAAGAATTTTGGTCTCCACTGAAGGGTGCGTTGCAACAAGCCGGAAAAACCAGTGAGACCAGAATTCAAAGTGTCCCTACTTGCCGCTACAAAGTTTAGTGTGACGTCCTTTAGAAACTCGTCAGAGTAGGGATTTTCTTTCTCGTCCATATAAACTGTCATCATGTCAACCTCTACTCTTTGCTGATCCTTTTAACTTGACCTGCTGCTTCGAATTAATTTTGCTCTCGTTTTATGGAGAGACACCGGTACATGAATTCGTCAAAGATTTTCGCTTGCTTTACTGCAGTTTCTCTCGGCTCCAATCTGAAGCCACTTCTGCAGCTTCCACACGATTGTTGGAAGAACATGTCAACGCAATCTCTTGCATTACCACCGCCAAAGCCTCCCGGTATTCTGCAACGGAGCATGTAAAAAAAATACTTCTGAGGTTTTTTCTTGAGAGTTTTTATGAATGGTTAGGATATACAAATCAAATAGACTACATTAGAACCTGAAATCTTGTTTCGGAGACGTCATCAAGAAATGGGATTAGAGAATCCGCAACTTTTCTCGGAATAGTCTTGGCAATAAAGAGATCAAACTTGGTATGTCATCCAATGATCCACGAATGAAACATTTTTTACTGAAGCCTCCATAGATCAGAGTCCACTTTCGAAATTCTTGTTAAAAATGTGCTGAATATTCAGAGGATCAGAGGTCATGATGAAGTCTATATCGGCGCCAAACCAAGGACCTCTGAACTCAAAGGTGCCGCCACTTTTTTTCCAGAAACTCAGTCCAATAGTCATGGAAGCGAGGGATGTTTCGGTTTTTTGTTTATTTTTTGTCTAAAATTTATTTTTGTTCTCATTTTGATCATTTTTCCATACTGGTCTTTGGTTTTCATTTTAATCTTTTTGTTCTTTTTTCTTTTCATGTTAGTCCTTCTAATTTATTCTTTTTTTTTTTTTCCTAGTCCTTCTGTTAAATTATATTTGTAATTATGAAAATACGTTATTAGATTCTATCCATTGCATGTACTGTAAGAACTAATAGCTGTCAGTACTTTTACTCCAAAAGGGAAAAATATCCCCTAAAAACAATGAAGGCCTTTTGGAAAATCTAGCATTGTCATGATGCCGTCGCTAAAGTTTTTGACAACGAGAATTTATCGCGAACAGTATTAGTCACCAAACCATTGGAGAGACTTTTTAGTTAAATAAAATTCAGAGGTGACATATATTGTCACTATTCTTTTTTTTTTTTTTTTTAAATATTGATGTCATCACTCGCGCCATTTATCTTGTATTAAATATCGTCGCAGGCACTAATTATTCAATAATTCGTTCTATGTCTTTTAATCATAAAAATAAATCTTAAACCATATTCATAATCAAAAAATGCATTATCAATATGAAACAAGGGTATAGCTTTCTATTCCCCTACAAAAGGTAAAGGGCAATTTAGCTAGTTTCGGTAATAGTAAGTATCTTGAATTTATTCGTCAAAGAATATTGATTAATAATTCGCAAGAAAAAACTAATTATCTCACTGTAATTCTTTCTTCTTCTTCTTTTTTTTTTTTTTTGGGGTTAATTTGGCTGTAATTTCTGCACAACACGTAGATAAATAATATAAAATAGAAGACACTTATTGACATAAATAAAGAAACAATTAAAAAAAAAAAAAAGTACTGCTTATTGCTTGCTGCTATGATAAGAAATTCAAGGGAAAACAATGTAGGTTCTTCGGATTCTATTTATGGGGTCCTATCTTGGATTTAATATGGTGGTTGAGGACCATATTCTTTCTTTCAAACATGCGCTCTACAGTGTAACTGACTTGTTAAAGAACCAGACATGTAAATCCGGTTCAAGACAAGGAAGAAAAAAAGCCACAAATTAATAGACATGTGAAAGTCAATTTCATTATTAATATTCTTCTAAGTTAGATATGCTAGCCGTGCACAAGTAGAACTGCTATCTCCAAATTGACAAGATTAAAAAAAAAATGTGTAAGATCCCATCAATTTGGTTGTCAACAGCACAATTAATAAATGCATTAATGCTTCGTTTGGTATTTCAACTAAACTCTAACTAAACTATGCTTCTTTATCTTAGTTATTGTCTTTTTTCTATTAAAATCAACAAAAATTATAACTAGTTTTTGAAAAGTTAATCTAATCTGACTTAAAAATTTCATCTCCAATGACGAACCAAACACATGCTAAATATTCTTCACTCATCAGCCTTAACATGGATGCTGCTAAACAGTCTATTAAGGAAAGTTCAACACTTCTATTAACTTAAAAAATATAAATATAAATATAACAATAATAGGAAATATACAATGGTACTTGATAACTCAATTTAATCAGTTGACCTTTTAAAATGGAAGCCCGACTTCTTAGCAATCAAATTTCGTGAGACATCAAAGCCAACAAACTCGAACGAGCGGGAAACCATCTTTCTAGGTAAGTGGGTAGAGGGGATATGTCTCAATGGAAATTGAAACTTACTCATGCTGCAAAGGAGTAGTACGGGAAGTGAGTTTGTCCTAATTAATCGGTTGCAACAGTTTGGTAGGAGAGAGGGTCGGAGGAATTTACGAAGGATTTGATTTAAAAAGAAAAAAACGATGATTGTTATTACACAATCACATCAATCGCGATTGTCCATAGCTCAAGGAAAAAAAAAAAAAAAAAAGGACGTTGATCATTACTAAACAATTGCATCAGTCACGACTGTCCACAGTACAATTATTAAACGATTAAATAGTCACACAACATTGATAGCATAAATACCCATTAGCCTTAACGTAGACATTGTGCCAAGGATTTCAAGATTAAGGCAATTTCTCTCCCCTAGGCGATTGAAAATAGTCATTAGCCCTAACATACAGAAGATAAAACCAATTAGGGTCTAAACATCAAGGTAGGGGCCAATTTACCTGCAGTTGCAGCTTGCAAAAGTAAAGTTGATCACGATGTTAACCTAGCAAGGGGATATCTCAGAAATTGTGGCTGGTTAATTAATTCACATTCGAGGAAGAGAGCCTCTAACATGGATGGGAATTAAGGGGAGGCTATATTATGACATCCACAGAGAGAGATAAGAATGCCACTGTGTATGTTTTTGTCGTTTGTGCCAAATTTCTGTCATCTGTGCCAAATTTCTGTCGTCTATTCAATTTGTTGTCGTTTTATCAGTTTGTTGTTCGTCATGGTTACACCGTTTACCACACCGATATTTTTCTCATTTTAGTGTGGTTTATTTTGTTCTTCTCTTTGTTGTTGTTTCTCACTTCATTGTCTTCTCTCAATCTCTTCTTTTTCTTTTCTGCTGGAATCATTTATCTTGTTCTTTTTTTCATATGGTGTCCTTGTTTTTTTTTTTTTTTTTTTTATATATATATAATATTTATTGCTATTTCGTTTCACTTTTTTGACGTCTCTAGCTTGTTGTATGTCGTTTTGTTCTATTTATTGTCGTCTCCATTCTGTTTGTCACTTTGGTTTCGTTTGTATTGCCGTCGCCTTTTCATTTCTTTTATACGGAAATTGTATCTCGACAAGTGTCATTTGCTTTGTCAGCGCTAGTGTCAAAATTTGACATAGGTTATAGTAGGAGCATCTCTAATACAACTTGTGCAAATTGTTTAATCTACCATGAGTTTGTCATGAGCTAAAGATAGTTATAAAACTTATATAGCATTATGAATTTCTTTTTCTTAATGAATTGTGATAAGCTTAGAATTTGAGACCGAAAGATGATAACAGGCCTATTATGAGATAAATTGTTAATATTTGTGAAGATTAGTAATTATATTACTGAGATTAACTAGTAATATAGGGAATAGATGTTAATTAATTGGATTAGAGGATTTAAATATGATTAATCCGTGAAATTGAAAACCCCAGATTTTTAGAGTCTTTTGTTTTTTAATTTATTTTCTTATTTTTATTTAAAAATCTCTTTTTGGTTATCCAAATAAAGTTGGAGTTAATATTAATTTTGGTCGTTGATAACGACAGTCATCGTGAGAATGATACTTTACTTATCACTTAATTACTTGTTTACGATAATGTACACTTGCAATTTTTTTCAAAAAGTTTTTGGAGCCGTTCCAAATAACTCTAGTTTTAATTTGAATTTTTTAATTTTTCTTTATTTTAATTTTGTTTGTTTGTTTTTGTCTTATTTGATGTACTTCAAGATGTCTAATCGACATGTCTTCACGAGTTTTGCCCAGCAAGACATAGAACCAATGTATAGTGCTTGGTGGAGATAGAGACTTGCTTAACAAGTTTCCTGATCTTGGTTTCTCTAAGGGATATATTCTTCTAAACTTCCTTAATGGGTTATGTGACACAACAAGAAGTTGGATTGAAAGTGGATATATGGTATTTTTCTTTATGTCAAAGACCTGTTGACGAAGCCTATTACATGTTGGAAGACATGGCCAACCATGATTATTGGGAAAAGAATATTTTTCAAAACGATCAAGATTGTCAACATGAAGAATTGATAACATCTACTCCTACCATCGATGCACCAATTGAGACCATTGAAGATTGCCATCTTGAGAAGCTGACTCAAAGAGAAGAGCACTTGGAGTTATTTCATAACAACGACTCCTTAAGTGAAGTAGGGATATAAGACTTAGCCATAGAAGAAGAGTCACAAGAAGAAGTCTTTAGTGTCCAACTAATTGTGACCACATTAATCATCCAAGATCATATCTATGAATATCTGATGTGGCCAATACCTCTTCCACCTACGTTAGCATCATTCATTCATGTTCCCCAAGCACATGCATCAAAGCCTAGTCTTGTTGGAGCCACACGCCAAATTCTACCATATTTTGCGAAGTTCGAGGGCATCAACAATCAAGAATCATATGTGGTGTTATATGACACCTATTATGGGTGAAAACTGCTATTTGATGAGCTCTTCTCCATAATCAAGCCAACGACTATAAATCAAGTGCTTCTTGGGATGCCACCTAAGCTTTCTACATCTTTTACCTTGTTTTATTTCAATTCCAGTAAATTTTAAAATCTTAGGATCTTTTTATCTTTCTACTTTGTTTTTCTTCTCTAGGTACAAGCTTTGAAGCAAAGAGTCAACTCATGAAGTCCAAGCACCAACGGGGGAAGTTTACAATAACCTTTCTTATTTTCATGATTGCTTACACATTGAAGACAATATGCATTTTAAGTTTTGGGGTAGAAGCATTAAAAAAAAAAAAAAACTATTTGAGTATTGATTATGTTTGATTGTCAAAGGCCAATGATTAAAAAATAGATTGAACTAATTTATAGCTATTGGAAAATTATGAATATTGTATTGTTTGTATGCTTGATTCTTGTGCGAGTTTTGTCTTGTTTGCAATTCTTTTAACACTTTGCGCACTTAACCTTGATCACTTAATTGTTTTGCTTACTTAGAGAAAGCTTATGTGAATTAAGTAACTCATTCGATCTCATCGAACTCTAAAACTTATTTGATTATCAATTGAGGCGAAATCGTAGACTACACTTTATCTTTGGATCGTTTGAGCCTTTTAAGCCAACTTGCAGTCGCAAAAGGTTACGTGCATGCAAGGAAAGTTGATACTAACGTTAACCTAGGAGCCAGATAAGGAATTGTGGCTAAGTAATTGACATTTGAGGGAGAGAGCCTCTAATATTGGGAATATATTTAGGAGGCCGGACTATCATAATTATCCGGTGAGATAGGGATTAGAATGCCAACATGTACATTTTTAGTCGGTTTTGCCATATTTCTGTCGTCTATTCAGTTTATTGTCGTTTGTCTTTCTTTGTTGTCGTTATCATGGTTTGACCGTTGATCATGTCGATGTTCTCTCACTTAAGTGCAGTTCATCTTTGTTTTGGCTTTGTCGCTCTTATATTCTGTAGTTTCTGATCAATTCATTTTCTTCTTTCTCTTTAATCTCTCTTTCTCTCTCTCTCTTTCTCTTGCTGGAACCATTTCTCTTTGTCGTTATCACTGTGTTGTTTTCAATTATACACGCCGTTTCGTTTATTCTATTTACTGTAATCGTTCTATTTTATTTATATTTGTGACTTTGTTTCCTTTTTTTTTTTTTTTTTAATAGAAGCATAACGTTTCTCCTCGCCCTACTTGTCATTTGCAGTGTATTCGGTTTGGTCGTTCGTCACTATGTTGATTCTCTCTCACTTGCCTTCGTTTTCATGATTTCGTCCTTAATATTTCGTCCATGGCGAATGTCGATGTTGTTTCCTATTTGACGTCGTTTATTCAGTTCGTTGTCGTTTTAATGTTGCTTTCCATTGTTGTGTGCATCTATATGCATTTTCCCCTCGCATGCACGATTTGTTTTCGAATGCCATTGTGGTTTCGAAGTTTTGGTTCATAATTTTCTTTTTAATTGTTATTTCAGTGTGCAAGACCCAAAAAAAAAAAAGATACGCAACAGAAGCCTTTTTTTTTTCTTCATTATTATTGCTGATGATTAAGCATCAAAGAAAAACACATGCAAAAAGAAAATTTATTTCGCAATAATTTAATTCTAAAGATACAAATAGTAGCACTTCCGCACACATATATATGCTGCAACCTTTTATTTAACCTATATTTATGTATAAATAGACATAATATTGTGGACATTTAGGTTGCCATGCGACAGTAGTACGTAGTAGAGAAACTCTCTTTCATTTCAAGCGCATCTTTTGGAAACTTTAACCTTTAGTCCTTGTTTAATATGAGCTGCAATGGCTAACTGTGGAGAGATCGGATGTCCTTCCACCACTTGAAGACGGTAACCCCTAAGGACGGCGATTGCAACCACTTTTAATTGAATCAAAGCCATCTCTTTACCCAAACAAGTCCTCGGTCCGGTGTTAGAGGCCGCGAATTTGTGAGACGGCACATACACGAAGCCTCCTCGCTCGGAGATCCATCTCTCGGGCTTGAACTCGAGACAGTCTTTGCCCCATATTTCTTCCATCCTTCCCATTGCGTAGAAATTTATCCAAACATTCTTCTTCCGATTTACACGGTGACCGCTGGGAAGAACATCTTCTTCAGCTGCTGTTTGCGATTGAAAGGCACGGGTGGGTAGAGCCTAAGCGACTCGTAGATTGTCGCTTGTAAATAAACCAATTTATTCAGATCATCTACACCCAAAAATCCGCAATAGTTGCCATCTTTCATCGGTAGATTCTCTTTCATTTCTTCGACAAGTTTGGTCTCCACTGACGGGTGAGTCGCGACAAGCCATAGAAACCATGCGAAAGCTACAGTCAAAGTGTCCAAGGCCGCCGTTACTAAATTAAGCGCAACGTCCTTTAGAAACTTATCAGAGTACAAATTTTCTCTCTCGTCCTCCAAATAAACTGTCATCATGTCTGCGTTGGAGCCTTCATACCGATCTTTTTTGCTTTCGCTTCGTCGGCTAAGTTCTTCGCGTTTCTGCGAGATGCATCGGTACATGAATTCGTCAACCTTTTTTGATGCTCTTCTCAGCCTTCCACCTCCTCCAAATTGCAGCCACCTTTGCAACTTCCAGAAGCTTACTGGTACAATGTTGCGGAGGAACATCTCTTCCGGTATACATCGAAAAGCCTTTCGGTATTCAGCAACATCAGGGAACTTTACAGAATTGGAAGTTAGATCGAACCCGAAAACCAGTAAAAGAGCATTGTCTAAGCTGATTATCCGTTTGAAAGCTTCTTGAATGTCAACCTACACATGTTGACAAGTACATATAAATGATAGTGTATATCTTTATTGGGAGGGGCTGCTGCTGTCTGATACCCTCCCTGTAAGGCATTTTTAACTTTTTCTACGATATGTTATATCATTCAAATAATTTTAATGTAATATTTTTTTAACTTATATCATATGACAAGATTTTAAATAAAAAGTTAATTTATTAAAGTTCTAAATAGAAAGTTACATCTAAATCAACTAGTTATTAAAATTTTCTAAATAAAAAATTACAAGTATCAGATAATATCCAATACCAAACACAAAACATTTCCCACTTATATTTTTAAAAGTTAATTTTTAGTCTTAAAATTTTTATAAAACTTCTATTATGCCATCATATGAGAAAAATTATAATTGTACCCCCCACTCATATTTTGATATTTTAATTTTTACTTTTTAAATACATATAGAATCTAGTTATGCCCTTTCAACAAAATAATAATAATAATAATAAAACTAGCAATAATGCACCCATTTTACAAAAAACTTTTTATTATACTAACTTTTAAATGCTAAGATATATAATTACTTCAACTTGTGATCAATCAAATATTGCAAAGTCCAAAAAAAAAATTATGTAAAATTACGATAAAGTCTTTTTTATATACTCTATTGAAAGAGCTTATTTTTTAACCGTTCAAATATGATCAAATGACTGAGATGTTACTCGTATATAGTAATTATCATACACTTTACCTTACAATAATATTTGACTAAGAAATTAAAAAATAATTTTAAAAAAATTCACCTTCACCAATGGAAGTTTTTTTTTGGGGGGAGGGGGGGGCAGATCTGGTCAGGGGGAACGGGGGTTAGTCACCGACGTCAGAGAAGGGGGGTAGATCTGGTTGCAGGGGGGCAGATTTGGTCCGAGGAGAGTGGGGGTCCGTTGTCGGCAACGAGGAAGGGGGCATATTTGGTCGAGGGGGGACAGATTTGGTCAGGGGCCGGGAGCAGGGGTCCATCGCCGGCTTGGGGGGGGAGGCGGGGCAAATCTAGCTCGGGGGGATGGTGGTCTGTCGTCTGCGTCAACCGGGACATTGCCAGCGACGGGAAAGGGGGTTGGTCTTTTTTTTTTAATTGTTTTTTAATATTTTTTTATTTATTAATCTATACTAATATGAAGTAAGATGTATTATAATTATTAGACACAAACAATATTTCAGCTGTTCAATTACATCTTAATAATTTAAAAATGAGCTATTTTGACAAGGTATATAAAAAGGGTTTTACCGCAACCATTCTCAAAAAAATTATGTCTAATTCTTTTAAAGTGCCCTGAAATTATTTTCTAACTCCGCCACTATGTAAACATATGTACGTATGATGTAAATGTATATACTAACCTGAATTCCTGTTTCAGAGACGTGATCAAGAAATGGGATAAGGGCATCTGCCACCTTTTGTTGTATAGTTCTTGAAATAACATCAAATTTGCTTTGCCGTCCGTTCCACAGCTGAAACATTTTCCTCTGAAGTCTCCACAACTCCGAATCGGCATTCAAAATCCCATCTCCGAGAGGTTCGAGAATCTCCTTGAGCTCGGGCCCTTTGGGGTAGTTGGCGAAATTCTTGTTCAAGATGTGCTGAACATTCAAAGGATCAGAGGTAATGATGAAGTCCATATCAGCTCCAAAACAAGGACCTCTGAACTCAAATGTGCCGCCACTTTTAGTCACAACCTCGGCCATAAAGTCGTGGAGGCGTGGGACATTGTGGAGAAGCCCCGGCAACATGCCGACGACTGGCCAGCTAGTAATCGCCGTGTTTCGGTTGCGCCTTCGGTGGTGAAACACGATGAGAAGAAGGCAGAGAACAAACCCGACTACCAATCTTACATACTCAGTTACTAGAGCCATGGAATGAAAGTTTGTTTTTCAAATGTACTTAGTAATTTGTCAAAAATCTTTCTTTTATAGATGTGCTTTTTGTAGTGTAATTTTCAAGTAAATAAATTAGACGTCAAACTTAACTAACTAGATTGAGAGGACAACTGTTGGGTGTATGATTTCTTTTTTCTTTACTGTTTAGTTTCATGGTGTTTGTGATACGTGTTCAACGAAAAAACTAGAACCGCAAAGAATATCAGTGTGAAATAGTTGTTGGAATTGATATATTCCGAATTTTTCCATTGTATATTGATCAAATATGAGTAAGCTAGTCTTATCAATCGTGACTGATCCGATTTTTAGGTGAGCCTTAATTATTGTACATTGCATAACTCGTGATTATATACAGCAAAACTCATAAATGGTACTAAAGAGTCACGAAACATTGACGGCATAAAATGATTAAGGGCTCATTTGAGGGACATTTGAATACGGAGTTTTAGAAGTTGAGTTGAAGTTGAAGTTTTGGAGTTTGGAGGTTAGATTAAAAATGTATGTTGTGATATAGAAAATAGCATAAAAATTTGAAATGTATTCAGGGAAAAAAAATTCAAATGGATCATTTTTTGTTTGTTTCGTCGTTGTGAACGTTTTGACATAAAAATCATCTTTTTTGATTTGAAATAAAAAAGTTATGAATTTTTAAAATTTGAGTTTACTGTAGATATTTGAAAATATGAATAGTAAAAAATTATTTTAAATTGAAGAAAAAGACAAAAAAAAGATATTTGGTGATGGCCTCAAACGGGCCCTAAGATAAGCATTGAGGGAAGGATTTCAATATTAATTAATAAAATGTTAACAATTCGTGCAAGTTACATGTGTAAGTGGCAATACGAGGGAAACCATAGATCATATATATTAGATAACATCTGTATATTTCAAGAGAGTCTTTTCTGCATCATTATACTTTAAATTACTTGTTAAGCAGCAATAAGCTCGTGCTGAAAATTTAAATTAAAAAAAAAAACATTTAAACTCTTAAACTAATTAAATTGACATGTAACTTGCATATGCATGAGTTATTAACTAAAAGTGTGAGTATTGTTAACTTATTTAACTATAATATTTACGTCAATGTACATCACATTTTAACACTAAACTATTAGCCATTACGATCCGTATTGTATTTATTTTTTATTTTTTATGAACTATATAAAGTATAGATATTGTCAAACAAAAATATAATACAAGTTGTTAATATCATATACCGAACATATTTTTAAGACATGTTTATTTTGCATCGAAGGGAAAAAAAGTAAGTAGTAATTTCCTTTTATTAAATAATAGTGTTTAATTATAAAACTGGAAATGAGAATTTAGTATACCCCACAACATAGTGAATAAAAAAGGAGAATGTCAATTCTTACATCTCAATATTGGTATTGATTTATTGTCGAAGGAAATAAATATCAAATTTACATATATATCCTTAATGAGTTTTCATGTGCTAATGTTTTTTTTTATTAGGTAAAAAAATACTTTAGTAATTACATTAATAAAATTAACATTATTAAGTTTATTAAATATTACAAAGGGAATGAGATTGTTTCCCTTTCACTATTCAATAAGCAAGTAAACATTAAAAAGGGAACCAATAATCCTTTTTTTAATTTTTATTCATTTACTTTACTTTCCAATCATATTACTTTTTCTATTACTTTTTTTAGGGTTTGGTAAACACACCTTTAGAGGACTAAATAGACTCAACAAAGTTTAAATATTTTTGTTTTGAAAGAGAAATTTCAATTTTAATTTTAAATATCATGAAGGAAAATTTTATAATAAAACTATGGTTTTCTAAACATTTAAATCAGATATATATTTTGGCAAATTCACCCAAATAATACCGGCCTTTACACCAACTTTAACAGCAGTAATAACTTGACCTTTCAAAAAAAAAAAAAAAAAAAACACAGCAGCAATTACTTTAAATCCTACTTAATTAGTTACGATTTTTTTTTTCTTTTTTCTTTTTACTTCCTGAATTAATCGATATGTCATGTATTGCTTTGCATAGAGATATCCTAAAAAATTTAAATTAAAAACAAAATTAAAAAAGAAAAGAGAAGAAAATCCTAGAAATATTTTTTTTTTAAAATTAAAAAGCAAATTTAAAGAGCTAAACTCTGTTAACCTCTCTAATTATATCTTTATCCTTGAGTACCATTGATTCTCTAATGAATGATAAATTCATGAAGTTAATCATGAATTGAGCGCTCATACCATTCAAGCCCCGACTCAACACGCAGAGAAATTATTTGTTTGCTTCTTAAATAAAAAATAATGGATTTCATCTTGTAATATTAACATTCACAGTTATTTATTTCATCATATCTCCAAAATATAAGGAATAAAATTTGATACTCAAATTCGTACCGAATAAATCAAAAGACACGATTCCATAAATAGAAGTCTGCTAATAACTCAAGATTAAGATCATTCGATATATGACCATCGGTTGACATTATTAAAATTTGCTATACTTAACGGAAATTATTAGCAATTCATATCACGTCACGTCTCATGCCCTACATAATCACATTATGCACAATGCACTCATTAAATATCTCACTACATTAACGGTTCGGATAAGACCATTTCATTCGTAATGGTAATGACACTCACTAGTGATATTTAATTAAATATTTCATACTTTAATTGATTAATCAATTAAATAATTGATTATTTATCACAGACTGTTTTAATTATCATCCTTAAATATCATCCTCTATTATATAACTCTTATATACACTATTTAATGTCACATAGATCATTATGAAGTTTTAATGATATTTTTTAAGTATCAAACATACATAAATATACAACTATAATGAAATAAAATATTTATTTGTGTAAATGGTAATAAAGTTGAAGCATCTTCTGCTTTATGCGAACAAGTTTAGGAAAGTGTCCCTTCCTGCCGCAGTATATCCAGGCTTTACTTCTGCTACTTTATGCTTGAAGACTCTAATTTCGGTCTAGAGAGGAAACATGCAGCCCTAAATTATGATTTGTGATGATACTTTAGTTAGATTTTTTTTTTTTTTTTTTTATACCTTTATTAATTGTTATGATTCGTGGTTTTGGGTTTGGGATACATTTTGATTGAGAATTAGTTGAAAATAAGATGAAGTCCTGTTTCAAGAGGACACCAGACTTGCTGATTGAGTAAGATGTGTGTCTGTGGTTGTACATTGCTTCCGAGGCTTGCTACTTGTGGTTGTTGGCAGGGGCAGAGTCGCCCGTTGTCAAGCTGCCCCCAGTGAACTTTTTTTTTTTTTTTTCCTTGTTCTTTTAAATAATTTTACCATTTAAAAATTAATTTTTTGTGTTACGTCATCTTAAAACTCTATTCTTTTTAGTGTATGTCTCGACTTAAACAATAGACTCTCTCCATCATTTGTTGATGGGTGCATTGTTAGTTCACGACCTGAAATCGTCCTTCATATTATACGCATATATTGGGGCTGTGGAGGAAGATACATTAGTTTTTGTTAAACTATTACTTTCTTAATCTGGTCATCCACTTATTTAATAATTAAAAATATGGTTTTTTTTTAATCTATGCTTTATAAATTTCAGAATCACTATTGTTTTGTCTCGTGAATTTTAAAAAGCTTTCACTTTACCCGTTAAAATATATACATAATCTCACTTTATCTCTTTTTATTAGAATTTCAGTTAAAAATTGAGGATCTCTTTCATGATGCCAAGTAGGTGTGCATTATCAGGTGCTGTCGTTCTTAATTTGTCGGTTATATGTAACGTAACTCTTGTAAAGAGCTGTCGTTCTTAAATTGTCGTTCGTAAATAATAATGTCGTTTCCTTTATTGCTGTGGTTTGTTCCTAACCTTGTCGTTTTGCTGTTGCCATCACTACTATATCGCTCACATTCAACCCCCAAAATACACACACACATATACTTATCGCTAAGTCTGTTGTGAAGTCATACACTGTAAACTAATGTCGTTCTTTAGAATTTTGTCGTTTTTAATGGTTGTTGATGCTTAAGTTTATTTTCATTATTAATGTAGTTTCTTTAGACTATTGTGGTTCTCGTTGTTGTTGTCGTCATCCAAAACATTGTTTGCGTAGTGGTGTCGTTTTCTTAAACGTTGTCGTGTTTTCATTTGGTCTTTGTTTTTAAGATATGTGGTCGCTATGTCGTTTCCTAGACTATTATCGATACTAACATTGTCGCCTTTTCATTTGCTGTCGATAATTATTATTTTCAATTTTTACTTTTGCATATATGGCTCTACAAAAAATTTGAGAGTTGAATTATCAAGATAGCAACAGACTTTCATCGACTGTGATGGAAAGACAACTAAGTTTTTAGAAATTTCATTCATAAACATGTTAGGATTCTCCAATTCTGCGAGCCAGTTTAACAGGCAATTGAAAGAGGAAAAAACAAAAACAAAACAAAAACTTAGGAGGAGAAGAAAGCAAAAGTCAAGACTCAAAATCATGTCCAATATCAGACAAAGAATCAGAATCAAATATGAATTTTATTACCAATAATCACCACAGGAACAGAGTCCGTCTTCAAAATGGTGAAACCTATGAATGTCCCTCACAATGACAACCCGATTCACGATTTTCGAAATAAGCTTAATGGCATTATGACAATCTCCACATATCCTCAAATTCTTAGTTATACGGATGGGAGTTCCTGGGGGAGTGTTAATGAGGCCAAAAGCAATGGCCAGCCTTTCACTGTGGTAAAGAAGTGCTTCCTCTTTTGCTTCCTCTTCAATATCGTGAAGCACAAAATCCGTCAATGGAACATAACCTAGACGTTTCATTGGACCAGCCAACTCGTCGAGCACAGCATAAATCTTGGCCGACTGAGGATGAGACCTGTCTCCCACTCCAAACTTATGAACTACATTCTTAAACTCAATCAAACTAAATCCCTGAACTTTATTGGCTCCTCTTCTCATCATCAACTTTCTCACCTTCTCGACCTCTTTCCATCTAGACTTTGCAGCATAGATATTTGAGAGCAAAACATGATAGCCGGCTTGAAAGGGATCGAGTTTGAAAATTCGATCTGCAATTCTTTCTGCTAAATCTAGATTGCCATAAATTCGACATGCACCAAGCAAAGAACCCCATATGCTTGCATCGGGCTCCACTGGCATATTTTCTATTAGTTTTTCCGCCTCAAACAGTTGCCCTGAACGACTTAGAAGATCTACCATACAAGCGTAGTTGTTGAGTTGCGGTGCAATCCCATACTCATTTACCATTGACTCAAAACACCTCTTGCCCTCTTCTAGCAAACCGGAGTGGCTGCAAGCTGAGAGAATACACGTAAATGTCACATGGTTCGGTCTCACCTTTGCTCTTAACATGTCATTGAAAAGATAAAGTGATTTCCTCCCTTGCCCATGAATCCCATAACTCGCTATCATTGCACTCCAACAAACGACATCTTTCCCTGGCGTGGCATCAAACAATCTACGCGCCAAATCCAAACTCCCACAGTTGGTGTACATATCCATAATAGCAGTTGCAACAAGGACGTCAAACTCAAACCCAGTCTGGATCACATAACTATGTAGCCATTCACCTTTCCTCAAAGCTCCCAGATTGCCACAAGCTAGAAGAACACTCAAAACACCAACCCGATTGGGCTGAACCCCCGAATCACGCATCAAATCAAAGAAAACCAACGTCTCGCTGTTACAACCATTGTGGGCATAGCCCGAAATCATGGACGTCCAAGAAACCAAATCTCTCACAGGCATTTTATCGAACACCAAGCGGGCGGCTTCAACGTCGCCGCATTTGGCATACATATCAACCAAAGCGGCACTAACAAAAACATCATGTTGACAGCCACGACACACTGAATGCTGATGAACCAACCTTCCGAGTTTCAAATCAGACAATCCGGCACAAGATTTAAGAGCAAAAGGGAAAGTATACCTGTCGGGTTTCAGACCCTTTTGCATCATCTTGGAATAAAGTCCCAAAGATGGGGAAAAACGACCTTGGTTTGCATATCCCCTTATCATAACATTCCATAGATAACTACCTGGATTACTCACAAGCTCAAACACACATCTTGCATTGTCGACCTTATCAAATGAAACATACAAAACGGCGATTTTAGTGAGTAAATCTGTGTCGTACAGTCCGTGGGTAAAGAGCTTTGCATGGACTTTCTTGAGAGTAATTAGACTAGTGCATCTCTGTAATGCAGAAAAGATGTCCAAGGCAATGTCGTTTATGAAGTGCATGGAAGGTTGTTAAGTTTGAAAAAACTGTTGATAAGCTCCTACTCTGTGATGCTAAAGACATTCTCCATAAGTTACAATTGAAGAGAAGTTGGAGAAAAAGTGATCATCTTAAATCCAGATAGCAAATCCCTGCTCAAAAGAAACAAAATAAATAAAGAAAAATATTTTAATTCTAATATTTGAGTAACTTATATAACACATGAATGAATTGTGATTATCTTATTATTAAGTAATTAAAATATTATTATATTATTTGATTATTTTTATTAATGAAAAAATAATATATAAATCGATATTCAAACAATTGGTATTATAATTGATATCCTCCCCTTACTCAAAAAATTACTCAAAAATAAAATAAACTATGAACGTGACGAAACGTCAATAAGGGTTTGTTTGTTTTATCATCTCAATCTAACTCTAGTCGTACTGTTTTTTGTCTTTTTCTCAAAAAATTTTTATCTTTTTCTCAAAAAATTTTTTATCTTTTCTGAAAATTAAAAAAAATTTACTTTTACAACTAAAATATTTCAACTCAAACTAACCAACCAAACATCCTCCGAGAGCTCGCGAATTCTTGCTGCCTGTATCGCTAGCTTTTGCTTTGTGATGCGCTCTGGAAACTGGGCCCACCGGCCCAACTGACTTAGTTTTCTGGTCCAAGGAGTCCATGAGGTGGAGAAAAAGCGAGTGTCAAATAGATTTGTTTTAGGGGTTTTTTTGGGGGGGGGGGGGGGGGGGGGGGACAAGGAGGGAAATAGCATATTTTAGGGTAGGAAATGAAAATAATAGCATAACCTTAAAAACAAGGAAAATTATGGCATTTTTCCTTTCAAATTTCAGAAGTACCCCAATCTTTGCCCATATGCCATCCTGTACCAAATATGGTTAAAACTCTTTTTTCTATCCGCTGCTGCCGTCACTCATGACGACAAAGCCATCGAAAAATCACTACGGTGAGGAATGTAGAGACTCTCAACGGCATCCACCTCTGATCATCAGGAAATTAATCGGAAAAAGTTGCAAGGATAGCCGTTGGAGAATCATGATCAAAATTTCCATAAAATCACGATTTCCTCCTCGTCGCTGAACCGGTTTCAAGCGGTGATTTCAAGGTTGCAGGAGAGATTTGAGGAGGTGTCCAACATCCTTGTTGAACCAGACCAAAGAGAATCACAATCCAAAATTGTGACAGCTTTAGCTATCCCCGACGAATCCTCGGCTGATCTCCGTAGGACTCACGAACCAAGCGACCTCGATGATGTCGCAATTTTGGAGAACAAAGCTCGTGGAGCCCAAAAATCACCGCCTCACGGAGCCCAAAGATCGCTCAACCTTGTCGTCTTAAAAAGAACAGCAAATCCGATGGGAAGCAAAACGTAGGGAATTGGTGGAGGCAAGGGTAGATATGGAATTTGGGGAAAAAATAAAAGAAATATGCTATTTGTTCCTAACTTTTTAAAATATGCTATAATTTTCAACTAATGTATTTAAATATGCTATTTTGTGTAATTTCCCTTTTTTTTAGGAATGTCTCGAAAAAAATACATTTATGAGATATTACTTTATAGTTCGGATTTTTTTGCTTTCTTAATGTCAAATAAAAAATAATTTCAAGGTAAATATTCTAAACATGTGTACTAAAATGACTATTCCTACAATTCCCTTGTATAGTTATAATTTTTGTCTATCTTTTTTGAATTTTTAACCCTCTGTATCAATCTAATTGGAGGTCAAACAAATTGAAGCTATTATGACTATGGATTACTCCAAGGATGTTTTCTTTAAGAAATCTACATGCTCTATCTAATTTTGATATATCAAATAGTGTCTAATCAATCATATTTCGACACATCATCGAATGAAATTAGATTTTAAAATATAAAGAATGAATCATGAAGTATTTCAAACTTTGAAAATAACGTGGCATAATATTGTTAGTTTATATATCATTTGGGACACCAACAGAAGATTTGGATTCTGCTTTAAGGGGGGCAATCTTACAAATCACTTAACTTTTTTTCATCCAACTATGATGATTGTCAACTATAAATTTTAAAGGTGTAGAGTTCAAATCCCCATATCCCAAGTTTAAAAAAAAAATTTTATGTTGATAATAATACTAAATTAGAAAGTGATTTTTCTATTTAAATATCAAATTTTGGTTTAACACATAAATTTGACACTTTCTTAGAGATATTCTTAAAAGTTGTTTATATAAATATAAAAAAGGCGGGATAAATCTCGCCAAAAAAAAATATCTCACTCTATTCAAATTTTATGATATTGTTAGACCAAATGGTCTTTGGCTAGATCTTATTAAAAATCACATTAATATTTAATTTAAAAAAAAAAAAAAGTAAGCAAGATCATGAATGCGACGATTCAAATAATATCTTTATCAATAAGATATTTTTTTTAATAGTTTTTGGCCTTCTCTAACAATTCGTCTCCAATTCTTCTTTTAAGTAAGTATGAACGAGAAAAACCATAATTACACGGTGGAAGAATCTTTTTGGTTTCCAACTGAGGGCAAGAAAACAAAACTGGCCTAGTTTAACATGGACCTTTCACTAGAATGGCAAACTAATGGATTAAAATTTAATTTTTGAAGGCACAATTTCAACAGACAAAACAACAAAACCAGTAGGCAAAAGGGCCATCAAAAATGTGGTCCAAGCTTTTTTTAAGAATAAATTTTTTTAGGCATAGCTAGTCTCACCGCCCATTTCTTATCAACTAGTCTTAGCTCTAATCAGCTCCCTCCTACTTCCTTCCGAACTCCTAAATAGTACTTTCATGTTCCACTGCCGTCATCGCTTATGACGACAAAGCCATCAAAAAATCGCTACGGCGAGGAATGCAGAGACTCTCAACAGCATTCACCTCTGATTGTCGAGAAATTAGTTGGAAAAAGTTGCAAGGATAGCCGTTGGAGAATCACGACCAAAATTTCCATAAAATCGCAATTTGCTCCTCGTCACCGAACTGATTTCAAACGGTGATTTCAAGGTTGTAGGCGAGATTTGAGGAGGTTTCAGACATCCCTGTCGAACCAGATTGAATAGAATTGTAATCCAAAATTGTGACAGCTTTAACTATCCCTGACGACCCTCGTCTGATCTCCGTCAAACTCATGAACCAAGCAACCTCAGTGATGTTGCAATTCTAGAGATCGAAGCTCGTGGAGCCCAAAAATCGCTGCCTCACAAAGCCCGAAGATCGATTGGCCTTGTCACCTCAAAAAGAACAACAAATTCGATGGGAAGCAAAACATAGGGAATTGGTGGAGGTAGGGGGAGATATGGAATTTGGGGGAAAAAAAAAAAAAAAAGGAATATGCTATTTGTTCCTAACTTTTTAAAATATGCTATAATTTTCAACTAGTGTATTTAAATATGCTCTCTTGTGTAATTTTCCTTTTTTTTAGGAATGTCTCAAAAAAAAATACATTTATGAGATATTACTTTATAGTTCGGATTTTTTTGCTTTCTTAATGTCAAATAAAAAATAATTTCAAGGTAAATATTCTAAACATGTGTACTAAAATGACTATTCCTACAATTCCCTTGTACAGTCATAATTTTTGTCCATCTTTTTTGAATTTTTAACCCTTTATGTTAATCTAATTGGAGGTCAAACAAATTGAAGCTATTATGACTATGGATTACTCCTAGGATGTTTTCTTTAAGAAATCTACATGCTTTATCTAATTTTGATATCTCAAATGGTGTCTAATCAATCGTACTTCGACAATCATTGAATGAAATTAGATTTTAAAATATAAAGAATGAATCGTGAAGTATTTCAAACTCTTAAAATAACGTGGCATAATATTATTAGTTTATATATCATTTGAGACACTAAAAATTAGACGGAAGATTTGGATTCTGCTTTAAGGGGGCAATCTTACAAATCACTTAACTTTTTTTCATCCAACTATGATGATTGTCAACTATAAATTTTAAAGATGTAGAGTTCAAATCCCATACCCCAAGTTTAAAAAAAAAAAAAAAAGAATTTAATGTTGATAATAATACTAAATTAGAAAGTGATTTTTCTATTTAAATATCAAATTTTGATTTAACACATAAATTTGACATTTTCTTAGAGATATTCTTAAAAGTTGTTTATATAAATATAAAAAAAGACAGGATAAATCTCGCCAAAAAAAAAAATCTCACTCTATTCAAATTTTATGATATTTGTTTGACCAAATGGTCTTTGGCTAGATCTTATTAAAAATCACATTAATATTTAATTTTAAAAAAAAAAGTAAGCAAGATCATGAATGCGACGATTCAAATAATATCTTTATCAATAAGATATTTTTTTCTTAATAGTTTTTGGCCTTGTCTAACAATTCGTCTTCAATTCTTCTTCTAACTAAGTAAAAACGAGAAAAACCATAATTACACGGTGGAAGAATCTTTTTGGTTTCCAACTGAGGGCAAGAAAACAAAACTGTCCTAGTTTAACATGGACCTTTCACTAGAATGGCAAACTAATGGATTAAAATTTAATTTTTAAGGCACAATTTCAACAGACAAAACAAGAAAAACCAGAGGGCAAAAGGGCCATCAAAAATGTGGTCCAAGCTTTTTTTAAGAATAAATTTTTTTAGGCATAGCGAGTCTCACCGCCCATTTCTTATCAACTAGTCTTAGCTCTAATTAGCTTCCTCCTACTTCCTTCCGAACTCCTAAATAGCACTTTCATGTTCCACGATTCTCTCTATCATTTTCGAATCAAGCTTCTTTATGATCATGGGGCCCAAAATTACAAGATAGGCCAATGGGAATGCATCACGTTATTTTCCTCCTTTTTTTATTTATTTCGACGAAAGCTCTATCATATCACTGTTAGATTATGAATTTATCATATATCATTAAATTATTGAGGTACAATGATGTTAACATGTAGATAAAGCTCGACTTTGAATTAAATTTTGAGGATGAGTTCTGTTTATGTTCATTTAACACTAATGTTTCAAAATGAATACCATGTCCAGATCAACTCAGTCAATTAAAGATGAAAAATTTAAATAAGAAATTCAAGACCTCAAATTATTTTGATTTATTTTTAATTAATAAGAGTCATACACCCGACAGTAATAATAATAATAATAATAATAGAAAACTTTTAAAAACGAGTATTATTGATAGATATCCTTGTTAAGGAAAACTTTATTTTCTTTGGTTTTCTTTTTTCCCCTTGCTTATAGAGACCCACTCGAACCCGCGTCAAAACAAAGCGATTTCTATGTGCTTTAGCCTTGGGTACCTAATACCTTTATTGCAATTCAAGAAATATATACAGATGTCTCACATTTGTATAATGCTTGCACCAAGTTGCTTTGGTGCTCATATTTACTAGCTGGCACATTTGACTGCATTAACAATAACACCCAGCCACACAATATACATGGAAGATAAAAATTAATTTAAAAAAAAAAACAAAAATAAGATTAAATAAATAAATAAATAAATAAAAATACCCACTAGACTCAATATTTAAAGAATCTTTTACAAAATATCTAATGTTTAAGTGTGATTTTTTGAGCCGTAGATTGGCAATTTGTCGTGTGGTGTTGAATATTGTAGGAGACACTATAATCCAACGGTTGGAAAACTAATATCTGCGACATTTTCACAGTCACATCTAAAGTAATTTGGACGTCCGATTTTTTTTTTTTTTTTTAACTTTTCCCGTGAAGAATAAAATATTGGTTAATAAATAAATACATATTTAAAAAAAGAGTCCAATAAAATGAGGACCGCTTATCCAAAGTGTGCCTCTTAAATTATGCAAATATTTTCTGCGGCATGCTTTATGCGCCACGTTGGAAAGGGCTATAATCGCCTATGGCAACTTCCACGCTAACAAAAACTTTCCAATCTTACCCCAAAAATATATTTATATATATATATATATCAATTCCGAATGACTTTTGGTGAACCCCCACAATTAAATGCCACGTCATAATCATCAGTAATAACTTCCAATTTAATTAATTTTTTTTTAAAAACCTTCTAATTTAACTAATTCATACTGATTTTTTTGTTTTTAAAGATAAAAATATAAATAAAAGTTTCAAGTGAAGCCTACTTTTTGCGGCACTACTGCAGTTTAAACACCTAAAATACTAAGATTTCGTTCGGTTTCCCATTCTAAATTTATAATTTTTATCTCAGTTTTTATTTTTTTATGAAAATTTTTTTTGTCTTTTCTGAAAAAAATTTTGTCTTTTCTGAAAAATCAGCATAAATTTACTATTGAAATTTAAAATTTTCAACTCAAACTCATTCACCAAACGGATCCTAATAATACCACACATTATTATTGGTGATTATTGATACTAGTTTATAATTAATTACATAAACAAAAACTTGCAAATTCATATGCTACTAGACTATATAAATTTATAATATGATACATTTAGATAAAGTGCACCATTTATTAATTATGATCTAAAATATTAATACAATTCACATGTCTCTTTATTTACGTCGCAATACACAGGAGCTTCTATTTTTAATGAAATTTTCTTTTGTTTAATTTTACTTTCAAAATTTAAAAATTTTCTCCTTTTTACCTTACTTAAAATTAATTTATCGTTACATGCACGTCATAAGAACTTTGTTTTTAAATATACGTGTCAACTTAAACAATAAAAAAAAGGCTCTGTTACTGTTCAATCGTCATCTCCGAGTGGCTGACGCGGCGAGAAGACATTGGTGAAGGTTCATGAAGAGAAGGGTAGGATATCAAGCAGGGGATAACCAGTTAACTGAAAGGGACACAACGACCAGAGCATCCGAGGACAAAAAGTAGAGTTGGTTTTTTTTTTTCCTTATTTTCTTGGATATCCTTCTATTCTTTCTCTTTCCTCGGGCTATATATCTATGGCTGTATAATAGAGACTTTCCATGAAACCCAGAGTTGGTTTTTGTTTGGTGGCTCTTCTTCTTCTCTTTATATTTACTTTTTTTTTTTTTCCTCTCTGCGTACTCGAAGCCGATAACATTTTATAAGACATATATATATATAGATATATAGAAAACAAACACTAATCAACGTAAGTGTTACCACCCTTCTCTCCTTTATCTGATCATATCTTACTCCTTAATTTACTTTCGTTTTTTGTTTTTGTTTCCGTTGAATTTTTCTCAGCTTTTTTTTTTCCTTCTTCTTCTCTCTTAGAGAGCTTCAAAAGAGCAATTTTGACTGTGAAAATTTTTTTTTTTTTTTTTTGTCCGTCTTAGCTGGAGAGAAGAAAAGGGAAAGTGAACCCAATTGTGAGCAGCATAAGAGAGAGGTTCAGGCTCGAAACGATGCCGTTGAATATAGCTCGCGAGGCCAATGGGTTTCCCAGAATCATACTCACCGAGCCATGTGGGTCTTCTGCAGAGGTTGGTTGGTTGGTTGTTTGTTTCTTTACTTAATTATAATTTATTTATTTATTTATCCGAACGGTGCAGACAATGGTACGGTTCTTTTTTTTTTTTTTTTTTTATAAATAATATGAATTTGTGGGTTCATCAAACATGTCATGTTTAATGGATGATTAGACTATTTAGACAAAATAAATAAATAAAATAAAAGATTGTGGTTTATAAATGGAAATACATGTTTAAAAGCCATCTTCCTTAAGCTCCAAGGATTATTGTTATGGTGGGGCAAAGCCATCCTGCATAATCCTTTGTGAGGAGAAATGGGTGTTGTGGGGTATGTCTGGCCTCATAAAGATGAACTTTTTACAGTTTAAAAGATGGGATGGAAAAAAAAAAAAAAAGTATGTGCATAATGCATAGGACAGTGATAGGATTGAAATTGCCGAATTAATCAAAAAGGTTAATTGTGTTGGTATGGTTTGTTTTGTGTGTAGTGATTTTGTGCTAACTGTGTTTAACAGTTCGGATGTGTCTGTTAATTTATGTCCGTTGACATTCGATGGTTTTCAGGTGCTCCTGTACGGAGGGCAGGTCATTTCTTGGAAAAACGAAAAAAGGGAAGAACTGCTTTTCGTGAGCAGCAAGGTAAAATAAAAAAGTCATCATTTCTTAGCCATGTTTGCATTCGGATACGATTGTGTAGACGGACTGATGATATCATTTGATCATCCCAAGAATTAGTGGATTTGTTTTTCATAATTGAATTGGCGGGATTATCTCGTTGTTAATTAAAGATGGTTTTATTGTTCCACAGGCAATTTGGAAACCCCCAAAAGCTATTAGGGGAGGTATACCTGTTTGCTTTCCACAGGTCAGATAGCAAGAGATGAATTTTTTTTTTTTTTTGTTTTGCTTTTCCTCTTGTTGAGATTGAAAAATCTTTTGACTGTTGCTGTCTTTTGCAGTTTGGAAACCTCGGCTCACTGGAGCAGCACGGATTTGCAAGAAACAGATTATGGTCATTGGATAACGACCCTTCGCCTTTGCCTCCAGGTAACAATCAGTCATCGGTCGATCTGATCCTGAAATCGACAGAAGAGGATTTAAAGACCTGGCCGCGTAGGTATGCTCTTGAAGGCTGTGATCATTGCATCAAACATGTCATAAGTTGAACATTATTGTTACTTATCTGATCTCCTTTCAACCTCTTATTGGTTTTTTCTGAAGGTTTGAACTGCGACTTCGCGTCTCTATTAGCGCTGGAAAGCTCACTTTGATCCCACGAGTGAGAAATACAGATAGCAGGCAATTCTCTTTTACGTTTGCACTGCGTAACTACTTATCCGTATCAGATATAAGGTATGATTGCTTTTCTGATGTGAAATGTTCTATGCTCTTTGAACCTGCCTGTTGCAAAAGTTTATTGTAAAGTTATAACTATGGTCAACATGGAATTATGTGCATCTGTTAATACCTGATCTTGGAAGATAATTAATATATCCTTTTTCTTAGACATTGCATGATGCTGTTTAATTTTCAGTGAAGTGCGTATTGAAGGCTTGGAAACACTAGATTACTTCGATAACCTGATGCGAAGTAATCAGATGCAGATGTGCAGAGAAAGGTTCACAGAGCAAGCAGATTCTATTACCTTTGATGGCGAGGTAGCAAAATTATCTTTCGCATCTACTTTCCATCTGATTGGAAATTTCAGTTGGAATATATACGTCATTTGGGACGGGTTTCTGTTCTGAGTTGATATCAATTTCTGACGAAACTACTTCGTTTATCTTCAGATTGACAGAGTGTATTTGAGCACTCCAACAAAGATTGCGATTATAGATCATGAGAAGAAGAGGACCTTTGTCCTCCGAAAGGTTGGAATGCCAGATGCAGGTTCTTATCGACATTCGTATATGATAAGATTCTAACTTGATTTTAATCCAGTGAATTTGACTAATAAACCTGAATATCTTTCGGCCTGCAGTTGTATGGAATCCTTGGGACAGGAAGGCGAAGGCGCTTTCAGATTTGGGTGATGAGGACTATAAAACCATGTTATGTGTGGATTCTGCATCCGTGGAAAACACAATTGCCTTGAAACCCTATGAAGAATGGAAGGGCCATCAAGAACTTTCAACTGTTTCATCAAGCTATTGCAGTGGGCAGTTGGATCCTTCTATGGTTCTTTATGGCTTTCGCTGACTTAATCCGTGTGCTTCACTAAGCGTTCTACTGATGCATCTGTGATAGCCTGTGTGCCCCCCAAAGCTGCGCTATGTCTCAGCCCCCCTTTTCAGTAGATGAGATTAGGATGATAGGGCTTGCTTTCATTTAACATTCAAAGAAGGTGCGTTATGCGTAGCACAAGTTTTATTGTAATTTATGGGTTGCTTTATTTATTCCCTTATATGCAACCACTTGTGTGTTCATGTATTACCGTCGTCGTGAGACTTTAGGATTTTACTGGAGTGAGGATAGATTAGCTGCATGTATTATGTAACATGGTCACACCATCTCAGGTTGGGCAGCAGGGCATTTTCATGTGTTGCCACTTAGTAATGGTGAAGAATGTCTGTCTTGAAAATATTATTATTAATAAAATGAGTTTCATGAAAATATTAAAATTGATTTTTGCATTCAAGTGCCTGCCGAGTTATGAGGATTCAAAAAAACGACTTGGATTCTATGAGAGAAAAAGAACACATTCTCATTGTCGTTGTCATTCTTCTTATTGAGTACGGAAATTGCTTAGTCGTGGTGTAGACTTGGACCTTATTGACTCGAACCTATTTTTGCCCTCAGAAGAGAGAAAGTAGGGACATCCCAAACTTTTCTTTGGCTTCCTTGTCGAAGGGGTCGTCTCCAAAATACATGTGGATATAAGCCCTGCAAAGAAGTTCATTCTCAACGTTGCTCACAACCTCTCCCATCACTGCATCCATCAAAAAACTCTAGTAAATGCTATGCTGATAAGGAAAGAACAAAATAACGTTTTTGTGTAAAAAGTTATTTGTCTGCCCTCACCTTTGGCTTGAAGGACATAACCCGGTAGACGAGAAATCTCTATCACCGAACCATACGTCAATTTAACATCATCTGATACTTGACCCATGACCCTAAAAGAAACGCACAGAAAAAAATAATTGTAATAAAGGACGAGATATAAGTTAAGAACTGTTATAACAAGCCAAAAATGGAAAAAAGTAGTTGAGACAAGAAAGGAAATTACTTGTTTGTGAGCTCCTCATTCTTTTTGCCACCAGTCAACTTTTTTATTGAGGCTCCAAGGCCTTCATCAAAGCTCTTCCTGACCATGCTCATTGTGAGGCCAGAATAGACAATTACCATTCTGACCATCATCCCGAAATCGCCGTTGATCACCAACTGATACATCTCCTTGGTGGGTTTTGCAAGGGATTTCCCTATTTTGGACTTGAGGAGATCTTTCAACTTCTCATTATCTGCATACACTCCTGCAAGTTGAAGAATGTTGGAAAGGCTATAGTTACTTAATTTCGCAGTCTATCTCCGCATGATTGCATGAATTATTAGACATGACATTGTATATGCTTTTCAGAAGCCAATGGAACAGAGTTTCGTGTCATGATTTCTTTACATCTTTTTGTTGAAGATTATGCTCAAGGACAAAACTCACGGCCGACAGTCATCTAGATGATGTAAATTTCATGTCATTTTTCAGCTGAATTGTTTGATTGCATCACAACATTATCTTTTAGTGACGAAAATATCTTATTCACTTGAGGACAGTTCTACCAGTTTCTCTCTTTCTTTTTCCGAACCTAGGGGTGAGAAATTCGAACTTAAAACCTCAACGAAGTGAATATGAAATTACCGCTAAGCTAATTCTGCAACTATATAACGTCATATAAGTGTACTTTACCATAAATCTTGCAAAAAATAATTATATTAGTGAGAGTTTAAAAGGATACCAAAGCCATAAATCTTGATGCCAAGGCCAAGCATGGACTTCTTCCTCAACCCGACGCAGTTCAACATTTTGCCATCATCCAATTTTACAGGAAAAGAGACCCCGGTCTTTGGTTCGACCTCGACAGCCACTTCCTCCACTTTCTCCTCCTTCACTTGATCACCATTAACTTCTACTTTCTCCCCATTAGCTTCCTCCTTCTTTGGCTCCTGAACAGCTTTGGCACCATTCTCGCACTCGACGCCGTCTTTTCCTGCATTCCCATTGGCTGCTTCTTTCAATGCATCGGCGCCATTTTCCTTCTCCACGCCATTCTCTGTCTTCGAGGCAACTCCGGTTTTGGGATCAATCTCGATTGTCTCTGCCTTGGCAATGACTTCGTTAACAGTAGTAGTTGCCATTCTTCAACTTTGTGTTTTGATTTATACCAAGAAAATACTGATCAAGTGAAAGACAAGATTGAGTTTGTTGGTTTGGGACTTGTATGGACAATGGAGCTATATATACACATATATACAAGAAGAAGTTGTGACATGCTTAGACAAGAAGCAATAAATTCTAGGATTCTATATCTTCTGTAGAATTGCATTGGAATTAACAATAAAAGATAAATTGAAGTTAATGAGAGAAATTTGTGTATTAGAGCACCATTATGATAAGTATTATTGACTATTGATTTGATCTTTGACATGGGAGGTTATTTTAGATTCCCATATATATATATATATATATTTTAGAACTCTTAATCCCTGTAATTTCTGTAAGTTTGGAATTCACACATTCCAAGAGTTCATCTGCAGGATTTTCTTTCTGTGCTCAATTCAAGACCCCCCATTAATCCAGAAAGCTTTGAATTGTTGTTGTTTTCACCATTGAAAGGTGTTGTTGTTGCTTTCACCATTGAAAGGTGTGCTTGCTTCTTTCATTTTCCACACTTGGCAGGCTCGTTAGTCAGGTTTATCAAGTTTATTAAAGGTCCTGCTAATGTCACTATTCATAAATATTTTTTTATTTTCTATCGGGTTATTTACATGAATATTTAAATTAAAGACTACAATTTAAAAAATATTCACTTCTTTTATTTATATAATGTTTAAATCAATATTTGAAAAATCACATTACCTTTTTTATCAAAATTGAAAAATAAACAAATAAAGAATTGATAAAAAAGAAAAGCAAAAATCTTTTAAAAAAAAAAAGTCAAACTAAGCAACTCTTTCATTAAAAAAATCATTTTACTTAATTTATTATAAAGAAAAAAAGGAACATAACACATGACAGTTGCATGGTGTATGAAATACAATAACTTAGGACTAATAATTGGTCATTAAGATAAAGTTCACATCATATATATATAAATAAACAAATATTGTTAAGAAATATTAAACACTTTAAAACCTAAAAAGACACGTAATGACATAGTAATTGTTATAAAGAAAAAAAAATCAAAATGATATAACAATATCATAAAGAAAAAAAAACAATGCACATTTAAAAAGTATCATAATCACATAGTAATTATCATAAACAAATAAGTAATTTCATATCATATTTAAACTTTAAAAACTAATTATCAAAACAATACTAATAAGAGTAGAAAACAGAAATTATCTTAGAAAACCCAAATCAAACTTAAAAAAAAAGTTTTGAAGAAATCTAAATTATATGTTTATAAGAAAACCTAACTCATGCTAACACACTAACAAGTAATTACTGTAATAAAGAACTAATAATAATTAAGATAAGATACAAGTATATAACAATAATGAACAAATAAGGAAAAAATATATATATATATATATATGAATCAAAATGAGGAAAAATGATGTTGAATATAATAAAAGAATAAAACAAGTACTACAAGAGGTTGTTTATTTAAAAATAGATATTTACATAATATTATTAAAAAATGGATATATTTTAATAGAAGGTCCTAAAAATAAACCTTTCGTGTAATTATTTCCTTATATTATTGTTATGTGTAAGACAAAATCTAGACATCAAACATTTGAAAATTATTATAAGGGTAGTTATATATTGACACTCTACGATTCAAAAAAACGAAAATTCGGCTTTTATTTGTTTATTAACAGGGTATGAAAATCGATAATCTCACTTCATTTATTTAGGGGAAAAAAAAGAATTGCAATAATCATTAATTATATAAATGATTTTCACGAAAAGTTGAAGATTACTAATGCCAATTTGCAGTTAAAAAAAAAAAAAAAAAGTAAATACCAAAATCCAGTGAGTACAACCCTCATTTTTTTTTTTTTTTGAAGTTTGAAATAAGGAGATTTGAACTCTATATCTTAAGTTATAGTCAAATATAAAATTATTGTTAAATCGCTGACTATACTTACAATCATTACAACCCTTAACTATTAACATGACATCTCCCATTTAAACATCCAGTTTCAATGTGTATGCATATATTCGGAAAAAAGAGCTAAATAGCCTTCTTCTTTTTTTAGATTAGATTTAAAAATATATTTATAGCAAATAATTTATTTGCAACGAAATAAATAAACCTTTAAAACTATATATAAATTAAATATATTATTTATCTCAAAAATTTAAAAATATTTTAATTTTTTTTGGAACTTAAGAATAGGGAATTTAAATGCAATACTCACGATGAAATTACTGTTACAAGTATATACCCTGGAATCGCGTTAAAACATGTTATCACTAAAAAAAGAAATTAAAAACAAAAAAATTGGAATTTGTATGGTACAATTTTCGTTTTTCGACTAGATGCCCATCTGCCTGGAGTAACTGTGGCAATTAATGGACTCCGATAATCGAAGCAACAAAGTCTAGCCCAAATGAATATAAATTGGGCTTTGACGGCCCAAATGTGGCCCGCACTAAAACGTTGTCTGCACAGCCCTTGACCCATCCTAAACGTTGGGGGAATTCGTTTCGAACCTTTTGGAGGAAGAAGAAGAAGAAGGACAAGAAGAAGAACAGGTGTCGTGTTGGCCATGGAGGACAGTGGTCGTAGCAGAAAGCGGAAGAGGGCGAGGCGTCGCCGAGACAAGTCCGAGCAACACAAACAACCTTCTCATCCGAAGAAAACATCCGTCGATGCTCGTGAACAAGATGAACATTCTAAATCCTCTGCTTCTGCTAAGACGAAAAAACCTGTCGGACTCTCCAAGTCCTCTGATTTTTTGGAAAAGGTCTGTTCCTTTATCTGATTTTTCTTCATTTTTCATAAACGAATATTGTTAATCTAAATTCACTGGTTTTTTTTTTTTTTTTTTTTTTTTTTTTTTGGGATGAGGTGCAGATGAAAGCGAGGTTATCAGGGGGGCATTTCAGAATGCTCAACGAGAAGCTCTACACTTGCACGTAAATGATTTAAATTGTCTTCGTTTTCAACCCTTTTTTTTTTTTAAATTCTGAAAAGAGAGGATTTTTGGATTAATTTTTTGTGGTTTCTTGGCAAAATTTCACTTACTAGTTGAATTATCCCTATTTCAAAATGTTTTTCTGGAGTTCAATTTTATTTTTGAAAAAACAAATATGCTCTTATTATTCGTTTCTTATACCCACAGTGGAAAGGAGGCGCTTGATTACTTCAAAGAAGACCCTGCTTTGTTTGATATGGTAAGAATTCTCCAGTTGGCGAGATTTTAATCTCTGCGTTTCTCTGGATTTTCAATTTTACATGTAATTTCTCAAGGTTTTTACCCTAAGTTCTGCTTGGTAGCTAAGAAAACCGAGGGAAAACGATTTCTGAAAATTTGCATGTTCTGTTGTGAGCTTCTTAGGAAATAATTGCTAATTTAGCCTCTTAAAACTTTGCTTCACCGAAATACATTAGCTTCGTAAGGCAACTTTTGGTTGTTCTTGAGTTCATCCGAATCAATATATATATATACATGTCTATAAATGTTCAGTTTTTACAAATAATTTCACGGATCATATGCTTATAATTTGTTAACTGAAAAGCACTGCATTGCTTTACTGTAAATTATGTTTGGAACAAACAAAAAGATTATCGGAATCATGTTCGGAACTTGCAAATTCAAACAAAAGAATGATTGGAATTGTGTTTGTTAATCGCAATTCACTGTTGAGATAGATACAATTCTTCGTGGATTTGCAGCAATGAATTGAAGATCCTATTATCAGAAGTGCACTAATTGTTACATATCATGTCACAATAATGTCTCCTGAAATCTGAACTAGATTGGTTTTTCTATTTGTATAATACACCTTTAGTATCTCTATTTGTTTTGGTTCCATTAAAAAAATGACCAAGAACAAAACTTGATGGTTTGTATTGATGATTGACTTGAGTTACTTACCTGTCCAGTATCATGCAGGATACCAAGAGCAAATGTCCCATTGGCCCGAGCTACCAGTTAACATAATCATAAAATGGTTAAAAGATCGCAGCCCTTCTCTGGTTGTTGCCGATTTTGGTTGTGGTAAGGTTTACTTTAATGTTCGTTTCACATTACTGCAATAAAGTTACACAACCTTTTCTTTTCAGTATTTGTGCCTACCTGTTAATGTGTTGTTTTCGAGCCATGTTGATGTTGTTATTCTTTGATTCTAGGTGATGCACGCCTTGCAAAAAATGTTAAGAACAAAGTCTTCTCCTTTGATCTCGTCTCACATGACCCTTCAGTTATTGCTTGTGATATGTCAAATGTAGGTGCTTTCAGTCTGTATGTTTAATAGGGTTCATAATTAGAATTGTGCTATTTGTTTATTGCGACAGAGGTCTTTTTTCTTGATCATCCAAAATTATGAAGCAGGAGATCGGATTTAGTTTTTAGAACTGTTAATGTTTGTGTAGTATTTCTATGCTCCGAAACTTAATTCTTCCACTTGTTACTTGCAGACACCACTTGACTCCGAATCAGTAGATGTTGCCGTATTCTGCCTCTCGCTAATGGGAACTAACTTCCCGAATTACCTGCAGGAGGCATGCAGAGTTCTTCAGCCATGGTCTTCACTTCAGATCTTTATAGTTCCTAAAACTTTTGGCGACCTAATGTACTAACTTCTTGTTCTCTAACATACATGTGGCGGGTTATCTTATTCGACAGTGGGTGGCTTTTGATAGCGGAAGTGAAAAGCAGGTTTGATCCAAATACTGGAGGAGCAAATCCCAACAAGTTTACAAAAGCTGTTTGTGATCTGGGATTTTCCTTGGTATCAAAGGTCTGCGTAATGCTACTACTCTGATCACCTTATTGCATGAGTTTGACACTAGTATGAGTGCTGACAAATTCTCATTTTTTGCAGGACTTCTCCAACAAGATGTTCATTTTATTGTACTTCAAGAAAAAGGTCAGTTTAGTGTTGAATATTGTAATATCAAATTAGTGCACCAGTTTTGTTGCCGTGGAGAGTGACACTCTTCTTTTTACTAGTTAATAGCGTTTGCATCTCTTACATGTAGGAAGAGAAAGTTTCAAAACGGAAGAAGGATGTCGAATGGCCCGAGCTGAAGCCTTGTTTGTACAAGCGCCGGTAAGATTTACTCTTGGAGCTTTTCTGGTTGGAGGGAAAAGTGAAAGAAGCGATAAGGCCATAAGGATTAAAGCAAGGATGTCGGAGATTATCATCGATCTTTTGGGAGGAGGGAAGGGATTGGATGAGAATTTCAAATCCTTCAAAGGACCCGATTTTAATCTCTCTGAATTTGGAGGGCTTAGAGGGAATCCAAATCAAACACGATAAGAAAATGGCCATCTTCTTTTTCTCTATTTTCCTTACCCGAGTTATATACCTTTTTTTTTCTTTCGTATTTTCTTTTCCTCTAAGCAAAGACAGCCTAAGAGAGTTTCTTGTACCAGAGTTGTTACTTTGATAGCTATGTAAAATATATTCTCAAGTGTTAAATTTTCATGATTCTTTTTATTTCTAGCTTTCATAACTCAACTCTATTATTGCTCACGTTTCGTAATTTTCCCCGGAGGATATTTTTATCTCTCTATTAATTAGAATTCTACAGGATGGTATGAAAAATACTTTTCTCGGCGTTGTTTTTAACTATTGAATTTATATTAGATTCTATTATCTTTTTTCATTATTATTTTGATATGATTTTGATTTGATTAAATATTAAAAACATCGATAACAACTCTTACCATAAAAAGCTTTTTGGACCTTTTATTGAATTACATATCAATAATCAAAAGTTCTATAAAAAAGCAGATTCTATCCTTTTATGACGATATACATACGACCATATGAGAACTTATCGCCGAGTTAAATATAGAATCGTCTGAGTTAGTGAGTTATCCGCAAGCTCTATTTTTTTATTTTTTTTAAATGAGTGAAGTATAAAAGGAAATTAAGTTGATAATCCTTTTGTAAAATACGACGATGTACGGCCACATGTCCGACAGGGCAGTGTAAGTGTGAAGTTGTTGCTTAATGCGTGTCTGAGTCGTCTGTGTCCGGCACGCGTGAAATGCGCGCCAAACCTGTGCCATTATCTCTTCGGCCACTCCCAGATCCATTTTTGGATCCAGTTTTGTTTATTTGTTCGTCTCAATTATAATTTTCCTTTTCCTTTTCCTTTCCTTTTCTTTTCCTTTTATTTCTATAATATGATCTTTCATTTTACATTATTGATAAATATTATTAATTGATTTATTCGATTAAATTATTAAAAAGATGATATATGATTGGGAATGATTTTGTGATATATACTGTAAAATGTTTTTTTTTATTTTTTTTACAAAGCCCCTGTAAATAATTAATATATAGTCATAATTGATATTGTTAAAATTTTAATTCAACAGTAAGGATAAAAAGCTATTTTATGTGGAAAATACAAAATAAGTTGTCATATTGTAGAAAGAATTTTCTTTTTGGCCCTATTTCAAAGCAAAACTAAAGATTTTAATGGAAAAATGAAAGAAAATTAAAATATGATAAGAGAAAGTCATCTCTTCATTTTTCTTTTCTTTTCTTTTCTTTTTTTTTTTGAACATAAAGATGGGAGGATTCGAACTTTACATCTTTTAGTGAAATCAGATATAATATTACTGTTAAGTTATATCTGCAACACAAATTGTCTCTTCATTTTATTAAAACGAAATTGACCTTTTTTTAGTTTCGGTGTGAAATAAAAATTTGGGTATACATTGAAAACATTATGTGCTATGAGTTTTATTATTATTTTTAATCTAAAAAAGAGAGCGAAATAGAATCTCAAGCGGGGAATTCGTCTCTTCAGTTTATTATAATGTTCTTGACCTTTTGTTTAGTTATGGTGTGAAATAAAAATTTGGATATACATGGCTAAGGTTACGTGATATGAGTTTTTTTTTAAATATAGTATGAAGTCACGTTTGATGTTGTCTTAACATAATTAAGGGTAGGTCTGTTAACACTCTCCATTTAACTTTTTCACCACTTTCGAAGACCATTAACAAATTAATTTTAAAATTAAAAAAATTACTTATTCCACCCCTAATTCTTCCCAAAAACCTTATAACTAAGTTACTTGCCTTTCTTTTTTCTCCACATACTAAGGCCCCGTTTGTTTCGTAAGCTCAAACTCAAAATTTTCATCTCAATTTTTGTTTTTTTTTTGAAAAAGTTTTTTATCTTTTCTGAAAAGTCAACAAAAATTACTATTGAAACTTAAAATTTCCAACTCAAACTCATTCACCAAACGGGTCCTAAATCTAACCCCATATGCTGTTTTTTTCCTTTTTTTTTTTAAGTACGTTTTGTAATGCTTTTATTTTTTTGTTTTTTCTCACAATATTTCTTTCTTTTTCTTCCTTTTTTTTTTCCCTTGAGAAATCGTAAAATTCTTCAACTTCAATTTATATGTTGAGATAAAAATCTATGAACTTGTTCTTTCATACACTTCTTCTTAAAACGTTAAGAACTTGACGATAATGTACTGATAAGGTTGAGTGATCTACAAGTATGGTTGAAAATATGTTATGAATTTGGTTAATATTTTTATTGGATAATTAGAAAAAGCTCATGATTCAAAGTTTGCATGGATTCTTAACTATTTTTCTTAACAATGTACAGAAAATGAGTAACTGATGAGATAAATTATTTGATTGTATATCCACGTCATACGTATTTGTTTTCCCATTTTCTTGTTATTTCTTAGGGGGAAGAAACTAGTTATAATATAGAACTGCAAAAACTATTGAAAAAGAGGAATAATAATAGACAAAATAAAAAAAAATATTCACTTAAAAATTATCATGGAAAAAAATTAAAATATAAAAACAGAATAAAACATTCTTTGGATTAAAAAAGAAAGAAGTAAATATAAAGAAGAAAGCAAATAATTTATTTATAAGGGTATTTTGAAAAAATTAAGGGGTGACAAGATTAATTTTTAAATCCTAAAATTAATCTGTTTGGTGGTTTTAAAAAACGAGTAAAAAGTACAATGAACAGAGTTAATAAACCCAAACCATAATATTAAACAAACGAAAAAGATCGAGACCAAGAGAGAGAAGAAGATATAAAAAGAAAAAATCTAAGATCCTTCCAAGTCAACATCTTCCATGGTTATCATTTAACTCCAATAAATTACGTATTTGGTTAGTAATAAAATATGAAACTGATTTTAAATGTTTTCATTATTTCAAAATAATTTATATTTAGAAATCTAAATTTTCATTTTTTAAAAATTCGTATAACTTATTTTTTCTATCTATATTTTATTCGAATGTTACATTTAACGAATATTATCCAAACACATGTTTATTTGAATATATAATTCAAGATTTAATCTAAATGTAAAAATTCAGTTTGAATGAATATTCAAATGCAACTTACCATTTAAACGGCCACCAAATGAGAAGGTTATGCCATTTTTCAGTGTAAAAAAAATCCCATTTTTGAAATATAATAAAAAAACTGACAGGATTAAATGCAAATGGACGGGATTCAATTCATCTATTTTGATTATTTAACGTTAATATTCACAAATAATCATTATAATTATTGATATTACTATTATTATTGACGTAATTATGATATAGAAACATAATAATTAAAACCAATATCCTTATCTTCAGAATACTAATTTGTTGTTAAAAAATTAACCCATAACTCAAAAGAGTAAAACAAAAATCCTATCAATTGAAAAAATCGAAAAATAAAACGTATGATTAGAATACTTTTTTTTTTCTTTTGAAAGACTAGGAATCGTGTTCAATTATACAAAATTTACAAATACCAATAAGGATGATTCCATAGCATAAAAAATGAAACCCTAAAAAAAGGGCAGATTTGTCAGTAAAATTTTAATAAAACTCAGAAAGAAAAATGCATATCAAGATTTGATAAAGTTTCTCAACATACCAATATAAAACAAAATATATAATAATAGAAACAAAAAGCATAAAACCACGTGACATTGAATACAAGATGGGGGGGCAAGATGTAATGGCAGTTCCTTAACCTTTTCCACTTCGGTGTTATCATGTATTCCAAATAAAGCACTCTCTTCTCTCTTCTGCCTACATTTTCCATGTCTATCAGTTCTAAAGCAATCAAGACATTATAGGTCCGTTTGGTGAATGAGTTTGAGTTGAAAATTTTAAGTTTTAATAGTAATTTTTGTTGATTTCTCAGAAAATACAAAAAAAATTTTCAAAAAAATTAAAAAACTTAAAAAAAAAAAAAAGATAAAAACTTTAAATTTGAATTGTCGAACCAAACGAGGTCTATACTCATATAAAATATATTCATTTAAAATATATGTATGTATATCAAATCGTTTCATTTTCGAAAAGAATTATTGAAAATGAGACATAGCCAATAATTTGATTAGACTTCCCGACAGGTATACACATATAAAAAAATGTTTTGCCTACTTTTTATTTTTTCCTTGGAGTGCCTAAACGTCAGGAATTATTTCTAACATAATGTTGTACTAAAATTGGAAAAACAAATCATTTCATACCAGTTTATCAAAAAATAAAAAAATAAAAAATCATACCAAAATGTCATTATTATTTTTTTTCCACGATATGATTCTGTTTTAAGTAAGAGCAATTGGGTAGGCAGTCGTTTTCAAGCCATATTTTTTTAATGAGGGGATTAGTACCATATAATGGATACTTATAAAAGATTATGATGTTATTTTCTTCTTCATCTTCTTTTTTTTTGTGTGTTTTTTTTGTTTGGGGGAGGGGGGACGGGGACGGGGGCTATTAGTTAAATGGCCGGATTTCAATTTTTTTGGTCAATCAATATGTGGTTGCAGAGGAAATCTGTACTAGCTGGGTTGAGGTCGTGACAAAGAGGGATGTCAAAAAATGGAGCTTGTCATGAGAAAGTTCTGTCGCGCTTGAAACAAAAACCGCTTGTCCTCATCGTTGGTGCTCATAGTGACGCTGACGATGGTCGAGATCTCTCCGTGTTCGAAAAACTGTGGTGGCCGCACGTTTTTCGTGGTCGTCGAAGCCTATGTTTCTCGTCTTCTCCAGCGACAACCACTTTGTAGTGGGTTTAGGTCAGGGAGAGAGAGGGTTTTAGGTGGGTTTGGTTTAAGTATTTTTATATTTGATCAATAATAATTAACTATGATCAATCAGTGATTGACCATGAAAATTAATTAATTATATTATGATTAATCAATAATTAATTTTAATTAATTAGTGATTGATTTTAAAAATTGGATATCAATCGATGATCAACCAAATTAATTAGATTATGTGCTTAATCAATGATTCATTATTTTAAAGAAAAAAAAAAGGGGTCTTTTAACTTATTTTAAAAATTTAGGCCATTGGCTTAAAACCTTTTTGAAAAATGGCTACCTACCTCTAAATCCCTACTATATGAGATTTATTAGATTATCAACTTCGATTTTTTTTTTCCTTTTTATTTTGGTGTAATTTTGATTAAATCTAAAAGTAAATAGAAATATCCTAGTAATAAAAATAAGATCATTTTATGATAAGATCTTTTACTTAGGAATTAATTTTTAACCATTAGATTATTTAACGATTTGATTTATAAATGTTAATCTAAAAAACAAGAATTGTTATGATCATAGATTATATTACTTAAATATTTAATTCAATTGTGAAGATAATAATTTTTTAAATGTAATACAAGATAGAGGATCTTATCATAAAAATTCTTTAACAAAAGTATCTTATTGGAGAAAACTCCTGGTTGAATATCATGGTTCGACTTTTTAGTTGGGGAAATCATAAAACTCAAAGTACCAACCAAATTATTGAAACAAGAGACCGGCGGGGCGTTGAGAGTTGAGACTCTTTTGTGGCCGTCGGATCACCAATCTGTACCAACCGGGGTGGTTAGTCAAATCTCAGCAACAGTTTCCAAAAAAAAAAAACGAAACAAAACAAAAAAGTCGAACCACCGACTAATAAATAATTTACCGTCCAAAAATCTCCAAAATCTGCGCATCTCCAAAGTCCAACCGGCTCGAATTTGGCAGGCAAACGAAGACTCTTTTTTGGTCTTTTCAATTACTTATCCTTTTGATTCAGCAAGAAAAAAATTATTTACATATATATATATATATCGACACACATATATATATAGATATCATTTCATTCATCGAAAGAAAAAGAAAAAATAGGAAGAAAAAATGTGCAGATGACTTGTCGTAGTTAGTACGTATATGTGTTCCGATATAACATAGTATAAGTTAGAGTGCAATATAAATATTTGTCATTTGGAACAATAGTTATTCTAAAATTAGAACATAATATTAACATATTTTTTAAATTCATTATACCGTAAAATAAAGACATTTAAGAAAAAGATAATTGTAATCCAAATTAAAAAAATACAAACACCAATGTTGATTCAAATGTTTTCTTAACATAAGAAAACTTAATCTCAATTACCAATCAGTTATCGCCTGTAAATTATAATGAAATGCACAAAAAGAAAAAATGTACATCAATTTTCAACAACGGAAAATAAAAAATGCAAACAAACAATCGAGCATATATATAGCTTATTGTTTCTTTCAATAATAACACCACAATCGAGACTAGAGATCTATAGCAAAAAGATTTCCCTTAACGTCACAAAGAACTGATTCTAATAAATTAGACACACAATTAATACAAGACATGAGAAGACAGTCTTTCTTATTACAAAAATAGAAACAAAAATATACGCAAAACACAACACCTACGTAATGAAAATAACATTGCCTTTATTTTAAAGTTAAACAAACAGCTTAAAAGAAAAAAAAAAAAAGGAGAAAAAACTCCAATTACATAGAAAATACATTCCATGATAAGCTAATCAATTCAATTAAAGAGATTCACTAAAGTTACCATTGTGGAACTGAAAACACCTTTTTAAGGTTGAGAGTCTAATCACCAAATTAAGAAGCGATGTTGGACTCCAATATCTAAAGAGAAATACGAAAGGAGTGGATTCTAGTGCACAAGCGAGTTTAAAGTGTATTTTTTTTTTAATATAAGTATTGTTTTGTTATTTTATACTTTTGATTCACAATGGTGTGTGTGTGCGTGTGTGTTTGTGTAGGTGGCAATACGGGTCGCGACACGACGACACGAATCGAAAACGACACGAATTTTACGAATCGAAAACGACACGAATAGTGAACGGGTCAAATTCGGATCACCCGAAATTGATACGGAAAAGAACGGGTCGTGTTCGGGTTGGACCCGTGGACTCGAACACGACACGAATTGCCACCCCTAGACTACTGTGTGTGTGTTTTTTTTTTTTTTGGTAAATATCACAATTGATGTGTATTGTGTTACTAGTAGTACACGGTCCTTTTTGTTTTTAATTAGCGTATACGGTCCAAATAGGACAATGACAAATAATGTGGAAATAGCAGGGGGAAAGGGGAAAATGAAATGCAAAAAAGTGTGTTTAAAAAAAAAAAAAAAAGTCCACACTATTTTTGAAAACTTCTAATTCTGATTCTTTGAAACTTTTCGTGGGCTCCATTTATTCTTTTTGTATTTACACCGACACAATTCTCTCTGCCCACATAAGCCTCGTGACATTGACTAACAATTTTTTCAGATTAAACAGGAAAAAAAAAAAAAAAGGGGAAAAAAAATGAACAACTTGGTCAGGAATCGCTTATTTTATGGTGTCTCCGTTTGAAAATTTAGGGTATTTCAGTAAATTAACTTGAGCTATGTTATCTTTTTTTTTTTTTTTTTTTGGGTGAATTAAGCTATGTTATCTTTAAATTGTATTGCCTAGTGCCTATAATAAAATTCATTAAAGTCATATGTCTCAAATTCTTTAGTTGGTAAGGTTACATATTACAATTTCCCATAAATTGGATTTCGGCTGGAGCAGGTAGCTTCTAGTCAAATGCTAATCTCCATTTTTCAATGAACAAGTTGTTCGGCCATACATATATATATATATATATATAGAGAGAGAGAGAGAGAGAGAGAGATACTAGAATTATTACAATCAAATAGAAATTGAGGTTTAAGAAAAGGCATATTTTTGCTTCATAATTGAACAATATGATTCAATTAAATAAATAAAAAAAAAAAGAGTTCATTACAAAGATACAGTTGCTCGTTTAACAAAAAGAAAATGTAAATATACGTTTGTATATATATATATATATATATCAGAGATCATCGCCCAGCAATAGAATCAATTAAGATCAATAAAAACTTAAGGGGGTGTTTGGTTGTGAGTTTAGTTTAAGCTAAATTATACTTTTTTCATCATAATTTTTGTATTTTTCTGAAAAAGTTTTTTATCTTTTCTGAAAAAACATTTTGTCTTTTCTGAAAAATTACTATTGAAACTTAAAAATCTTAAACTAAACTAATTCACTAAACACCTCCTAAGCTTCTTCTTGATTTATTATTATTGTTGCTTAAGATCAATATAAATTTAGCGTTTTATTAAACGTTAAAAATCGATCCTACGTTCTTATCAAAACTCTAATGATAAAAATTTCCGACTTCGTCATTTGTGATCAGATGTACTGAAGACATGATCATGAAAAGGAGGTTTATTTTTGTACTAGGACAAAATAGGCAACACCTTGGACAAAAACAACCATGAATGGCGGAGAAACTTGTATAACTAAAAGGCTGTCCTTATCCCTTAACTTCATTATCTTCTAATGGACACGACTGTCGTTTTGTTATACAAAATTATGCAACACGATGTTTATGTCACGTTTCATTAAATGGACCAAAGTTATATTCTAACAAGAAGATATTGAATCATATTGCTCTGGTTAAGATGTCCTTTTTTTTTCTAATTTACCTTTTTTGTTCCTCCAATCAAGAGCTTTGTTACACTCAACGGTCAATATTATTTTATTTGCTGAATTTACTTTCCTCACTAATAATAAAAATAATTAATAAATAGAGTAATTAGCCAATGGAAAATTTTTTGAGTTAAGATTGACATTGTCTGATTTTCTTTATTTATTTATTTATTTTTTTTTTCAAAGGAGAAATTGAAAATTGAGTGAACATTCATATGAGACCAAATGTAAGAATGGAAGACAAGTTGGTCCCCTTTATTGAATAGAGTTTGTCTGCTTGTTGAGAATCCGTGTCATGTGCGTAAGATGGGTGTCTTTTACGTTTCAGTTGAATAAGAATTTCTATATAACAAACGTTATATAGAGTGAAAAGACAATCTTAAATATATATATATTTTTTAACAAGAATTTTACTTATAAATTGTCTTTTTTTTGTTATTATTAAGAACAGGGACTTAAATTCTGTATTTTTTAAAATAAAATTAGATATAATATCGTCGTTAAATTATTTTTATAATTTTAATTAATATTGAAAATCACAGTTTTTACTGATAATTTATCCTATTAAAGATTTTTCTTACTCTGTTTCGTTAAAAAACAAATTACTCGACGCCTCAAGTACACAAACCAATCAATAACTCAATTATATGATATGCATTAAAAATCTCTCCAGGAACCAGGATTTCCTAAGCTTGGTTCTGTCAATCCACTTTTTTTCTTTCTTTCTTTTTTTTCTTCCCCGCCCCCAAATTTTCTTTTCCTCTCTATCTCTCTCTTTCTTTTTTGCTTTTCCCTTAAAAAGAAAAAATAAAAATAAAAAACAGTATTGTTTTCTGACAGAGACAGTTTGCCTCCGCGGCTTTATCTGTAGATCGAGAAGAGAACAGTTTTTCATTTCATCACATTACGCGTAAAAGTACAAATCCAGTTTTCATCTTCCTTCTTCTCAAAAATCTCCATCTGGGTCGTCTCCATTTTCCCAATATTCCCTCCTCCAAATCCCATTGAAACCTTGCTCTGTTTCAGCGCAGAAAAAAAAAAAAAAAGAAAAAAATATATTTTTATTCCATTTTCTTTTCCAATAAATCCTGTTCCACTCTGCTCCTGACAAAGAAAATATTTTCTTCTTCTTCTTCTTCTTCTTCTTGTCCTCAAACACACACATTAGATATTTCTAAGATTTGCGAGCGTGATTTTAGGGATGGGTCTGTGCTCTGAGACCTGCCATGTGTACAGAATACACACACATGTATTTTTATAGTCTTCTCTCTCTAGATATATTTTCTCTCTCTCTATAAGATTTTCGTCTTTATTAGAACTTGATTGAGAATCGAAATTGGGTTTAGTTTTAGATATGTGGGTAAGTAAATAATCGAGAGAGCAATAATAATAGCAATAAGACAGAGAGAGAATTATGGGATCTGGAAATGGGGTTTACTCGGTTGGAGAGTTTAGTTTAGATGCCAAGTGGTTGATCGATCCCAAAAATCTTTTTGTTGGTCCGAGGATTGGGGAAGGCGCGCATGCCAAAGTGTACGAAGGAAAGTGAGTCAAACCTTGTTTTTCTGTCTCTGTTTTTTTCTTCCCTTTTTTCTTTTTTTTGGGTTCTGATCTTTGTGAAGCTCAGCTTCTTTGGCCATTTAACTCTGTACTTGGGGAATTTTTGCTCTCTGGCCTACACAGAAAGTCCAGATTTTCTTTTTCTTTTTTGGGGTCCTCTGATCTCCAATTTAATTGAGGAATTTCCCCACTTTTACTCCCACCACTCTTTTAAACTCACAGCTGTTTGTTCCCATCAGATTCAGATTTGGTTAATTGGGATTTGAAGAGAATTGAAAGTCGTAAAATTTGTAATGACCCCATTTCTTTTTTTGGGTTATAAAGTTTTTAATGAACCGAGTGTTAGGTAATTATGGTCTATGTGATACTGATTGATGTGCTGCACATTCAATCTTTTGAATTTTTGTTAATGGATCCGGCAATGATTGTTCTGATATGTTAATGTTTTGAATTTCTTGGTCGTGTTTAACTTATTCTTGTTCTTTTTATTCAGATACAAGAATCAAAATGTTGCTGTTAAAATCGTTAATAAAGGAGAGACCCCGGAAGAGATTGCCCGGAGAGAAGCACGATTTGCGAGGGAAGTTGCAATGCTGTCCAAAGTTCAACACAAAAATTTAGTGAAGGTTAGTTTCCAAACTCTGTGTGTTTCTTTTATTTGCGTTTATTCAGTGGTAGTCTGTGGAGTTGATATCTTTTTTTCCAAGAAGATTTTTACTTCTTGGTTTCATTATAAGCCGGATATGTGTAATATCTAAGAGGGCTTGTTGTCTCTTTCTAATTTTACCAGTTTATTGGAGCTTGCAAGGAACCTTTCATGGTTATAGTCACTGAAATTCTGTTAGGCGGTACATTGCGGAAATACTTGTTGAATATGCGGCCAAGATGCTTGGACATGCGTGTCGCAGTTGGATTCGCACTTGACATTGCTCGTGCAATGGAATGCTTGCACTCCCACGGGATCATTCATCGGGACCTGAAACCTGGTATGGTTGTTGTATCTTTTTAATTAATGCTAACTTACTGGTTTTAAGCTGTGGCAAGGCTGGCACTTGCATTGAGCCGCATTCTGATGGGTGTTGTTATCTTAAGATTGTTTAATTTGTCCCTTTTGTGCCTTTTGTATTAGCTCGTCTGTGTATGAGTTATATATATATATATATATATTTTGTTTGGTGTCTGATGGATGAATCTTTTCATGTACGTATTTATTTTCCTTTTCCTTATTTCTGACATATAGATGCCAAAAAAATCTGCATCAACGCTCATAACCATCTGCTGGCCTATCCTTTCTTTCCTTTTGGGAATTGGAATACATATTAAAAGGAACTAGTAAGCATAAAAAGTAGCTTTAACATTTTTTGGTCTCCAACAAGACGGTACTTAGAATCACCATTGTTATTGGTTCTTAAACATGCCAGATTTCTACTGGAGTTTTTCAATTCCATTGATATGCATATGGTAGTTGAATTGGTAGTTACCGGCTCTCACGAATAGTTGGAATGCCGCAATTAAGGGTTGGTGTTGATGTATGCGGTATACAGATTGTTTTTCGGACAGGGTTTCGTTCGTAATGTCATAACTTCATATCATGCGATAGCTGAATTATTTTACTCGCTCTTCAAAGTAATGCATTGCTGTGTAAATTGCATTGCATCTTTTAGGAATCAGTGATCAACAATAAATTCTGATGACTTTATTTCCTCTACTTTTCCAGAGAATTTGATATTGACCGCGGACCACAAAACAGTTAAACTTGCGGACTTTGGCTTAGCTAGAGAGGAGTCATTGACAGAGATGATGACTGCTGAAACCGGGACTTACCGATGGATGGCGCCAGAGGTACAATGATTTATGAATCTGATATGAAGTTCTTTATCTGTTTCTTAATCTGTCTTGTTTATGACTGATTTATGTCGGGATTCTAATGGTCTGTTGGTGTATTTGGTGGCAGCTTTACAGCACGGTGACTCTAAGGCATGGTGAGAAGAAGCATTACAATCATAAGGTGGATGCCTACAGCTTTGCAATTGTGTTGTGGGAGCTCATTCATAATAAGTTGCCTTTTGAAGGGATGTCAAACCTGCAAGCGGCTTACGCTGCTGCTTTTAAGGTAATTAGCTTATAATGAAAAGTTGTTTATATCTTTGAAAATATTTGAAAGCCCATTTTGTAAACCAGATCGAAAGCACCTTGGCTGGTAGTTGCCTTTTAAATATCTAAATTCTATGGTCTTAAGTTTTGGACATGTTGAACCATACTGATAGAAAAATGAAATAGAGAGAGAGAAAGAGAGAGACCTGAGTGCACTTTTTTTTTTAAATCTAATGATTGAAGGTTGTGCTTTTGTTTTCTTAGAATGTGAGGCCGAGTGCAGAAAACGTTCCTGAGGATCTGGCGCTGATTGTAACTTCATGTTGGAAAGAGGATCCAAATGATCGACCCAACTTCAGCCAAATTATACAGATGTTGTTGCACTATCTCTCCACCATTTCACCTCCAGAGCCAGCAATCCCACAGCGGATTTTCAAATCCGAAAACACCGTGCTGCCACCTGAGTCTCCAGGTACCAGCTCTTTGATGGCTGTTAGAGATGACGCAGGAGACATGCATAGAACGAACATGGAAGAGAAGCCAAAAGGTTTCTTCTTCTGCTTTAACCAGTGTTACTAATCCCTCGAAGGGGCACAATTCCGCCCTGGAGGTCCTTCAAAATAACTACTAGAGCAAGCAATAAGAAAACACCCTCTGTAAAAATGCATCTTCCGAACGAGATGTTACTTTTGAATTAGTCATTTGAGCTACCACGAGAAGCTGCCCATGTGTCCAATGTTACTTTCAATTTATGTAGTTTCTGTCACATTAGCTTTAGTTTTAGAGTCCTGGAGTTGGGGTTGCTGTGATGTAATAACATTGTAAAATTAGGTCCATCCAAATGCCTCCACTTCCTTCTATTACAAACTGACTGAACCTTTACTCAAATAAAATTTATAAAAAAAAAAAAAAAAATTGAAGCAACTATTCATTCTTCTCAAAGGGCATTTGTTCTGCAGCACTCTAGTTGACTTAATGTGAAATAGATACACTGACTATTGAAAATGCTTTGAAACATCAGTGACGTGGTCCCACCCTTTATTAACGTGGGATATTCAGTAATACTTATGCTCCCTACTTCATTCCTGACTCTTGGACCTAATGCTTCTCACACCTTTTACTACTTCCCAAAAGCCGTAGAAGACGACATTCATGAAAAGGTTACCTGCCTTGAATTCTTTGACTAACAATATTTTGAACCCTCTGCAACTAGTCTCGAGTTGAAATCATGTTGAGGCGCAATCTGTTCCATTATTTTGATTCAACTTCCAACTAGCCTAAAAATTTGATCTGGGAAAAATTGCGATGATGGTTTTGTTTGTCATTATGCATGTATTAGTTGTAGCAAGAGCAAATGAACCTTCCTCCGCATTTTCCTCAGCTTCTTCGCTTACTACTTCCCTTCACTCTCCCTCTTCTGTTGATGATTCTGCTATATCGGAAATCATCAAGAATAAAGGATTTCGAATGTGCCAATCCGTCACTGGGATAAGCTGCAGTGCATTGATTCACTTGCCTCCGGTGTTCTTGGAGTGTCTTTCTGTAAATACAACTTTTTGTGTGGAAATTTTCGTCCACGCCATCCATGATTGTACTCTGTACTGCATGGCCAACTCCATGAGAACCAGCACCGAATATGGTACTAAATATTGCCTCCCTCTGTCTCTCTCTAGCTCATATATTACAGACGCACATGCATGATGAAAATAAAGAACTGAAAATGTAGCTTTATTTATGTTCCAATCTTCTCTGTGCATTTACAAATAGAAACCAATTTGATTAGAAGTTGGGAATTGGGAATCTGCTCTGTGAAAGAATTCTGTGTAGAATGCAAGGTGTATATATATAGAGGGTTCATATTATATTAGTTATGTAAATTTCCTCTTTCTATTGAAATTAGTGGTAGTATAAAACAGGTGGGAGCGCAGTGGGAGACATTGTTGCAGCATGCTACAACGGTTGCAAGAAGATTCATAATTAAGTTTATTTCTATCTATTTTTAGACTCTTGAAAACATGTTCATACATGTATTAAGAATAAAGACCGTAAAAGGCATTTATTCAGAGTATCTAAAGTTTTTAATTGACTCTTTCACATTCAATTCAACACTAAAAACGATTAATGGAATAAACAGTATTGTAGAACTTTTTTTAGGTCAATAAATTACTCCATTGATCTCATAACTCTTAAGTAGATAACAGTTTGCTTCCTGATAATATTTTTTTTAAAATTATGATTAAAATACCCAAGAATTCTCAAAAACGGTACAGTACCATAGTCATTTCCGTCTATTTTGAACAAAATTACCATACTGTCCTCCGACTTCATTTACAAACCAGTTCAGACCTAGATGCTAACACTTCCAAGGTGCATAGAGTTCAAACCAAAGTTAATCACAATATTCACTAACACATAAAAAATAAGAATTATTATTTACTTCGACGTGTGCTTGAACGATTCAAAGGAGTTCTTGTTAGCTCTCTATGTGTGTTCGTTGCGGACTGGTGTCATGGGGATAATTTTGATGTTTTCTGCATGATCCTTTGGGCCATTTGGGGTGATCGGAATAAACATGTTTTTGAAGGAAGATCCGGATAGTGCCCGTGGAGTTATTGAAAGGGCTGGAAGACTACTTGGAGACTACCTGATGTGCAAAAAGTCCCGAAGCTTAATTGGAGAGCACCATGTATCAAACTCAATGTTGATGTGGCGATTGATGATGCTTTGGGCTCTGTGGGTATTGGGGTGGTGGCGCGGGATGACAGAGGATCAGTTCTAAGGGCTGTCTCTCGGCGTATGTCTGGTCCTTTTTGCCCTCATGTAGGCGGGGAATGCTTGGCCATCAGGAAAAGCACTTGGTTTGCTTTATCACATGGCTATCCGAGTTGGATTGTTGAAACGGATGCTATTAATGTCTATTCGAGCAGTTTCTTCTTCGGTTCAACATTCCATTGAAATAAATGTTCATTGCGGACATTCGCGATTCATGCTTGTAAGTGAGCAGTGGCTCTGTTTGCTATGGGTCTCGTTAAGGGAACTCCATAGTCCACTTGTTGGCGAGAATAGCTATTTTTAGTTCATGCTCTCGTGTTTGGATTGATTGATCCTTGATATTGCTAATTTGGAATAAAAGTTACCATTTCACTTTTAAAAAAATCATACATAAAATTACATTGAAGAATTTGATGCTACTTCAAAACTATTGAATAAAAGTTACCATTTCACATTTAAAAAAATCATACATAAAATTTAACCCACCAAAAAAAAAAAAACATTGAAGAGTGATCTCAGCTAGGCGTTATGCTGCTTCAAAACTGCTGCTTCACAACTATTGAAACTTGAACGGATACATAAATCTGGGATTGAAAAAAAGAAAAAAAATCGCCGTTGCCGGGGATCGAACCCGGGTCACCCGCGTGACAGGCGGGAATACTCACCACTATACTACAACGACCCATTGATGTTTACGGTTGGGCTAAATAAAATTATTAACAAAAAAAAGGATGTGGAGACCGAAATTCCCCACGTAAGCGACTGTAGTCATCAAAATACTATATTCCCTTTTTGAGCCAACAAATAGTCACACCACCTGAACACTAAATAGGGGCAAAATTGGTAATACAAGAATTAACCGTACAGTTTCCATAACTAGCTTGGGGAGCAAGGTTACCAAACGTCCCCACCACAAAATTACGACTCCGAACCTTTAGCCTCGTGCCTAGGCTCGGACAACGGTGGGCCATGAATGACGAATCACAACAGGCTCGGACCTCGTTACTTAAAAGATTCTAGACCCGAATCTCCAGATGCGGAGTCCGAGCCTCTCAAACGGCTCCAAAGCCTAGTTTTCCCGCTTACACACTGTCGTCTGTCACTTCACTTTAGCTTAATCTAGTGGACAAACCGGAGAGAAACTCACACGTCCAAAGCCCCAAAACCTCTCTTCTTCTTCTTCCCTGTCTCTCTGTGTTTTTCGAATGTGTTTTTCTTTAAAAAAATCACGATCAAGTTATGGAAAGGTAAGAGCTTTAATGGCGACAGAAATCAAAGCCTTAAACTTTATATACACACACACATATTATTAAATTAAAAAGAAAAAAGAAAAAAGAAAAAAAGAAACAAAATGGTACATCTGGTTGAGGGTTTTTTTTTTTTTTTTTTTTGGGGATATGTTTTATGTTTGCTTTTTTCGTTATTGAGCTGCAAAGAGTTCGGAGTGATTAAGGTTTTGTGTAAAACGGAGAAAGATTAGGGCTTGCTTGGATTTTTGCTTTGTCGGGAGTAATTTGGGGAAAATGCTCAAATGGGGTTGCGCTTTTTTTGTGGTGGAAGCTTTTAGATAAGTCATAAGAGCTAGAAATAATTTTCGATTTCAGATACCCATTTTTCGGCCGTATTATTTTTTGGCTCTAACCTCAACATGGGAATGTGTAATGATCAATGATACGGAAAACTTTACTAAAATTGCATTAGTGTAGTTTGTGGACTCTGTTCTTTGTCTGCTATGCGTTGTTTCTCGAGATTGAAACTTTTTCGTGAAATAATGTTCGTAATCTAAAATAGACTCCTAGTTTTATGTCGTTTTTAGATGTTTTCGTAGAGGATTATATCAACTTTCCTTCTATAGAATGTGAACTTAATACAGAAACATAAGCTCACGAACTTTCATTACCAAAACTTATCAGTACATTGTACGTCTGTTGATTCTGTTGTGGTTTCGTATTCATATTTTCAGTTTAATAGTTAGTTAGTTTCTTTTGGTTGATACTCTTTTGCTCCATATTTTTTGTTAACTTCTCATTATGGTCTTGTGGAAAAAGTAAGTTTAATAATTCAGGCTAAATTAGTAGAAATCATGAGTGCAGGAGTTGGCTCATTAATAGCAGAGGAATTGCAAAGAAAGTGAAAAACGCTGCTTGTTCTCCTGCGTTTCAGATAAAAGACTGTGGAGCAAAGCGTGAATGCCCGAATTGCCATTATCGTATTGACAATAGTGATGTAAGCTAAACACCAATCTGCAAGCTGCAAAATTTGATTTTTAATTAAAAGTTATTATTTTTTGCCTTTTTATTGATTTGCACTTTGCTTTTGTTTTTGACGGCAAGCTAATCTATGTTTGCATTATCCCCTCAAAATTTGGCATGGATGTGATTGGCTATTTACAGATTTCTTTTTTTTTTTTTTTTGGGACATTGTATCTTGTGGACCTTCTTTTGTTCAGGTTTCCCCTGAGTGGCCTGGGCTGCCAGCTGGTGTAAAATTTGAACCATCTGATGGAGAACTTGCAGAACACTTGGCAGCAAAATGTGGTTCTGAAAACATTAATCAACACATGTTCATTGATGAATTTATCCCCACGCTTGAAGGTGAAGGAATTTATTGCGACCATCCAGAAAATCTGGCCGGTAAGTTTCGTGTAAAAAATGGGACTTTTTTTATTTCGAAGTTTCATTCATTGTGGTGTATCAACAAAAACATAATTAGGCAAGTCGGTGAAAATTCCGAATTGTGTATGTGAGTTTGTTGACGACTCCCTCCACTTGAATGATCAGTTTCGTTGCATGTGTTCTAAGTCACTCTTTTGTCAAATCTAGCTAGAAACTTGATGAGTTTGTGCTGCAGCTCTAGTTGAGCTCATTTTGCAAGACAATATTTCCACGTTTTGATTGTTAATGGTCTCTGGAAAAGAAGATTAAATTTTCTTTGGATTAAGTTAATCATGTCTATGGTTCACCGTGTATGATTTTCTTTCAGGTGCTAAGAAAGATGGAAGTAGCATTCATTTTTTTCACAAAATAATAAATGCATATGCTACTGGTCGACGAAAGCGGCGCAGGGTTCAAAATCATGATCCTACAGCAGAGCATGTCCGCTGGCACAAAACTGGCAAGACTAAAGCCGTAATCGAAAATGGCATTCAGAAGGGTTGGAAGAAGATTATGGTGCTGTATAAAACCACTAAGAAGGGCTCCAAGCCAGATAAAACCAACTGGGTTATGCATCAGTTTCACCTGGGAACCGAGGAAGATGAAAAGGAAGGTGAATATGTGGTTTCAAAGATCTACTACCAACAGCCAAAGCAGCCTGAAATCTGCGATAACAACAATAACTGTCATCTAACTGAAGATTCTGATATCAAGGCACTTCAAACTAGTCCCATGACGCCAAATACAAATCCTCCAATCCCTCCTCGACACGGGAAGTCTATATTAGGTGACGACATTGCCGACAATAATCTTCTCCAGTCATCAGCCAAGGTAGGTGCCTTCTTTAGTGTGTTTTGTTGTATGAGGCTTTATATATATATCCTTTTTAATCAACTGTGGAGAATTACAGACATTTGCTTTGTTTCCCCCCCCCCCCCCAAAAAAAGTTCTAGTTTATTTCATTGGATGATTGTTGTTTTTATATTTCTGTTACAGGGAGAGGGAGAAGGGCATAAACAGGAAGCGCCTCTTATCCCTCAAACGAATATTGAGGCTGAGGATGACATGGGGTACCCTGCATGGCTGGCAGGCGAATCTCAGGCTATCGAAAACTCTGGTTTAAATAACATTGATGATTCCTTGTTATGCAAGGAAATTTTTGATTCAGGATTTAATTACATACCTAACACTGACTTTACTTGCAACAATAAATTCACTGGAGAAAACATCGCACCATGTGGTGTCTCTGACCTTGCAAACCTTGAACTTGATAGTCCTCCGGATTTCCACCTTTCTGTAAGATTTCCCTGATACCCTTCTTATGTCTTTTTTCATTTCCGCCTATATTATTGTACAATCGCCAAAAACTCTCCTCTTTTGTCTTACACAGGATCTGCAGTTTTGCTCCCAAGACTGTACACTTGATTGGTTAGACAGGTTCTGACGTGTCAAGGAGGCAAATACTCGAGGAATGACGATAAATTCTGAATTTAGCAAAAACTAACCAATATTCATTTCCTTCTCTGCAAGTTCTCTGGGCTCTAAAAATGCTAGTTATTCAAAGCCATGGGATTGTTGGTTAAAACTGTTCCGTGTCTACCACTAGACGAGAGATTCATTTCGCAGCCGACATTGATCGAGCAGATGTGGAAATCTTTATGCCTATATAGTTATATATAATACATATATATTCAGTTCTCACTCTGACTTGTGTTGGCTTCACGCACATTTTGGATTACTGTATTAAGTGCTGTTAAAAAATGCGTACTTGGAGTTCATAAATGTTGAAATGTGCTTGACGGGGATTCAAGAGTTGCTTTTGCGAAGGCTTAAAGGTCTTATTGTGTGGTGTTCTTAACATGAAAGCAACGGTTGAATCTTCCGAAATGGCACTTATTTGGTTGCTTGTTTGAAGATTGCGTTTATTTGCTGTTTGAATGAATTTGGCAAGGTATTGCATGTATAAAAATGGATTGGTTTCTAAACCCCGGAAGAAAATATTTTCTGAAGATGTGTGGCCATTTGTTTTTCTCTCAATTAGCTTTTAGACAAGAAAATGTTGTAGTTTTCTGATAAAACAGACGACATGTCATTTTCAAATCCAAAAGAAACATGAGAAACGGCACCCAAATGAAAGAACGGCAAGGTGTAAATTGAGAAGAAAAGATAAAAATAAACAACCAGAGTGCAAAGAACAGCAACACGAAGACGTGAAAACGACAACTAAAAACAAAACAATAATGAACGACGAGAAAGCAGTGAACGACAACAAAAGGTAAAGACACGCAAAGGGAACGGCAACAAAATGACAAAAGGATGAAGCCAACTTCTTAATCACAAATGAACAACAAGAGAGAAATGCTATTTTCACCAGTTCTTTCCGAGAGCTTTTGGAAAAACGAAAAAAAAATCATTAACAAGAAGTGAAAGTTGTCGCTCCATGTGGTAAAATATTATCTGAATTTCAAATTTTTAACTCCATATCAAGAAAAAAACTCAAACTTTAAAAAGTTCGTAACTTTCTCATTTCAAATCAGAATGAGATGATTTTTATGTCAAAATATTTATAACAACTAGACGTATAAGACAAGATCCATTTTGCATATTCTTTCGAATAAATTTTAAAATTTTGCACTATTTTCTATATCGTAGAATTTTTCACAAGTCCTCCCCCCTCCAAACACAAATTTCCAACTAAACTTTTAAAACACTATCTCCAAATGTTATCCCAAATGGGCCGAACTCTTTTATTGAACATATTCATAGTGGCTTGTGATTTGCTGTCGTTTAATCTGAAAAACGACATACTTTTCGGCATCTAGAAGTTTGCAGTAGTTTCGCCTGAAGTAGAAAACGACATGTCAGTTGCAGTTTTGATGAGGGAACACACACAAAAAAAAAAAAAAAAAAAGGATTATTTTGGTAAAGAAACAAGAAAATCCCCAGACCAAAAACCTAAAGCCCTGAAAATCTTAAACCTGTCGAGCTTGCACTGACATTTGCAGCGAAGACATGGACTAAAGAAGAAGAAGAAGAAGAAACACTATTATCTTCACTAGGCAGTCACTCTGACCCAATCTCTTTTTATCGACAAACTCAAATGTTGGCTTCGAGAAACCTCCACCGGCATAGCTTGAAGACCCTCTCGTCTCTTCTCCATTCCGCTCCTTCACAGTATTCCCTCTCTCTCTCTATACAAATATATATATATATATATATATATATTTGTATTCCTCTGTTTGGTCTGAGATATTCAACGAATCGATTTACTTTGGGCTTAGCCGATCAGCGCCTTATTTTTCTTCCATGAGTAGATATTGAGCCACTTGGGATTGACATTATGTTTTCTTGTGAATTTTTTGCCCCTTTTTTTTGATTCTCGGTTATCTAAAAATTGCTTCTTTGGTGTGACTTTGTGAGTTGTTTTTTGTTATTCCATTTTCTTTCCACATTTTCTGAGCATCCAATTATGTTAATTGTGCTTAATTGGAGCATTTTGTGAAAATAATTTAAACACTGCATCTTTGGTTTTTTATTATATTATATTATATGATATTTTAATCCCCACGTCTTTCCACATTTTCGGAGCATACAAGCATGTTAATTTTGCTTAATTGGGGTATTTTTTAAGTTTCGCTTTGTTACTCATGAAATTCGGGTGTTATTTGTCAGAAGTTTATCGACATCAAGAAAATTTTCTCCAAAACTCATCTCAAGCAATGTGGTTCAACCGAGTACACCCAGAGAAGACGGGTGTTTCTTCTCTTCTACGTCTACAATGGTCAATCCATTCGATTTGCGGTCCCGGTCAATGTCGACCGCTAGGGGGAGGAGCATGCGAAGCAAGGTGGAGAAGCGGATGAAGAAAGAGTCTGGTAAAACCCTAAGAGAGATTCGGAGAGCCAAAAAGATTCAGAAGAAGCTCATGACCGAAAATGAGAGGCTAATTTACAACCTCAAAAGAGTATGTCATTTTTACGTTTATGAGTACATGGATTAGTGTGGAGCTTTGTGTTACTCTATTTGTCGCTACTAATGCTTTCCTTAAAAATATTAAGAGCTCGTTTTGCATTGCTTTTGCTTTCGCTTTCACCTTTTAGTTGGTGGATGAACAAAAGTAAAAGTAAAGAATTTTGAGTAAGCTTCTGAAACCACATTTTTAAAAGAACTTAATAGAGAAAATGATATTTGAATTTTTCTAATTAAAATATTAGAATGACGCTATGAAGTCTTAATGAAGCTTGGGTATACATTTCATAGTTTTCTCGAAAGAGTTTTCTCGAGAAGTCATGTTTTGTGGCTTTTAACTTGATGTTTTCTTGGGGAGGCCAAAGTTATTCTAAAGGTCATCTAAGCACCTTCAGAAGCAACTCTTGAATCCAAGAAGTCAAAAGAAGCTTTGCAGAAAGCAATGCCAAATGGGCCCTAATCTAAAAGAGTAGCGTTTGAAGGACAGGCTTGTCTCTAAATGCTTGGGTACATACATTAGTCTCTGAATGCCTCCAATGTTTCTCTGTCTCATTATAGGCTTACTATATAGTATATCTTTAGTTTTATGATAATTTACTTTGCTAAATTTAATAACAATTTACACTTGATGATTATGAGGTGCTAAGTATGTGACATGCTTTTGTTTAGTGTTAACCTATATAAGCATCGAGTAAGCATTTCTACACTTTAACTGATGCAGGCCAAGAAGAAAGTGGCATTGCTCCTACAAAAGTTGAAAAAATATGAGCTTCCAGAGCTGCCACAGCCTAAGCATGATCCCGAGCTATTGACATCAGAACAGCTTCAGGCATATAAGAAGATTGGGTTCAAAAATAAAAATTATGTTCCTGTTGGTGTCCGTGGAGTCTTTGGAGGTGTTGTGCAGAACATGCATCTACACTGGAAGTTTCATGAGACCGTGCAAGTTTGTTGTGATAACTTCCCCAAAGAAAAAATTAAGGAGATGGCTACTATGCTTGCCCGACTTAGTGGTGGAATTGTGATAAACATACATAATGTTAAAACAATCATCATGTTCCGTGGTAGAAACTATCGGCAGCCAAAGAATTTGATACCTGTCAACACACTTACAAAAAGAAAGGTGGGTGGAGTAGGCATACTTTTGTTCTTTGCAAGAACCCATTTTTGAATAAGTTGCGTGAACTTGGCAGATACCTTTGTGAAAAATACTCATGTCCCGAAGTTATTACCCTTTCTTTTTTATGTTTTCTTCATTGGGAAATACGCTTGGTTGCTCCTGAATCTTGCACTATTAATTTGAGCTGTAATAAAAATTTTAGGAACCAAGGCAGTTTGAAAAGAAATTTAAATGTTTGTGTCTGTAATGCAGGCATTATTCAAGGCCAGATTTGAGCAAGCACTTGAATCTCAAAAGTTAAACATAAAGAAGTTTGAGCAGCAACTTCGCCGAAATGGTATAAATCCTGAGGATCCAGTTGCAACTGCCAGCATTCAGAGAGTAGCGTCCTCGTTCTTTAATGCAATCGACAAGAAGGAAGGGACCCCATATGTTTTCCATGAAGAAAAGTTATCGACAACAGACCCATATAATAATTTTGAACCGTCAGAACCTTCCGATGAAAAGGAGCAGGAGGAGTTAGATAAATTCATAGCTGAGATAGAAGATGCTGCAGAACGAGAATGGGCTGCTGAGGAGGCAGCTGAGAAAGAAGACTTTGGAAGAATTAGGTATAGGAATAAGGAAGAGTTTGGTGGAAGATTCAGAAGATCTGAAACATTTAGAGATGATGGCTCTGATGGTGAGATCAAAGGGTCTAGAAGTTGGAAAGATACACGGGGGAAACAGAGGGCTTATGAAAGTGACGACGACAACGACGATGATGATGACGCTTCTGAGGTTGTATATGCTGGGGATGCTAGTGATTTCGACAGCGGTACTGACGATCCTGATGAAAGTGAGAAGTTCAAGGCCCCTAGCCGAGGCAGGGGAAGCCAGGAAAAGTTTGGCAGGGCCAGAAATAACGACGGGTATAAAAGAAGTACTTCCACCAACTTCAGAAAGAGCATTGTTGAAGAGGAATCTGAAGTAGAAAATACATTCAGCAATCTTGAAAATGCAATGTGGCAATCAGATGCTGATGAAGAACACAATTCAAACTTACCAAGGGGGATGAATTACGAGTACAGGAGTGACAGCGATGAATAGGACAACTCCTCTGAGCTGAAGGAGGGGAAGGGTGGAAGAATTACTTATAAGAATAGTCCTGATGGTTCCGAGGAAGACACAAATGCATCAGGGTCTGGAAAGCACAATTACTGGAGCAGAGGTGATGAAGAAGAGCAAAAGTATCGAGCGAAACAGGATTCGAGAAACGGGACCAATATAAGAACAAGAAGAACATCGAGACAGATGGACGAGGATTGGGATGGTGATTAACTTATTAGAAAAATTCCTTTCTGACACAGTTCCTTTTTCAGTCAGTGAAGCCAGTCATTAGTTTCATTCAGAAAACTACTCCATTGAATAGCTGGTGAATTTGGGATGTGGGAGGTAAAAAGTTACTGAGATTTATAATTGGTCATATAGTTTCTTTTCTCTCAATGTTTTACCCAATTTACTTTTTTTTTTTTAATTGAATCAATTGTTGTCGTAATTCTTGACCAATTTTCTTTTTTTTTTTTTTGGGGGGGGGGGGGGGGAGGGGGGTGTGGGGTGTGAGACAAATTATGGAGTCAATTATCATATTTACTGTCATAATTGTTTTTATTTGTGGAATTCCAAGGCAAGTGGGTTGTTATTTTCTTATCATAACATGGGGCCAATGATACTAACTAATGGTAGTTTTTCCCCAAAAAAATAAATAAATAACTAAGATAAAATCTTGTTGAGAGGGGGGGAGAAGGGGGGGGGAAGACAAATAGTGGGAGTCAATTATCATATTTACTGGCATAATTGTTTTTATTTGTGGAATTCCAAGGCAAGTGGGTTGTGGGTTGTTATTTTCTTATCATAAGATGGGGCCAATGATACTAGCTAATGGTAGCTTGTCCCCCAAAAAAAAAAAAGGGTGACTCTGACTAATGTTAGTGTGGAAGGTGGGTTTTCCTTGTGGTGCATTGTAGGAACTTTTCTTTTTAATTCCTTTTCAACTGGCATGAGGGAATTTTTTATTTTCTTTGGTAATGGGTTTTTTCTTTTTTTTTTCTTTTTTTCTTTTTTAGGTGGGGGGTGTAATAAAAGGGCTTTCTGTCATTATTAAAAATTATATGTGACAAATATTGTATTTTGATAAAATGTAGTGTAATATTTGCAATTATTTCTATTATGTCCTAAACATGTTCTGATTGGATAAAAACGGTTATAGTTCTGATGTGATGTGTTTGTTTAAGGCAATTTTTCATAGTGGACAATAAGTACCTCCATATTCGCTAAAATCTAAGTTCTTCCCATTCTTCTTCTATTTCTTTATTTATTTCTTTATATTAAAGACTCTTAACTGCTTTGCTTCTTTACAATATAACCTAAACTCTGGTGCTTTGTAATCAAATTCTTCTGCTTTTTTTTTTTTTTTTGTATAAATCTTCTTTTCTCTTTTCTAATTCTTCTAAATGTACATGTTTCTACTTAGACAATACTTAGGCGTTTGGTGAATGAGTTTAGTTTAAGATTTTTAAGTTTCAATAGTAATTTTTCAAAAAAGATAAAAAAATTTTTCAGAAAAGATAAACTTTTTCAAAAGAAGATAAAAATCATGATGAAAAAAAGTACAATTTAATTTAAAATAAACTTTAAAACAAACACACATATCTAAGGGTGTATATTTTATGCCTGCTGTTTTTATTTGCATATGTGGGCTTATAATATCTAGTTTAGCTAATATTTTATTTCTTTCTCAATTTTTGATTGGGTTTTCTTCTGATACCTCAGTCTGTCCGGCAAACTGTACTATTTTATCTAACTCTTCTTTTCTCTTCTTCTTATCTATATGTTTTAATATATTTTCTTTTTCTCTTATCTTGGGACAAAATTCTATAGATTTCTTTATTTATAGATGACTGTTAAAGAACATAGCGTAATCATGATGCCTTGCTAAAACGTTGTCCCTAATGAAAGGAAATGTTAGTCAAGGAAATGTTAGTCTGATGATGACCCCGTCATTATTTTAAAAAAGTTAGCATTATGATAACGCGTGTTGTGATGAAACATTGAAATCCCGCGCACAGCAAAACGGCAAAAGAAATCCCAACGTCAACAGAAAAGAAAAATAATACTTAAGATTGCTTATTTCAAGTAATTAATATAATTACTTAAAATAAGTATTGACTTCAACAATCACCAAGTCAGCTTTTATCGTAAACGGCGGACGATTTAGTAGGTCAACTCTTCATTCCTACACGTCGCACTGAATTAATGCCTCTTGGTTGGCCTTTGGTCCCACCCTCCGGCCTTCGCCAATTATCCCCGAGTCTTTCTTTTTGTTTTTTCTTTCCCCCTCTCATGTAACAAGTCTTTTTTTGTGGATTTTTTTTTTCCTCGAAACTCTTTTTTGTGATGGTCACGGAAAATAATTCTTCCCGGAGTTATAAGTATAGTCTAATGATTATTTCATAATTGATTCCAGTATAAGATGTAGAGTTTGATAATTTGTTTGGTTCTCAAGTATTGATCTAAGATTTTCATATCAGTTTGTCTTTTTTTGAAAATCAATAAAAATTATAACTAGTTTTTAAAAATTTAATTGATTTCAATATAAAAATTACTTCTCACACCTGTGTTCCTAATGCATGATGCTGAATCCCCACCCAAAAATTCAAAATATACATATAGATATTTTTCGTCTCGTTAAAAATAGCTCAAAAGATCGAAGAGGAGTTTGGGTATGAACTCATATTTGAAGTACAAGAATGTTTTCATTGTTTTTTTTTTTTTTAATAAATAAGAGATAATACCTCATTTAATACTTAAAAAAAAATATTTTAGCTACGAAAAATTTAAGTTAAAAAAACGTGAAAAATAGAACATGGAAGAATGTTGTGGGTGGGACAAGTAAATATGGGAGACGAAAACCAAAATGTGCAAGCAATATATATTAAATGAAGGAAAAATGCTTAGTAACATGGAACCCACACACGCTAACGAATTGGCATTCACTAATTAGGAGAGCTCAGGTCATTTGGGGGCGGAGAAGTTGAACAAGTAAAGGTGGAATTTTCTTGGAGGAGATTTTGGAAAGGGAAAGGAAAGATAGCTTGACAATATCAATATCACACACTAATGAGTTCAACAACCCACTTTATACGCCTGACCTAAAAGAGTTTGTAGGTTTGAGAAACTGGCAGATTGGCTCATGCCGGTGGTGAAAAGGACAAATCTTGTGCATCCAAGTGGTTGTTGGAAGAAGGTTTTGGATAAACTGATTGTTCGTTTGGCATTCAAGTTCAAACTGTACTTTTTCATCTCAGTTTTTATTTTTTTTGAAAAAGTTTGTTGTCTTTTGTGAAAAGTCAACAAAAATTACTATTAAAACTTAAAATTTCCAATTCAAACTTATTTACCAAACGGACCCTGAAATTAGCTTTCTTCGGAAGTGGGTTTTAATGTCATCCCATTTCCTTTCTCTGTTATTAAAAAGAAAAAAAAATGTTTGAGACTCGTTAACAAAACGAAAAATGCTTAATCCATTTCTAGTTAATTTTACTTAAACTTATCATGTGTTTCGATGCGTACACAATCTATTAACCAAACAAGACATTTGATTGAGACTATTGAGTACTGAACATAGATATAATCTAAAAAGAGAAAAAGAAAGTACGACCTTATTATTGTAATCAAACTGGAAATAGCTTGTGGGGAGGGTTTTATCTAATGAGAAATGGTAAATCACTACATGAATAATGAGGCGGTCGTTAATTCAATTATTTGGGAGTCCCTGAACTGGTTAGATGGTAATTGGAGTTTGCTTGACTTGGTTGGAAAGAGCAAGCGTAGAAATACTGAGTCAACACAAGAATGGCTTGGACTGCGGCGATGTTTGGCATCTTGACTCAAACTGTATTTTTTCATCTCAATTTTTATCTTTTTTTGAAAAAGTTTTTATCTTTTCTAAAAAATTTTCAACTCAAATTTAAAAATTTCAACTTAAACTCATTCACCAAACGAACCGTTAAAGTACTTGCAGTGGAGTTTGGTCCACAGAGGACCGTCTATGGATTATTAAAAAAAAAAAAAAATGATTCACATAGAATGATTGGTTTTTGTTGGAAATTTACAAGCTTGTACAGCTGTAATCCTTCGAATATTTATCAAGTTATATTGATCATATATATTTTCTTTTGATCAAATATCTTATCAAAAAAGAAAAAAGAATAAAAAAAAAAAAAAAAAGTAAGGGTCACATATTTTTACTTCTAGGAAGCATCAGCACAGATTAAAAAAATAAATAAAAAGTGGTACTCCCCAAAAAGAAATTGACTCAATGAAGATTGACTTAACCAACGGAAGGAAGAGAAGAAGGAACAAGACAACGCAACGAAAAAATCAAACCAGATGTTGAAAAATCAAACACTTAGTGGAGAATCTTGTTTTCTACTTTGCCTTTCTTTAAAACTGTGATCGATGGTGGGTGTCCTGAGTAATCCTAAACATAGACGTCGCTCATCAGGCATTATCTAATTTAGTCACCCATCTAATAAATATATATCTACATAAATTATATGTATACTTATACAAATATCAAGTATCAACCTGGGCGCGTCTATGCACAACACATGTCATGTATCAACCTGTTACGCTTTTTATGGTTGAAAGCAAATCAATTGTCACAATTAAAAAATAGTTAAGCGGCACATTGACCATGTCTCCTTCCAAGCAAATTATGCATAAATATAAAACTCTAAAATGAAAATGACATGTTCAAATGACAAATAAAGCCTAAAGCTTGCTATTGAGTAGCTGCAGAATTCATGGTATGGGGGGCCCAAAAAAAAAAAAGAAGATAAATCAGAATTCTGATCAAAACTAAAGGAGTTCGAGTTCATACACAATCAAAGTTGTAGAAAGAATATACGAATATGTTAAATCAGAAAAATCAAAATTCCCATTTTATAGAAAATATTGGGAAAGGCAATTGGGGACCATTGCCATACCAACAAGAAGTGGGTACATAAGCTTGTTAAAAAGCAATTCAACTCACTACAAAAAAAAAAACCCCCAATTAGAAATTCTGATCACGTCTCCATGCTGCGAAAGAAATCCGATGACGTCAAGGAAAAAGAGAAATCTGTGGACTTTGCTTATTTAGACTCCAGGACTCATTGAAGTTCTTCTCAGCATTTCACTAAAGCTGACCTAAATTCTGTTGGACGTAAAGAGTATATTTGTACCTGTTACCGTCACCATATCCAAGAACCTTCAAACAGGTCCTTTAGGCAATCCACATTTTGAAGTGTCAAATTGAAAAAATCAATTTCCAAGACTCAGCCACTTTCTCTTTTGCAGTTACCAGGTAGCAGGTATTTGAACTTCTCAGCATTGTTCAACAAATAAGCAGGAAGATGAACAGCAGAAAAAGACCGAGGAATTGGTCCCATCTTCCCAATAATCTCCTTAAAGGTGTACTCCTCAGGAAGCATGTCGAACAAATCAGTGCCTTTGCATATCACGTCCTGAATCCTTTTCGGGTCCAAGTAATGAGAGAACCTCACTCGATCACAATGGCTGTAAGCTTTCATCTTAAATGTGAACTCACTGATGTGGCGGAAGCAGAAGCTACAATGCCACCCTGAATCCGACAATAAGTAGTCTGTCTGTCTGTAGTGTGCATACCTAGTTTTGCTGTTGTACCTATGAACCGAAGCTCTCCAGCTCTCATTATCAACGTAAAACTCAAAAGAGTACAAGTAGTTCCTCAGCTGAAGATGAAGGATAGGTGGGATATCATCACACCATCTCAGCAGATTAATCGTGTGGGCACTAGGAATCTCATCAACATCAGACATTATCAGCAAGTCGTCATCTTCTATGCCTGCTATTCTGAGAAGCTGATCCAGTGCCACTCTCTGATACGCCTCCTCCACAAACGGGTTCTCACCTTTCTGGAATCTTCCCCCAATCATTCCATAGGTCAGCCGCGGCTCAATAAACTTGAACTTGTCCCGGTTGCTAGCGAAAAGCAATGGTTTGGGCAGGCCAGTAAATGTTGAGTTTGATTCCAGAAGTACAAACTGTGTTACATATGGATACAATTCGTTCCATCTGATAGAGAGGATGTCAAGCTCATTGCTGAAAAGAACTGCATCATAGACCCGCCTTGGCGACTCGCGGATTCCCCACCCATGAAGTCTGCAAAGAACCTCCATCGACATATTTTCATGATAGTAATGAGGGATTTCATGGAAGGGCTTTGGAGGGGATTCCCACAGTGGCCTTAGAAAATAAGAGATCTTCTGCCCATGTAAATATATGCCAAAGACACATGTGGGAACAACGACAAGTAAGAAAATATAAGTCTTGAAATCCAGTCCTCGCAAAATGCACCGGAGTCTGGACAGGCTTAGCGCCCCTTGAGGTCCCTGCTGCATATAAAAGCAAGAACTTCCTAAGATATCTGGATTTATCATATGAAACATTATAGAAATGCCAATGTGCAAAAATTGTTCATAATCTGGATAATTCAATTTCATGACTCAGAAGTTATGTAACTTTGACAAAAACAAAACTTAAAAGGCCAATTCAAATGCAACAAAGTATGATAACACAATTTCATTCCTCAAATTCTAGAATCAGAATATTCCAACCCCATAATCCACAATTGCAGGGAATACAATAAAAAGATTTTTAAGTAAAATATAAATTTATATTCTAGAGTTTAACGGTACATGGCAGTGAATTCTAATAGAAGAAAATCCGAAAGATAAATCCCATTTCCTTCAAATTCATTCAGTTAATAACGAGTCAAAAATAAGATCCAGAACTCAAATTTTAAGTCCCAAATTCACTGAATTCGATGTTCCCTTAGAATGCATTGTCACCATAACCAAAAATTAAGTAGAAATGCAAGAAGATTTCGTCTTTTCCTGAAAAATTCAACAAGAATTTGCATCCCCAAAAGTTCAAAAATCAAAAACAGAAACAGAAACAAAAACACAGCGAACAAAAACCCATGAAAGTTTGTTCCAACGTAGCAAAAACAAAAACGTGTATTTCCATGAAAAGGCTCAAAATTTGGAGCATCGTAAACTCTATTACAAAATCTTGTTTGTTTAATCCCTCAAAAAAAAAATCCCAAAAACCACATATTCCCAAATATAAAAAAATGAAAGAAAAAGCTTACCAAAAATAGTTAAAAAATTAAAAAAAATTCGTGAAATACAAAAGTACCTGGCCACAAACATCCTCGCAAATATCATCGGTCTTCTTTGAACTATAATATCCTTCAGACATGATGAACACGAACTTCGCGAATATTACAAAAAATAATAAAAATAATACTAATAATACTAAGAAATGAAAAGAAATGCCTGACGAATTCTAGGTTCCCAAACCCTCACTTCTCTATCAAACTCTGAAAAATTCAGATCGTACGGTGCAGATCAGCCGCTTGAAATCAGAGGCCGAAATACCAGTAAATATCTAGTGGGGGAAGAAGGCAAAAATAAATAAAAAAGAAAATAAAAACTCCCCCACTAAAAGAAACGATCTTGAAGGGATTACCACAAAACAAAACCCTTTCTTTCTCTCTCTTCTCTTCCTCTCTCTCTCTCTCTAACTTCCTTCTATCTCGCGTTCTTTCTCTGTGCTCTGCAGCTCTGTAACGCCATTTATAGCCGTTTGGTGGTTTTTCGCTCTTTCACCAGAGAGCCCTGTTCCAAATATTGGAAGGCAGGAGAGAGAAATTATTTGTTATCATTTTTTTCTTCTTTTTTTTATTTAGGATTATTTTTTATTTTTTATTTATTTTTTTTCCTGAACCAGAAACAGGGAGTGAAAAAAAACAAAAATCAAATAAAATCTTCCTTCGTGAGGATACCGAATAAATTCTCAAAATAAAAAAGAAACCAATCTCCCAAAAAAAAAAAAAAAAAAAAACCCAAATAAACCTTAACCTCTTTCTTTTTTAAGATCCTGTAAATTCTTTCACTACACAAAAATTAAAACCCCTTATCCGTTTGAGAATAGTTTTGTTTTATACAAAATAAGAATGAGAATTTTTTAGAATGATATTTAGATTTTTTTTTTTTTTTTTTTTTTTGGAAATTGTGTTTAATTGTGCTTTAGAAGGATTGATTCTAAGATAACAAAAATTATTAGTATGTTTTTGAAATATTTAATGAATGAATAAATATTAGAAAATAAAACCAAAAATGATAAAATAGCTTTTATTTCATTTTCTCTTTTTTATCCAAATATGAAAACGTTGTTTCTAACTAGGTACAAAACAAAGTACAATTTTGATGTTTGCATATATAATTTAATGATAATTATAGATTTGATTTCCTCAAAATATATAAAAGTTCAAATCTCACAACTCTCAATTTCAAAAAAAGTATTTTAATGGTTTCCGAAAACCTTTATATTAAAAAGCGAAAATGTTAATACTAATGAAGGTGATATTTTCGCCATTTTGACTTTTGTTATGTTTTTGTTGTGATATAACTCCAACAAGGGAGGTGGTTTTCTCACTCTCTAACTTTTTTACTCACACGTTAGGTTTGAATCTCGGCAATTATTTATTTATTGAATTTTGCTGGATTTACTTCTGTGCAAAGTTAGTGGTTGTCTTTATACTTATAGAGTTTTAGTTCTCTATTGAGAAACTTTAATCAATTGTATAAGTCTCGTTAAAAAGAGCCTTGTACATATTAAATTGTTGATAGTTATAGTTCTCTGTTGAGAAACTTTAATCAATTGTATAGAGGAACTCATTAAAAAGAGTCTTCTACAAGCTAAATTGTTGATGCATAGGGGAACTCATTAATTTCTCATTGTTAAAATCCGATATAATGCATTCTATTTTAAGCATCACTAGATTTTATTGATAAAGTTGATCTCAATTAAAGTAATAGTATTAGAGAATATCAATAATATTTAATATTACTCATTAATAGATTGTGGATCCGACAATATGAGGTTCACCGACCCATTTCTCTGTTAATGTGATATTGAACATCATTCATATTCCCTAACATTGTTAATGATATTTAATATTACTTATTAATAGATGTTGGGTCCGACAATATGAGGTCGATTGACTCATTTCTCTGTTAATGTGATATTGAACATCATTCATATTCCCTAGTATTTTTCCAATTAAAATCATGTTTCGGATTATTTGCATTAACAAGGTAAATATTTATCCCAATGCCAGAAAAACGATTGGCCGCATAAGGGTTTTTTTTTTTTTTTTTTTTTTAAGAAAATGCATAAGGGTAACTTTGAGTGTTGAGTGCATATATATCTGTATTGCAGGCCCGACTGCGACGTGTTAGAAGGAGCCGTTAATTTTGTTTCTTTCCTGCATTTTCACCGTGCCCATATACATATTCTCTCTCCCTCTCCCTCTAATTAAACGTGGACCTAATTTTTCGGCTCTGATTCTGAAGTAGTGTTTTCTCTCACTTGTTTACCAAAAAAAAAAAAGGTGGTGTTTTCTCAATTATAGCCTCCACTTTTTTGGGAGCAATGTGGCCATTATCCAGGCTATAATAGTCATTTTATGTTGAATTAGCGTACGTGGTTTTTCGGCGGAGGAATTTCCACCACGCGCCGTTTGACCCGGTCAAGACATCCGTTTATTTATATTAGATTCTCTCTTCCCATAAACTGTGAGCACAATTACAGCTTTTTATTTATTTTCTTCTTTAAATTTTCATTTTTCATTTTTTTTTTTGTAATAGAAATTTTAGAATTACCATTCTTTAAAAAGAAAAAAACGCGTTCCCAAAAGCCAAGAGCCACTTATTCTTCCCTGTAAATAAGGGAGTGTTTGATGAATGAGTTTAGTTTAAAATTTTTAAATTTCAATAGTAATTTTTCAGAAAAGATAAAAAACTTTTTCAGAAAAGATAAAAAACTTTTTTAGAAAAAGACAAAAATTATAATGAAAAAAGTACAGTTTAGTTTAAACCAAACTTGTGTCCAAACACCCCATAAATTAAAAAAAAAAAAAAGAAACTCTTTTTATAAGGCCATTTTTTTTTTAATTATTTTCGGGTAAAAATGCACTTCAAAGGCCATTTCTCACCCTCAATTTATAAGGCCCCTTCTAATTAAAAAATAGAGATGGAGACTCTTTTCTTTTGGAATGGTTTGAAAGTGGGAAAGTATCTTACTGGCTAAAATTGTACAACTTTTTCCCTTTCTATGAAAAAAATAAAATCGTGTTAACTTTTGGAGAGCAGTTACCATTAACTTGCACGGAGGATTTACCAGTGGTTAAAATTACAGAGCTTTTAACCATCTAATTTAATAACACCATTTTAGTATTTTAAAATAAATCCAAATAGTATTATCTACTAATTTGTGGTTTTTTTTTTTTGGAATAAAAAATGATCTGAGAGTGACTCTCATTATTTTCAGGTTTTCAATCCCATATGTCGGAATCTATTTCCTTAAGTATGATAAAAACATGTTCTTTATACTAATTTCTTTCAGTTAGTCATCTGAGACCTAACTTGTCATCAACAAACTATATTTTAATAGTGAAAACTAGAGTGATACTCAAGAAAAGACAATGAGAATCAGACCCAAATGAACGAATGGGAGGAGCTTAATAAAGATACACACTCATTTATCAACCCATTCACTCACATGGGTGTACTAATTTTTTGTATTTGCTTTTAGGCTTAAAACACTTTCTTATGTCGTTTTAATAGTTATCATTGGCCCCCGCACTATGTCTCTCTCTCTCAAAAAAGAAAAAAGAAAAACATCGCATAATTCCCATGTTTACTTGCTATTTATGAAGTGAGTACATGCATAATTATTATTTATGTATTTGATATAATTGGGTATAATTCCACGTAAGCATAACAATCACAAGCATACCTAGTAATTCCCATTACTTGTTCTCAGAGGTCCTTTTTTTTTTTCTTTTTTTTTTTTTTTTCATATACTAGATACCCAAGCATATCACAAAAAGCATGTTTCTTTTTTATAGGTTAAGGGTTCATTTGACATTTCAACTTAATTTTAACTAAATTATACTTTTTCATATTAGTTTTTGTCTTTTTCTAAAAAGTCAATAAAAATTATAACTAGTTTTTAAAAAGTTAATTGACTCTAACTTAAAAGTTTAATCTCCGACCGATAAACCAAATATAAGCTAAGATGCATATTTCTTTTTTATAGGTTAAAATGTGAAATTTACACTCTACACATTATGATAATACAAAATTACTGTTACGCCTATAACCACACGTGTGAATATATGAGAGATCAATCAAAAACTTACTATTTTAGCAAACTGCAATATAATTTGATAAAATTTAAAAACACACTATTACGTTCCCTTTAGAGAGAATATAATTTTTGTTAATATATTTTCAATTGTCCCACTAATTAATAATCATTTGGAATATTATGGAGTTGGGTATCCAAAAACAAAAGAAAAATGTTTAGAAATATAAGTGATATTCAACATCACATTGATAGAAATAAGCCCTGCTAATGGGTCTCACATTGTCCTTATGTTGTGGGACTCACCATTTATTAGTAAGTGATGTTAAACATCACTGATATTTCTTAATATTATTTAAAACAAAATGAAAGTAGTTGTTTGTTGCACAATGTTGAATACAACCCTAATTCATCTGCAATCTTCTCGCTTATCGCGTCCATTTTCTTGTGCTCAATATCGTTGATTTCAAACAATGCAACTTGAAACAAAAATTCTACTAGTAATATAAATATATATATGTGTGTGTATTTTTGCTAAATTTTGAGAATATTTGGTTCAATATCTTAAGAGAAATATTGGGTTTGATTTTGATACCGTCTTCTTTTTTTTTTTTTAAATTACTTAGATTCTATAACGTCTCAACTCTCATACTTAAAAAAAAAAACGCGTATGAATTGTTATATTTTTCTCATAATATAAATTCCTAATTTATCTTAAACAAAATTAGATTATTAATTTCATATTATCTTTCATTCTTTTTATCCATTGCATAAATTTATGTCCCATTTAGAAGACAAACTCATTTTGTACTGCATTTAAATGTAATATATGGAAGACAATATGTATTTGGATGTCCCTTTTTTACATCGTATTCAAATGGACTGTATGTTTTAATTGTTTACATTTGAATAATAATTTTAATGTGTAATTGAAGGAAAATATATGATGTGATTGATAAAAAAATAGATATAAAACTGAATAGATGAATAGTAAAATTAATGGGTGTACTGATTGTATTATAATCAAATGTACAAGGTATCCAAATATATATTGTATTATATCAGAATATAATGTTGAGTGGATGTTTCTTCCAAACATGCTATTAAAAGTTCACCAATAGAACCAAAAAAAAAAAAAAAAAATCGAAGTCAAGACTAATGAGAAAATTGACACAATTTCACATTTAGGGTCCGTTTAATAAATGAGTTTGAGTTGAAAATTTTTTAGAAAAAGCAAAAATTTTTTCAGAAAAAGATAAAAATTTTTCAAAAAAAGATAAAAATTGAGATAAAAAAATATAATTTAAGTCAAGATGTCAAATATTATAAGTCCAACGTGGCACAATTTTTTTCGACCTTCGTGTACCTAAAAACAATATTCCATATAATTCTGTCCTAAATCATATCACACCTTGTAAAATGTCACATCCCTTCGTTAAGGTTTTGGGCTAACAGACTGTCGACCAGCAACAGTCGATACACGTAATGCATGTGTAAGTAATTGTACTATGCGAAATGGCACAACACAACTTATCCCTCCACGTAATTTAAAAATAAATTATTCTTTAATTTGATAAAATATTTTAAATTTAAATTTTTTATTTTAATTTAAATTTTTTTTTAAAAAACTAATAAAAATTATAATTAATTTTTAAAAAGTCAATAAATTCAAATTTAAAAATTTTAAATTTAAATGTTTCACTAAATAAAACCTATATATATATATATATATTTACATTCCTCGATGATATTTATGTTGTTAACTTGTTGCACAAAAAAGATTCCATTCCAAGAGTCGCGATGTGCAAGAATTATTCTCGCCCTTTTCTCTAACCCAATTAGGCCACTGCCATGTGCTATCGTTTTAAAAGGTTATAATTAGCACGTATAAATAATTATATATAACACTAATAGATATAAACTATATTAAAATAATGCTTGGAAAAATGACTCTAAGTAATAAAATCCAAATTACCATAATACAACACTTTGGATGGACCGAAAGGGTTTCAATTAATTAATTTTGTGATCAAAAGAATTTTAATTTATAAATTGCAGTATAGACAGCTATGTTGATATATAATTGGTTGGTTTGGTTTACTAGAACTGTTAGCAATAATATTAAAATTAATTACAACTAAGAGATGTACAGGTACTGATGTTTGTAATTAGATGGTTGAGAAATCAAAGCCCGATTAGATTATATCTTCTCACATTGTCCCATTATTAATGCGTCTTATATATTAATTCATTTATTTTCGGAGACACAACAACGAATTTTCTTTTTACAAACGTATATTTCTACGAAAAGTATATATAACTGTATTCATAAATTTGTTGAATGTCACGCACAAGAAGTTAACGATATTTATAAAGTATGATGTTCCCAAAAGAAAATATTACATAAGTTTAAAATATTTCATCTAATTACAGAAATAGAATAGTGGTAAAAACATAATTTCATTGTAAGATATAGAGTTCGAATAAAATTTATTTATTCTTAAGATAATTAAAAAAGAAAAATAATCTAATTGTGGGTCAATATACCTAGCAAATGATATTAATACGACGAAATTAGTGGGATATATTACACGAGCCTTTTGACGTAGTAATTATTATTATTATTATTATTATTTTGGTTTAAGGGCACTACTTCAGTGGTACATTAATGGAATAAATACGAAACACTTGAATGATTAACTTACGTCAATTGTATTCTAATTAAGACAAGAGAATTTTTAAGTATACTTTGACGAAGCAACTAAGGCATATACCAGAAAAAAAAAAAACTAAACAATTAAGGTAAATAATTGAGGGAACCTCAAAGCAAAATGAATATATATAAAAGTGAGTCCCCTTCTTATTAGTAAGACCCACTTACGTACAATATAAGAAATGGGCAAATGGAATATACCAATTTTTGCAAGTTGCATAGATATACATATATAGATTTGAAACATTCTTGCGTATATTGATTCTTGGTTGTAGTGAATAAATGACAAAATGACATGTTACCTAAATAGTTCATATGTAATAAGTCAATGGTTGTTTAATGTGGAAATAACATTTAATAAAAATGTTGATAAAATTTATTTTCCTAAGCTTCCGTTTGAAACACCGGATTTAGAATAGAATTTTTATGTTGAAGTCAATTGATTTTTCAAAAATTTGTTGTAATTTTTATTAACTTTTCATAAAAATACATAAATTTAAATGAAAAAACTAAATCCGGATCTGAGAGCTAAATACAGAATATGTTTAATAAACCTTACAAAAAAAAAGATTTGTAATAACATATTAAGAAAAAGAAAGATGACCAGAAAGAATTGACATGAACAAATCATTCAAATTCTAATATCTATTGAAAGGATATATCGTTGTGTAAGTGTAATTCGAAATTATATATATATATATATATATATTTTTTGCCAAAAAAAAAAAAAGAAAAAAGACAGGTTTTCTTCTCTCTCTCTCTCTTTTTGGTGCAATGGCCAAAAATCGGTGGTAATTTCCAAATCGGCAGTGGAACACGTCAAACAAAGGACTTAACATTGGTAACTCCGAGTTAGAATGTGGAAAAAAAACAAAAACAAAAAACAAAAAACCTCCGTGTACGGCTCGTTAGTATTGGGCCAAAATCGTGCAAAGACAAGGACGGGAAGAACAAGAGGGTGGGTTAATTTAGAGCGTATATTGTCCGTTCTATATCTATTGATGGTAAAATTCACAAGTTAGTGGCTTCGTGGGGTTCGAAGGCAACTTCCTAGAAAGTTCTGTCGGGAGGACTAATCGAATTTCTGTTGGCTCAAGATCCGGTTCCAAACCAAGGCCTCGATCATATATATAGCATGTATACATATATATATATATATGTATATGTAAATCTATAGTGTAGAATATTTTGGCATAGCCGGTTTTGGAACTTTGGGTGATAGAGATGGTTCCTCCAACATTATTTTTTCTTCATTTTATTGTATTTTATTTTGGGAAAAGGGGAATTGAGTTTGTCAACACATTCTAGTAGATATTCTTAGTTGATTGAGGTTTTCTTCTCTTTTCTTTTTTTTTTAAAGATGCAAATAATAGTCCGGGTATCAATTTGCTGCGTCAATCAATAATAAACAAGCAATATGTTAGGGATGTCAATTTACCCTCTTAAGGTGGTTTCGGAAACGGTGTAGAAAAAAAATTCAACTAATGATATTTCGGGAACGTAACGGAGATATTAATGTTTATGCATGTATTATAAGAATATATTTATATAAGTTAAAAATATGAATATAAAAAAACCCATAACTTATGTTTTATCAACCTACATCTATACAAATATTCACGGGATATATTTGTTGTTGATTTATGTATGATTTCATAAAATGAATAAGATAACCTAAGAAAATGAAACTCCAAAAAATGTTACTAGGAACATATTTTTATTTTGTGAAAATTTTGAATTTTTTAGTTTTTAAAAAAACTAAAAACTAGTGAGCCAGGGTAACGCAATAAAAATGATGGTATACTGAATCGGGGTGAGGGACTAAGGCCATATTGGAAAATTTTGTCCAAAACCACCCCAGTTTTTTTTTTTTTTTTTGGTTGAAAAAAAGGGTATGGTGGTGGTCTCTCAATGCCCCATTTTCAACCCCACGAGTGAGATCTACTTCCTTAGAAATAGTAAGGAAAAGATAGACCTCCAAACCAGTCTCTTACAATTGTCAATCCAGATTATACCCAGAACATCACCAACTAAATCAATCTATAATCAAAACTGGAGCGGAGGTCTTGCGGGAGTTCCATAGGGATCGAATCTGGGTGGACAAAGAGAGAGGCTAAGAAAAGCACCACCCTCCTTTGTCACCCCATCCACCCCTATAGGTGTTCAAAACCACCCCTGTTTACATCCTTGTGATGTGTTCTTGGAAAATGCTATATAATCTCATTTTATTCAAAACCTGTTCATCTGAAGATACGTTTGTTGTCTGTTTCAATTCTCATTGAAATAGTTTTATTTTTGGTTTCTAATTTATAGGTCCAATCCCATTTCATTAGTTTTAGGCACCGTTTGGTTCACCAGTTTGAGTTGGAAATTTTAAGTTTTAATAGTAATTTTTGTTGACTTTTCAGAAAAAACAAAAAACTTTTTCAGAAAAGACAAAAAACTTTTTAGGAAAAGGACAAAAAAATCAATTCAAACTATAGTTTGAACTGATGAACCAAACTTATGCTTAAAATGTCATAGATTAGGAAAAACTACAGAAAATAGGTTATTTTTATAAAATGCTTAAAATAAGTAGCATATTTTAAAAATGTTTAAGATAAATAGCACATATATGATTATTTATGAGAATTTTTAAGATAATTTTATAGCAATTATGCTTTGTAAATAAATTAATTATCACAAATATGATATTTATAACAAATGTTTTAGCTAGAAGATACTTTGAAGATAATTTTATGGCAAATAATGATTCATGAATACATTATTAACTGTGAATATGCTATTTACTATCACATAAAATGTTTTCTGCTATATATTTTTATTATTAGGGGTTTTTGGCCTATTTACCTCATTCTCTCTGGATTAGTCCTCAAATTATCAATTTATCTTATAATAGTCTTTCTTTCAAAATACTATTAAAAAATGGACAATGTTACCATCGTTAAGATCACATGCGTTTAATATGGCTTGCATGAAAATGTCAAAATTAACCGTGATTAAAACACACTTTTGAGTTTCACGTAGTACTACAATCTATTTTTTTCGACAGACTTCTAAATCAAATGGACTAATGCAGGACAAATTTTATCGCTCAAATACTGATTTTGAAATTGATTCTGAGACGTTTTAAAGATCATGGACTAAGATTAAATTAGACCTACAGTTTAGGAACTAAAGGTGAAATTAATCGTAAAACAATTGAAAGGGAGAGTTTTAACCTCTAAATGTTTACAGATCTAATTATATGGGTTAAAAACATTTCGGAAAAACGTGAAATTTTTTGAGAAATAATTGTCAGGTAAATAAAATAAATTAAAGGGATGTAACGTTAATGCTTTTCAAATATGCTGGAATGTGACTCGTTAGAAGGATAGTTTATTCCTTTACAGCTTTTAATCTTTTAAAAGAATAAGTTTGATTGTTGATTTTCTTTTAAAAAAAGGTTGATTGTTGGCTTCTGCGAGTTATATAAATATACACCCACTGAGTCATCACAAAATCAAGTTGCAAAAAGTTGGCACAAAATAAAAGAATCAATTTTATGTACAATAAATCATGAGTTTCTTAATATATATATATATATATATATATATATAGACACAAACACACAATACGTAGTTTGAAGGAATATACGGTGTAGTGTACCATGTAGAAAAAATGCACACAATTGAAAAGCGAATAACAAAGAAACTTTCAATGTATGATTTTTCCATTTTTTATAAATGGATTGCAGTCCAGACTCCCGAGCACACTGGCACAATGTTTAAACCAATGAATAACAACTAGGGTCGCAATTCGTGTCACATGTCGGGCTTGTGTTGTGTTAGAGTCGTGTCAAAATTTTTTTTTTTCTTTTCCTACCCGAATACGAACCGTGACACGAAAACAACTTTAAACCGCAATACAAACATGACACGAACCCGTCACGGGTTGACACGATATAAATCGAAATTGACCTACGACACGAAATTGACGGCGACACGAAATTGACTCGCGACACGAAATTGACATGAAATTTGACCCGAAATTGACACAACATTTGATCCAAAATTAACACGAACAAAAAGGGTCGTGTTTGTGTTCTACGAGTCTAACCCGAACACGACCTATTTTTTCTCATGTTAATTTTGGGTGACCCGAATTTGACCCGACCTTTATTTTTCCCAACCCGAATCCGCGAAATTTGTGTCATTTTCGAATCGTGTCGTCTTGTTGAGACCTATATTGCCTCCCCTAATAACAACCATGTTTTTTTTTTATTCATAAAAAACAACCATGTTTTTTCTAGGGAAATAACTGCTAGAGTGTAATTTATCGCACATTGAAAGATTATATTGTTGTGGCATTATATATGCGGATTGAACATTCATTTTTCAGTTAATTTTTATGAATGAGTTCAAGTCTACTCATTTAATATAGTATTAACGCTAAAATTTACTGGGCAAGATATTTCAATCTATTTGTATAACACACTAGACAATAAGTGAGGATATTAGATTATAAATTTGTCATACATCACTAACTTATTTTGTTATAACTACGTTTATATGTTGAATGAACGCCCTCTAAGAAATTAACGAATACATATCTTTAAAACCATCGATTACATGGAATCAAACTCAAGAGTTATTGGAAAAGAAATTTAACACGATTCTATTTTGTTTGTAATTTATTCAGCAAATTTTTTTTTAATTTTTAATTTGGTCATTCATGAGAATGGTCAACAAACTGTATGAAGTTTGTTCATCCAATTTATAGGCACCCCACCGGAGACTTACAAATTTTAAAGTGATCTTCCTTGGATGACCCTGCAAGGGAACTTCCTTGATTTGTTGTACCACGTAAATGCCCTTACTACCCACCAAATTGGAAGGGCTTATTTGTCTTCTTCTTCCTTTTTCCTTCCTATATTCTTTGGCGTTTACACTTTTATTTTTTCCCTTTTGTTTAGTGGGACCTCATGTAATTTCATGCACCCAAATGGGATCACAACCCACGTACACAATTTCCTTTCTTGTATTTACTCTTTTAGTGGTTCATTATTTTTTTCCTTAAATTATCCTTACAAAAATAAACACCATTCGTATAATTCATCCCTATTTTCGAATTTTAATTTTTTTAAAAAATCTTTGTGCCGTCTTTTTTTTTCTATCCCTTAAATTTAAAATGGAATATTCAAATTTTACATTTAATGAATTATAATTAGATTATGTATAAAGTCACAACGCCGGCTTTTATGTACTGATTAACTTTAATAAAGAAAGCAAAATAAAATAAAAATAAGAACTTAAAAAGCTCAAAAGTTTATGATTCCAAAGTCAAGTGACGGTTGAGTTTCTTCCACAAAGTACATAACAATTATTTGAAAACTGAAAACAATAGCTTTATCAACTAATTTAATATAATCCTATGCATTAAAACATGACCAACGGTTACCTAGAGGGCAACGTCCGTGGCGCGGGGCTTCACGTCCTCAACTTTTGGCCTCTTTTGGTGTTTATTACTTTTTCTTTTTTATTTTTTTTTTATTTTATAAAGTGAGTTTATTACTTTGCTTTTTGTCGCAAAACATGAAGTACATATATAACAACACAAAAATTGTCAAACTTTTTAGGACAGCCCACACCCACTACATCTGTCTTCTATCAATTAAGCACTAATCACACTCAAGATTACCCACGATGTCATTGTATTCTGCGAAAGAGGGTCCACAAAATTAAACCGGCTAAAAGGCTATATCTATATATATATATATATACCAATATAAATATGTATGATATTTTCTTATGTGATTGCTTTATTCATTTTGTAATGAATGGACTTGCACTTCGTTAATTGTGACGCCAAAGTTGTATTGGTCAGATACAAGGTGCCCACTATGTCTAATGCCCAAAAGAGATATTTGTATTCCTTTTCTTTCCTTTTTTTTTTGGTGGACTTAAAAGAGCTAGCTGATATACACATATACATACATATACAAATATATAGCTTGAATTTGTATTATTTAATTTTATCAAGGTCAAAGACTTCATGAATTCTCTTGGGCCCTACTCTCACTCCATTAACCGGCCTGTTTTTGTCTTTTGACTACTGGTGGACATGAAAGTGGGCTTGAAATGAGTTCAAGGGGTTAATGCCTGGGGGGTGTACACTTGGGCTAGGTTGGGTTGGGGTGGATTTTTTTTTTTTTTTTCATCTATTAATCAATATAATACAAATTTTTTATTTTTATCACGATACAAATTTTAATTAACTACTTAACTTAAATTTAATTTTTGTTATGGTGGTCTAGTATTAACTTTTTGTATCATGTTGGTGTAATGATCTTTAAATTTATATCATTCAAATGCTAACTTTTTTTGAAATGCTTCCCCTAAGTAGAAACCATCCCTAACTGATTAGCGGGATGACATTGAAATAGCTATCAATTGATACTTTGCGGGCTTAGTTGGTTTCCAGTGACGGATTATTGACAATGACAACAAGAGAAGGCAACTAATATCAAGGAGGTCGGATCCCACAATTACGGGTTAAGCGAGAGCCGCGAATGGTGGGGGGTAAAAGGGCAAGCACTGCTAGGGTTACTTTAGGACCAATATATGAAGAAGACATGAGCTATGATTTCGTTCTATTCCCAAACGCAACATTTTTTTTTTCTATTTTCTTTTTTGAACGTGTGTCAAAAGAATGATGATTTAATTAAAAAAAAAAAAAAGAATATGAGAGATCTGGTGTTCATATTAAAATAACATGTGAATTGGGTTCAGAACATAATGAGACCGTTTGGTTCGTGCATTTGATGTCCTCAAATGAGAAAACAAGAAGGACGCATCTTTTTGTATCAATTATCTTGCCAATGACAAACATTGCTAGGTAGCCAAATACATAACGGATAACTATTCAAATCATGTAAGTACTAAGCCCACCCGAATATGAGTATTTTTCTCCTGTTACATTAGTCGATTTCTCTCATTCTCGTGAGTTGTCCTTATTTTTGCTTTTGCTTTTGTTTTTGTTTTTGTTTTTTTGTTCTCTTACAATAATCTTTCTTCCTAATTTTATTTTAAAAGGAGAAAGAAAGATACCATGGATCTAAGAATATATAAGGGCAGGCACAATGGATGACAACATATTCGGCTAAGCGGGTATGGTGGTTTTCTTATCAATCAGATTTGCAAACCAGTTTAAATTAGTGGGAATGGAGTTGGTTTTCACGTCATGTCCACATGTATCACGTTTATTGTAGATAAATAGATTCACAGATAAAATTACCATTTTTCACCTGTCCTGCCCTTCCTTCTTCCGAGTCCCGATCATTTCATATTGCGTAATGCTACCATTTTTCACCTATCCTGCCCTTCCTTCTCCTAAGTCCCGAATTCATATTGAGTAATGCCAAGGACACCAATTCTAATCCCAAATTTTTGAGTACCAACTAATATGTCATGTTTTCATTGGTAGATACATTTAATTGAGATGGTTTTCAGTTTACAAACCCATTTAAATTAGTGGGAATGGAGCTGGTTTTCATGTCAAAATTCCACAAGTAGTTGCTTGTTGTGACATGTCACAACTAATATATCATATTTTCATTGGTAGATATATTCAATTGAGATGGTTTTCAGTTTGCAAACCCATTTAAATTAGTGGGAATGGAGCTGGTTTTCAAGTCACAATTCCCAAGTAGTCGCTTGTTGTATCACGTTTACTACATATAAATAGATTCACCAGAAAAATTACCATCTTTCACTTACCCTGCCCTCTCCTCTTCCCAAGTCCCGATCATTTCATATAGAGTAATGCTCAGGGACACCAATTCTAATTTTATCTTTTTGAATATCAATTAATGTATTATATTTTCATTAATAGATATAATCAGTTAATCTGTAATAATACTTGAAATACTTATTAATAAAAAATGATAAGCTCATATACCCATAAGTTGGTACTAAAAAATTGAAATTAGAGTTCAGTGTCTATATTAAATTCTTCATCTCTTTTGTTTCCAACTCATGGACTATGATATTCTGCCCAAAGCCCAAGTTATCACTTGGGCTGGATTAAGTCATCTGTTGGATTGGGCCAGTGGTCCCAGTTGCCCAGACCACGTCCCCAGGCAAAAGTTTGCTGACAACGAGCCTCGTTTTTTCGTTAGCTCTCGTCATCGAGTGGACTAAAATGTACCTGCATCGTTCGTAACATAATTTAAATTCAAAATTTCATCTTAATTGATTAATAAAAATAATAAAAATTATAATTAATTTTCAAAAAAATTAACTAATTCAAACTTAAAATTCATATCATTTCATTAAATAGTATCCTAAATACTTTTTTTATTTTTTGATTTAGAAGCATTTAAATTTAAATTTAATTAAATTATATTCTGTTTAAATTATTTTTTAAAAATTTAATAAAAATTTAATTTTAATTTATAAAAATTTTAGTTTTAGTTCACTCACAGATCAAAGACAAATTTAGGATAAGTTTGACACAATAATTTAAATTCATGGATTTAAACTCAAATTTTTATATTTTTTTGAAAATTTTTTTTATCTTTTCTGAAAAATTAATAAAAATTATTATTAAAATTTAAAATTATTCGTCAAACGGACGGACACAAAATTAATCGGTGCTTAGCTGGTTATTATCGTCAAAACTCAAAAGTCAAAAAGTCCGAACCGCAAAACGAAAAAATAAATTAAAAAAAAAATCTAAGCAAAACAAGACAGAAAAAAAAAAAAGGTAAACAGAAAGAAAATCTGAATACAAATACGTACAATTCTTGAGCTATCGAGAAAGCCACGATCGATCACTTCATAGTCAGTATCATTCAGGTACATAGACAAGTAAGCTCTTTCGCATTTTAACGTTTCTGCATTTTTGTTGATTTGAATTTTTTTTTAAAATACTGCCTCTGAAATTAGGGTTTCCAATTTCGCAGAATCAGATCGTGCGGTGGTTTCCGATTGAATTCGTGAACTCTTTTGGCGTTTCGTCACTGGGAATCGGGGGTTTTCTTTTTCTTGGTTTTGTTTCCGAGCATGGATTTGGTATCTGGTTATAAGGTGATCGTTTTCTCTCCTACTTATCTATTCATTTCCCGGGAAAATCGTAACTATGGAAAAAAATTTTATACTTGCAAGTAAGAATAAGAATTGGGTAATTTTGAATGTTTGAAATGTTAATGGGACATTCTATTATTCGGATTTTCAGATTCCGATATCAATCTCATCATCGAATCAGTTATTCTAAACTTCTCTCTCTCTCTCTCTTTAGGGGGTCGTTGGTCTCGTTTTTGGTAATGAGAGCTCTGGTTCGAATGAAGATAGGTAAATTTGTTGTTTTTCTTTTATGATTTTGGATATAGATTTTAATACATTGGCTGTGAGCTTACCAAATAATTGTCAATTTGCAACTTATGGTTTACCTTTTTTTTTTTTTTTTTTGGGCGACGAAAGAATGTGTTTAGCATCATAAAGTTGGAAATACAAGACTGACTCTAGTTCAAGAAAGCTTTTTTTGGTTTCAGCATTACCTTCAAACAACTAAAAAATGTAAGACTTTTGCACTTGATTTTGTTTGTTCTTAACTGACTTAGCATGTGTTTGGCCATACAACGCTAACCATAACTCCATTTTTTTTTTTTTTGGTATTTTTCTTCAAAAGTCAACTCATCTGGCCCTCTTTGGTAGATCATCTAATCTCAACTCAACTCAAACTTTTTTTTGTCTTTTTCCCAAAAAGTTTTTTGTCTTTTCTGAAAATTCAAAAAAATTTACTATTCCAACTTAAAAATCTCAACTCAGTCCCCCGAAAGTTTCACTATTCTGAACTCCAACTCTAACTTAAAAGTCAAACTTAAAAAATCCATAACTTTGTTATTCCAAGTCGAAATGAGATGATTTTGTTTTTTGTAAATTGTATAGAATTTCGAGATAAACAAAACCAAATCCTTATTGATACGTATACTTTTTTTTTTCCTGAACACATTTCAAATTTTTACACCTTTTCACTCCAATCAATCAAACGCATAATTCCAAAACTCAACTAAACTCCAAGTCAAAATAATTCCAATTTTCCAACTCAAGCGGACCGACCAAACGCATGCTTAGCCTATATATGTCTTGTTATTATATGCATGTGAATAATTACACTCACACTCTGTTGTGTCGTGTGAATAGCTATGTTGAACGCTTGCTTGACCGCATAAGCAATGGTAAGCTGGCAGAGGACAGGAGGAATGCTATGGTTGAGCTTCAGTCTGTTGTGGCAGAAAGTAATGCTGCACAACTAGCATTTGGTGCAATGGGTGAGTGTTTCGCTCTTATTTGCTCAAGTGGTTTTTTTGTTTTTATTTTTAGATGGGTGTCATGATATGTTTCTTTCACTTTTGTAGGCTTTCCTGTGCTGATGGGCGTGTTAAAGGAAGAACGTGATGATGTTGAAATGGTTTCTACTTTATCTATCTTTCTATAATTAACCAGATATTCCATTGTGATTTTCTTTCCCCATAGTTGAATTCACATTTATGATCTTTTGCTTGCTTGAAGAAAACAGCGGACTGAGACTTAACTGAGGATTTATTTGGTTCCGAGTTTAGTAATGCGGTCAACCCCAGATTTTGAATGGAAAATTTAGATCGTGAAGAAGCATATTATTAGGAGCAATAGTGTCAAAAACCCAATTTATAGAACTGATGTTATTTGCTATCTTTTTAGGAATTTAGTTCCTTCTATGTATTCTAAAGAAAATTTACTACGTATCTTGGTATGGCCCTTTCTCTGCTGAATTTACATTGTTCCTGAAATAGGTTCATGTCTTTGAATCATCTAGGTCCGAGGTGCACTAGAAACTCTTGTAAGTGCATTGACTCCAATCGACCATGCAAAATCACAAAAGAATGAGGTGCAACCTGCTTTAATGAATACTGATTTGCTTTCCAGAGAGGCAGACAACATTTCACTTCTTTTGAGTTTGTTGGTGAGAAATCTCTAGACGATTCCAAAACACCCACGCGCAGATCATGTTTTATGTTAACTTGTTTGGTTGGCTCTTGCATATGGTTCGCTGCTTATTTCATTGCATACTTTGACAGGCAGAGGATGACTTCTATGTGCGGTATTATACTCTTCAAATTTTGACGGCTCTGCTCACTAACTCTCCTAATAGGTTTGAGATATGGTGTTACTGATAATATTCTCTGGTTCCTGTATAAACTTATGAATCTTCTAGTAATTTTGGAAAGAGCCTTTGCTGACTTCATCTTCAGGTTACAGGAAGCGATTCTTACCATTCCCCGTGGTATAACTCGGTTGATGGATATGCTTATGGATCGTGAGGTATATATTTTTCATATTGAATGAAAGACACTCTTGCTAATTGTTTCAATCTTCTCTTTAATTGGTTTTTAAATTATAAGGCTATGTTATTAGCATGCTTTTCTACAGTATAACGGGGAGAGATATCCTTACTGTCTAAGATTGTTGTTCCTAGTTTTGCTTTTGGAATTGTATTTGCTAGACATTGTATATTCCTCTATCTGCAGTGAAAACATATATGAAGCCCTTGAAAGTTTCTCTCTTTGAATCTTATTTGTAACATTGAATATTCCTCAAACTGCAGTGTCAACCTAACTCTCTCTCTCTCTCTCTCTCTCCCCCTCCCTCCTGGGGAACTTAGGGGTGGTAAATTTGATTTCTAGACCTCAACATTGGAGGACGGATGTGGATTTATCGCTAGGCTAGGCTTGCAACCACTCGAGCTCACTTTTTCAATACCACTACTAATTGACATTTTTTTTGCTAGGTTATACGAAATGAGGCTTTACTACTTCTCACTTACTTGACCCGTGAAGCTGAGGTAACCCATTTTGTCTTTTGCAGTCATTGTTGCTTCTAATCTTTTATCTACTTGTTTTTGTTGAGTCAATGATTGAAAGATGTGCTTGAAAGTTAAGGGTAATTACCACCTTTGCCATGACGCCAGGAAATTCAAAAAATTGTGGTCTTTGAAGGTGCCTTTGAGAAGATTTTCAGTATCATTAAAGAGGAAGGGGGTTCAGATGGTGGTGTTGTTGTGCAGGTAATAATTCTTTCTGTAGGTACTTTACTCAGTTTGTTTGTGATTTTGTCTGTTGAAGTTTATGTCTATTTTGTGGTATACATGTAGCTTAGCAGGTTGAAGATGTTGGATTTTTTTTTAAATTTTAGTCTTAACTTTTTTTCCCCTTCCGAAGTACATGATTTAGAATGATAATTTTCTACGTGGCCTTTAAGATAGGAAATCTCTCGTGTTCCCTCTTCCCATATTGTGATTAGTTTTTGTTAACTTAATCTCAAAAGCATCTGAAAATATCTCTTTTTGCTCAGGACTGTCTTGAATTGCTAAACAATCTTCTTAGAAACAATGCATCCAATCAGGTTTGTGGCCTTCATTGCTTCCATTCATTATGCTTTAGATTCCTAGCTATAATCTCTAAGTAAATAAATTTTTGTGATCCAGATATTACTGAGAGAGACAATGGGGTTTGATCCCTTACTGTTAATTTTGAAGCTACGGGGAGTTACCTACAGTTTCACCCAACAAAAGGTTAGTTTCTCAAATGTTTTTATCTTTGTAATTTAGAGATTGTATTTCTATTGCGCAAATCTTACCAGTGACATCTTGTTGTCATGAAACACGATGCCAGTAGACAATTAATCTTCTCAGCGCGTTAGAAACCATTAATTTATTGATTATGGGAGGTTTGGAGGCTGATCCTGGAAAAGAGGCAAATAGACTGACAAATAAAACGGCCCTTGTTCAGGTTGGTTATGCTGCTGTTATTTTCGGTAATTGGTGATTTAGTGCCACAGAAAACTATCAATGTGAAGAAATCTGATTTTGTAATTTGTTGGGTTGACGTAGAAAAAAGTGTTGGACCATCTTCTCATGTTGGGTGTTGAAAGCCAATGGGCTCCTGTTGCTGTTCGCTGTTCGGTAAGATAACTATTGCTGTCTTCATATTCTTACACTCTCTTTATCTTGCACACACAAGTTCTAATGCCATTTATTTACAAACTGGCAACGAACTACAGTCTGACTCAAAGCTAATCTCGTGTCCAATGTTCTTGCTCATCCTCAAATAAGAAATAACAACTTTATTGATCGTGTAATTCCCTATCTCTTCCCCAAGTATTTATCTTTTGCATTATTTCTGGACATAAACAACGACTTTGAAACAGAAAATGGAAAATTTATTTACATGCAGTATCGGGCACCAAAACTCATGTGTGATAGGTCCCACATGCTAGGAACCTACTACCATTGTGAGTAGTTGTGCCTACTAGCACCATTGATGCCAAATAACATTGCTGATGCCAGACGGATAGTTAGTTACCATTATTGGACTCTGGGTATTTTTATTCTGTTGTTTTCTTTTGATTTCTTCTTTAATGCATGTTGACATAGCTGTCTGCTGTTGAATATTTTGTAATACAGTAATGCTAATTATATGCTCTGTATATGTATGCCTTTTTGGTTGTGTACCGCTTTCTGGACCGAGGTCGTTTTGTTATTGTCTGGACAAAGACTTACATAATCTTGTCTACTTTTGTTTATTTTTCTAATCCATGTATGAAACGTGTCCTTTGTGCTGTCTTAGTTTCTTACACTCCTTTGTTTTTCTTTCTGTTCAGAATTGATATCTATATTTGGGAAAATTATTGTCTATGTGAATTGCTTATTCACTTCATAATAGGAATAATGTGATATCAAACTATACACACATATTCGTGCACACACACACACACTCATAAAATTCGATGGAAGATTGAGTTATCCATTGTTAGAATGTTCTTTCCCACCCTTTTTTTTTTGTTTGGCTTCTTAATGCAGTGTGCCTCTGGTTCTCTTTCATCTGTTTGTGAGGCTCTGGGAAAGATTATCAAGTTATGTATGTTTACGGTTTATTCACATTTTCAGGCACTACGATGCATTGGTGATCTTATTTGTGGACATCCCAAAAACCTTGACGCCCTTGGTAGCAGAATTCTTGGGGAAGGACCGCAAGAACCTGCTTTGAACTCGATTTTGCGGATAATCTTGAGGACTTCTAGTGCACAGGAGTTTGTTGCGGCCGATTATGTTTTCAAGAACTTTTGTGAGGTTGACAATGCATTTCATTCTTCATTTTGTTCCACTATGCATGATTTTTCGTAACCTGAACTTTTTAACTAAATTTTGTTGTCATTTGAATTAGAAAAATGCTGATGGGCAAGCCATGTTGGCATCTACATTAATTCCTCAACCGTATTCCATGACTCATGCTCCACTTGAGGAGGATGTGAACATGTCATTTGGAAGGTATGTTTATTCAAAGTGCCTTCTGGATCATGTTCTGCTGCAATATTTTCACTATTCTTCTATGTCAGGTTTACTTTAGTAATTACTCTTTAGTTATCTCATTCTTTATACTATTTAGCTTGGAAAAATTTCTTTCTGTGATTAAACTCGTTAAACTCTAATTCCCCTGCAGCATGCTACTACGAGGTCTTACTCTAAGCGAAAGTGATGGAGATATTGAGGTAATTCATTGTCTTACTGGCAAATTTTGAAATAGTGGAATATCTATTCCAAATGGCTAACAATGAATATCTTGAAGTGCAGACTTGCTGCAGAGCTGCTAGTGTTCTTTCACATGTACTCAAGGACAATATCCAGTGCAAGGAAAGGGTATGCAATTTTGTCATACTATACGTACAGTTGACTCATTTAACTTTTCTCGTGTGGTCTCACTTAGTTAGCCGAAAACATCCCTATCCTATTTAGCATTCTGCTAGTCACTAAATTGTGAGTCAAGTTAAAGCTTGGCCAGAACGTGGCCAAGAGATCATCACACGTTTTTCTTTCCTTTCTGGACTCTTCTTTCTTGTCATAAAAGATGGCCCGTTCAATAGTATAATCTCATGCGATGTTTTCCAGGTTTTGAGAATTGAACTTGAGGCGCCCATGCCATCATTAGGTGCTCCCGAGCCACTAATGCACCGTATGGTAAAATATTTGGCTCTTGCCTCTTCCATGAAAAACAGAGATGGAAAGTTGAGTACATCATGGAACTCGTACGTCCAACCAATTATATTAAAATTGCTGGTCACCTGGCTTGCTGACTGCCCTAATGCAGTAAACTGTTTCCTAGATTCACGTCCCCACCTTACGTATTTGCTCGAGTTGGTGTCCAGTGAATCTGAATCAGTGTGCACAAGGGGGTTAGGTGCCGTTATTTTGGGAGAATGTGTAATCTATAATAAATCACCTGAGGCTGGTAAAGATGCTTTTTCGGTAGTTGACACCATTAGCCAGAAACTTGGGCTCACATCATACTTTCTGAAGTTCGACGAGATGCAAAAAACCTACATTTTTGCTTCTGCAAGCTCCGCCCAGCCTCGTAAACCACTTACAAGATCTACTGCCGCTAGTATGGCAGATATTGAAGATGTTGATGATAATTACTTACCCGAGGGGAAAGTTGATCATCCCATTCTGTCATCAATCTTTGATTCTCTTTTTGTTACTCTGGTTAAGAGCTTGGAGGCAGATATTAGGGAAAAAATTGTCGAGGTATACAGTCGTCCAAAGAGCAAGGTAGCTGTGGTGCCGGCTGAACTGGAACAGAAAAGTGGAGAAAGTGAAGTGGAGTATATCAAGCGGCTGAAAGCATTTGTGGAAAAGCAATGCACTGAGATACAGGTATGCTTTGAGTTTCTAAATCATTCTTTTGAAATTTTAGACATGTATGCGACTATGTTTTGACATTTGGGCACTCCCTTTTTCTAGGATCTTCTTGGTCGGAATGCAATATTGGCCGAGGACTTGGCAAAGACCGGTGGGGGAAGTAATTCCCAACCCGAGCAGAGAGTGGGTGGAGCCTCAGACAGGGTGCAAGTAGAGACACTTAGACGAGATCTTCAAGAAACAACTCAGAGGGTGGAGCTACTCAAGGCTGAAAAAGCCAAGGCTGAATCAGAGGTATCCACGTACCGGAACTTAGCCGGCAAGATCGAATCTGACTTGAAGAGCTTATCGGATGCTTACAACAGTCTTGAACAAGCCAACTTCCAATTGGAAAACGAGGTAAAAGCTTTAAGAAGCGGAGGGCCTTCAACCTTCCCAGACGTCGAGGCAATAAAGGCGGAAGCGAGGGAGGAAGCACAGAAGGAGAGTGAAGCGGAACTCAATGATTTGCTGGTGTGCCTTGGGCAAGAACAGAGCAGAGTGGAGAAACTAAGTGCAAGGCTGTTGGAGTTGGGAGAGGATGTGGACAAACTGCTTGAAGGTATTGGGGATGATGTTGGGCTTCCTGAAGATAGTGAAGAGGAGGATGAGTAATTGCCCATTGTACTTTTTCATTATGAATTGAATTGTATTGGCCTTTTTTTTTTTTTTTTTTTTTGGTAATAACTTCGTTCGTTGCTTTTGTCTTCTTCCTCTCACCATGTACATTTCTTGTCTTGTTGAACTGTACAGTTACACATTTGGGATGCTTAAGTTCGGAATCTAATATATTATTTTCTTTAATTTGGTTTCAATTTGTTATATATTCCCAGACTTCCCGGATTATCTGGCAAAATTACCCTTAATTTTTTTTTGTTTCTTTTTGTTTCTTTTTTGTACTTTTTTTTTAACTAATTATTTGTAGCTGTAAAAGTTCATTTGATGTACCCAAAAAAAAATGTGAGGAAACTTTTGATGTTTTTCTCTGTTTTTAATGTTTAGATGCGTTAACCGTAAAGTAATTATCATTAAGGAGAAAGTGTTATATGATTATTTATCAAAAAAAAAAAAAAATCAGATTTACAATTATACAATATCAATACTTTCATTATCTCTATCAATTATTTGCCAAAAATTATTAAAAGAAAGTTTGCAAAACTAATGCGGGGTCTATATATATATATATTGGGTTGTGCGAACATTTAGATTTAAATTTTTATATTTGTTGTGCAAATATTTTTCATTATTAAAATAAGAGTGCTCTTGGGGAAACCACAGTGTGTTATATCATTACTAATCAGGTTGGGTTATATGCACGTGGGGTGATGGTTGTTTGTCGGTCACGTTTTGGTGATTTTCCGTTGTGTCGGTGATAGAAACTGAGCTGATCCCATTTGAGGCCGAATGGAATCAGAAGCAAAAAGATCGAACTCAGCCAGTTCAGGTCATATGTGGAGATAAGTATGTGGAGGTTAGACCAAATTGCTATTACTTTTCATTATTTTAATTTGCAGGAAGCTTCTCTCGTGCTTACTTGAGGAGCACGTCTCTTAAGTTAGTAACTTCGGTTTTTTGTCATTTAATTGGATATACATGACAGATCATAAATCCAAATAAGTATTAATTGAAAATAAAATACATCAATAATTTTTTAAAAAATAATTAATTTAAATAATCTCTGAATTTTTTAAAAAATAATAATTTAATCATTATATTAATGTTTTTTAGTTGGGAAGATCTTAAATCTTTTAAATACCGGTAATTTTAATTATTTTCATCTAAAAAGAGTATTTTAATAATTTGATATTAAATGATATATATATTTAAAAATTATTATCAATCTAATCAAAATATTTAAAACCCATTACTAAAAATAAAAAATAAAAAACTGAAACCCATTAGGAAAGGGGAAAAAAAAAAAGAAAGAACAAAACTCAATCGGGGAGGGGTGGGGTGTGAGCACGGCGTGAGGGGACCAATGGCACTGACGAATACCACGCCCATGCTGGCGGCTACGGCTTCCAGTATCCGTCGGAGCTGGAGCTGGCAACGAGGAGAGCTTCTTTACGATTGGAGAGAGAGAGAGAGAGAAAGAGAAGGAGAGAGAGAGAGAGAGAGAGACGTGGTAGGCTTCCTTTTTCGTTTTGGGTCTGGAGGCGGCGGAAGGGAGCTCGCGGGTGGTGGTGATTTGGAGGGAAGGGGAGAGAGGGAGGGCCTCCTGCGTCTTGCGTCGGATTTGTTTGGGGGGTGGTTGGGGGGGGGGGGGGAGAGGGCCAGCGTTCGACGACGGACCTGTGGGTCCGGCGTCGGATCTGTAGTGGGGGGGGGGTTTGAGTTCAGCCTTTTTTTTTTTGTTTTTTTTAATGAGTAAAAGGTATCTTCATTGTTTTTAAGGTATTTTCTTATGAAAAATACAAAATATACTTTTTACAGGATTATTTTATGATTTTTTTAACCTAATCAACGAAAAGGATTATATTATCGATATTTAAAAATTTAAAATTATTTTAATAAAAAAATAAAATAAATATCAAATCATATTTTTTTAAATAATTTAAGAATTATTTAACTTAATTATTAGACGACTCAAATACTCTATTTTAATATATAGAAACTCTAAAATAAAGTATCTGTCATTTTAAATAACTATTTCATCTCCAATCTATTTACTCTATATCATAATCTAAAAGAAATATTCTATTTATATTCTTTTTTATAATCATTTACTCAGTGATACTTCAAATATGAAGTATACTGTTTATACTCTATATTTAAAATACCATATAAAATATGAGTTGGAGTCCTCTCCATATTTTAAAATGATGTAATACTTTATAACAGAGTATGACCGGAGATGCCCTCCCTCTTTTCGCTAAAAAAACAAAAAAGGGCTCCCTCTCCCCTGTACTTCCTCGTATGTACGAAAATATTGGATCTGCGTTTTCTTTTTTCTTTTTTTTTTTTTTCATTTTTTATTTTTGTGTTTGGGTTTTCTCTTTAATAAATTTTGTAATGGATCATTAATTGAATGTATTCTTTTCTTTTAAGGAATTAATTAAATGTACTCTGCTAACAATATTGTTCATATTACAATTTCAAAAACAAAAATATCGTTCATATTTCATTGAACAGTAAATTGATTTTCCAATAACAATATTGTGTACTAATCAAATAGGTAGGATTATCGAAATATCACAAACTTTAAATAAAATCATGCACCAATTTTCTATTAAATTTATGATAGAATGACTAAATTAATTAACAAAATATAATTCAGCGAAACATATTCTATGTTTTAAAATTCATAAATAAAGTGATACAAGAGCTATATAGTTCATGGAGAATTTCTGAAATTAATCTTTATTATTTTGAAATTTTAAAATATTTTATTTTATCTTTTATACATATAATTACTAAAAATATGATTAAAATGAACATAATTTTTTTTAGAGAAATAAATTCAAATTTTAAATAATACAATGCAAGCGAAGTATAAGATTAACAAAAGAAAAAAATAAATATAAGATAAATGTAAACTAAAAAAAAAAGTTCTTAAATTTAGTAAAAATAAATAAATGAAAATAGATATTTCTTTTTTCTCAACGTGGATAGAGGACATTTTTTGAGCGAGTGAGATTGAATAAAAAAAAATAATAAAAAAAGTACGTAAGAAGATAATCCTGATTAATCGACTTCCTATAAATTAAGAATAATTCCTCATATTCTTCGAAACTGTTACGAAAAAGAAAGAAAAGAAAAGAAAAGAAAACAAAAAACAATGGCTCAGTTTTCTTCTTCATCGTCTTCCTCGAAAATCGAGCACAGGGCATACGCGAGAGTTGGTCTGTTGGGCAACCCAAGCGATGTCTACTTCGGCCGGACAATCTCCTTGTCTGTGGGCAACTTTTGGGCTGCCGTTCAGTTGCTTCCTTCTCAACACCTCGTCATCACTCCCCACCCCACCCACGATCTCGTCAACTTCAGATCGCTTGACCATCTGGTAATCTTTTCTTTCTTCTTCTTCTTTTTTTTTTTTTTTTTTTTTTTTTCAAAATAATAATGCAATGTTTTTGATATTGATCCATGATATGTGTTGCTTTTCCTCTCATGGAAATTCAAGATCTGGGGTGTGTGTGTGCGCTTTTTTTTTTTTTTTTGACGTGAAGGAATTGACTAAGTTAACAATTAATGGCGACATTCCAAATATATATATATATATATATATTCTTAATTTAAGAAGTTAAAAGAGAAATATACAAGTTGAATGGTAAAATTTTAGTTGAAAAAGGATGAAGCTGATGATCTGATAGTGATTCTGATTCGTTTTAGTTTGGATTTGTGCTTGTTAACAGGTGAATAGGCTGGACAATGAGGGTTATTATGGAGGTGTGAGACTTCTCATGGCTGTTTGTAAAGTTTTCCGTAACTATTGCAAGGACAATAATATTGATCTTCATGGGGGAAATTTCACTCTCTCATATGACACCAATATTCCTCGTCAGGTTTGTCATAATTCTTGTTCTTCGCACCTTCACACTTTTGATTAATGGAATTTTAGACTCCTTATAAGAAAGTTTTAAGCTTTTTTTTTTTTTTTTTTTTTTTTTCTTCCGGTGTTTCAGGCGGGACTTTCCAGGTTCTAGTGCAATTGTATGTGCAGCCCTGAGCTGCCTTCTTGACTTCTACAAGGTTAGGCATTTGATTAGAGTGGAAATCCGGCCTCACCTTATCCTTAGTGCAGAGAAAGAGCTCGGAATTGTGGCTGGTCTTCAAGACCGGGTTGCCCAAGTTTACGGAGGCCTTGTTTACATGGTATCATGGATGACAATATCTCTATGCTATATTTCTGTAAATTGACCACACCCTTTTTTTTTTTTTTTAAAGAGAATTCCAAGAATATGCCTGTCGAAATATCCTTAAAATTTGAAGTGTTGATGTCTAATTATTGTACTTAGGGGACCATTTGACGGAGTAAACTTTTAGAAGCAACTTTGGGACCCATGAAGCCAAAAGCAGTTTGCTTGAGATATCAATCATGACTACTTGTATCTTGTAAATGTGACAACTTTGTGACCGATTTCGATATTTTCCTGCTTTTAGGATTTTAGCAAGGAGCACATGGATAAACTGGGGCATGGTATTTATACACCAATGGACACCAGTCTCCTCCCACCTCTCCATCTTATCTATGCTGACAATCCAAGTGATTCTGGGAAGGTTAGAATTCATAATTTTAATTGGTATTTGGAGGGGTGAATTTCTTACTTTCGTAGTGTAGAATACATAATCGGTTTTTGTGCAGGTACACAGTACAGTTCGGCAACGGTGGCTCAATGGCGATGAGTTTATAATATCGTCAATTAAAGAAGTTGCCAGTGCAGCTGAGGAGGGAAGGAAGGCATTGCTTGAAAAGGACTACGCAAAACTAGCGACTCTGATGAATCGCAATTTTGATCTTAGAAGGTGACACATTTGAGAACGGTGTATTACTTTTGAAACTTCTAGTTCTGTTTGTTAGGAGCAACTACTCGTCGGTAACCCATTTAGAAATGCCGTTCTTCTGAATGAAAATTACACGATCTGCGGCCCGACAGTATTTGAATCAGTCATGAATCTTCAACATAGAGGCTCTCTTTTTTTTTTTTGGTGCGTTTTACTGCTGCTAATTAATGGGGTTATTTCAATATTGTTTAGGAGCATGTTTGGAGACGATGTTCTTGGTGCTGTAAACGTAGAAATGGTGGAAGTAGCCCGAAGGGTGGGTGCGGCTTCAAAATTCACTGGCAGTGGGGGAGCGGTGGTTGTGTTCTGCCCTAACGGACCCTCACAAGTGAAGCAATTAGAGGATGCTTGTCAGAAAGCTGGCTTTAGAATTGAACCAATAAAATTTGTTCCTTCTCTACTAAATGAGGCTGATCTCAAAAACCTTTAAAGATCGAAATTATTCAAGTTCATGCTTTTTGGTTATTTGTTATTATTATGATTGTACATGCCAATAACCACTATGTTTGGTAGGAGGGCAAGAAAGAATGGTAGAGAAAACATACGAAGGAGAGAATACGAATGAGAAAGGAATTTGTTTTACTATTTATTTTGTTTAGTATGATAAGATAGAAAAATGATTATTAAAGAATGACTTTTTTTTTTTTTTTTTTTTTTTGGTAATAACTTCATTCATTGCTTTTGTCTTCTTCCTCTCACCATGTACATTTGTTGTCTTGTTGAACTGTACAGTTACTCATTTGGGATGCTTAAGTTCGGAATCTAATAGCTTATTTTCTTTAATTTGGTTTCAATTTGTTATTAAGTTCAAAATTACCCTTAATTTTTTTTTTGTTTCTTTTTCATTCTTTTTTGTTCTTTTTTTTAACTAATTATTTGTAGCTGTAAAAGTTCATTTGATGTACCCCAAAAAAAAAAAATGAGGAAACTTTTCATATTTTCCTCTGTTTTTAATGTTTAGATGCGTTAACCGTAAAGTAATTATCATTAAGGAGAAAGTGCACAATAACATTTTGTTAATTATAAAATAAAATTTCGAATATAGCATGATCAGATATATGATTATTTATCAAAAAAAAATATAATAATCAGATTTACAATTATACAATATCAATTCTTTCATTATCTCTATCAATTATTTGCCAAAAATTATTGAAAGAAAGTTTGCAAAACTAATGCGGGGTCTATACATATATATATATATATATATGGTTGTGCAAACATTTATATTTAAATTTTTATATTTTTTGTGCAAATATTTTTCATTATTAAAATAAGAGTGCTCTTGGGGAATCACAGTGTGTTATATCATTACTAATCAGGTTGGATTATATGCACGTGGGGTGATGGTTGTTTGTCGGTCACGTTTTGGTGATTTTCCGTTGTGTCGGTGACAGAAACTGAGCTGATCCCATTTGAGGCCGAATGGAATCAGAAGCAAAAGATCGAAAACTCAGCCAGTTCAAGTCATATGTGGAGATTAGTATGTGGAGGTTAGACAAAATTACTATTACTTTTCATTATTTTAATTTGCAGGAAGCTTCTCTCGTTCTTATTAGAAAAGCACGACTCTAAGTTTATAGATTCGGTTTTTTGTCATTCAATTGGATATACATGAAAGATCATAAATCCAAATAAGTATTAATGGAAAATAAAATACATCAATATGTTTTTTTTAAGTAATTAATTTAAATAATCTCGGAATTCTTTAAAAATAACAATTTAATTATTATATTAATTTTTTTCAATAGAGAAGATTCTAAATTTTTTAAACACTAGTAATTTTAATTATTTTCATCTAAAAAGAGTATTTTAATAATTTGATATTAAATTATATATATATTTTTAAAAATTATTATCAATCTAATTAAAATATTAAAAACCCATTACTAAAAATAAAAAATAAAAAACTGAAACCCATTAGGAAAGTTTAAAAAAAAAAAAAAAACATCTTATTTCCAGCAAAAAAAAAAAAAAAAAAAAAAAAAGAAAGAAAAAAACTCAATCGGGGAGGGGTGGGGTGTGAGCACGGCGTGAGGGGACCAATGACACTGACGAATACCACGCCCATGCTGGCGGCTACGGGTTCCAGTATCCGTCGGAGCTGGAGCTGGCAATTAGGAGAGCTTCTTTACGATTGGAGAGAGAAAGAGAGAGAGAGAGAGAGAGAGAGAGAGACGTGGTAGGCTTCCTTTTTCGTTTTGGGTCTGGAGGCGGCGGAAGGGAGCTCGCGGGTGGTGGTGATTTGGAGGGAAGGGGAGAGAGGGAGGGCCTCCTGCGTCTTGCGTCGGATTTGTTTGGGGGGTGGTGGTGTGGGGGGGGGGGGGGAGGGCCAGCGTTCGACGACGGACCTGTGGTGATGGCCTTCGGCGTTCGGCGTCGGATCTGTAGTCGGTGGGGTTTGAGAGTTCAGCTTTTTTTTTTTTTTTTTGTTTTTTTAATGAGTAAAAGGTATCTTCATGTTTTTAAGGTATTTTCTTTTGAAAAATACAAAATATACTTTTCACAGGATTATTTTATGATTTTTTTAACCTAATCCAACGAGAAGGATTATATTATCAATATTTAAAAAATTTAAAATTATTTTGATAAAAAAATAAAATAAAAATCAAATCATTATTTTTTAATAATTTAAAAATTATTTAAGTTAATTATTAAGCTATCCCTTTTTTCGCTAAAAAAAACAAAAAAGGGCTCCCTCTCCACTGTACTCCCTCATATGTACGAAAATATTCGATCTGCTTTTTCTTTTTTTTTTTTTTTTCATTTTTCATTTTTCATTTTTCATTTTTCATTTTTGTATTTGGGTTTTCTCTTTAATAAATTTTGAAATGGATCATTAATTAAATGAATTCTTTTTTTAAAGGAATTAATTAAATGTTTCTCCTAACAATATTGTTCATATTACATTGAACAATAAATTGATTTTCCAATAACAATATTGTATACTAATCAAATAGGTAGGATTATCGAAATATCACAAACTTTAAAATCATGCACCGATTTTCTATTAAATTTATGATAGAATGACTAAATTAATTAACAAAATATAATTCAGCGAAACATATACTATGTTTTAAAATTCATAAATAAAGTGATTCAAGAGCTATATATTTCATGGAGAATTTCTGAAATTAATCTTTATTATTTTGAAATTTTAAAATATTTTATTTTATCTTTTATACATATAATTACTAAAAATATGATTAAAATGAACATAATTTTTTTTAGAGAAATAAATCCAAATTTGAAATAATACAATGCAACGAAATATAAGACTAACAAAAGAAAAAAAGAAATATAAGATAAAAGTGAACTAAAAAAAAAGTTGCTTAAATTTAGTAAAAATAAATAAATGAAAATAGATATTTGTTTTTTCTCAATGTGGATAAAGGACCCTTTTTGTACGAGAAGACAATCCTGATTAAAATCGACTTCCTATATATTAAGAATAATTCCTCTTATTCTTCGAAACTGTTACGAAGAAGAAAGAAAAAAAAAAAAAAAAGAAAAGAAAAGAAAAAACAATGGCTCAGTTTTCTTCTTCATCGTCTTCCTCGAAAATCGAGCACAGGGCATACGCGAGAGTCGGTCTGTTGGGCAACCCAAGCGATGTCTACTTCGGCCGGACAATCTCTTTTTCTGTTGGCAACTTTTGGGCTTCAGTACAATTGCTTCCTTCTCAACACCTCGTCATCACTCCCCACCCCACCCACGATCTCGTCAACTTCAGATCCCTTGACCATCTGGTAGTCTTTTCTTTTCTTTCTACTTTCTTCTTCTTCTTCTTCTTTTTTTTTTTTTTTTTTTTAATTTAAAAATAATAATGCAATGTTTTTGATATTGATCCATGATGTGTGTTGCTTTTCCTCTCATGGAAATTCAAGATCTGGTGTGTGTGTGTGTGTGTTTTTTTTTTTTTTTTTTTTTTTGACGTGAAGGAATTGACTAAGTTAACAATTAATGGCGACATTCCAAATATATATATATATATATATATTTTTCCTTAATTTAAGAAGTTAAAAGAGAAATATACAAGTTGAATGGTAAAATTTTAGTTGAAAAAGGACGAAGCTGATGATCTGATAGTGATTCTGATTCGTTTTAGTTTGGATTTGTGCTTGTTTACAGGTGAATAGGCTGGACAATGAGGGTTATTATGGAGGTGTGAGACTTCTCATGGCTGTTTGTAAAGTTTTCCGTAACTATTGCAAGGACAATAATATTGATCTTCATGGGGGAAATTTCACCCTCTCATATGACACCAATATTCCTCGTCAGGTTTGTCATAATTCTTGTTCTTCACACCTTCACACTTTTGATTAATGGAATTTTAGACTCCTTAAAAGAAAGTTTTAAGTTTTAAGTTTTTTTTTTTTTTTTTTTTTTCCTTCTTCCGGTGTTTCAGGCGGGGCTTTCAGGTTCTAGTGCAATTGTATGTGCAGCCCTGAGCTGCCTTCTTGACTTCTACAAGGTTAGGCATTTGATCAAAGTGGAAATCCGGCCTCACCTTATCCTTAGTGCAGAGAAAGAGCTCGGAATTGTGGCCGGTCTTCAAGACCGGGTTGCCCAAGTTTACGGAGGCCTTGTTTACATGGTATCATGGATGACAATATCTCTATACTATATTTCTGTAAATTGATCACACCCTTTTTTTTTCAAAGAGAATTCCAAGAAAATGCCCCTTGAAATATCCTTAAAATTTGAAGTGTTGATATCTAATTATTGTACTTATGGGCCTGTTTGACGGAGTACACTTTTAGAAGCAACTTTTGGACCCATGAAGCCAAAAGCAATTTGTAGGAAGCTCTGCCAAACGGGCACTCTATCCTTGCATGTTATGTTTGCTTGAGATATCGATCATGATTACTTGTATCTTGTAAATGTGACAACTTGGTGACCAATTTCGATATTTTCCTGCTTTTAGGATTTTAGCAAGGAGCACATGGATAAACTGGGGCATGGTATTTATACACCAATGGACACCAGTCTCCTCCCACCTCTACATCTTATCTATGCTGACAATCCAAGTGATTCTGGGAAGGTTAGAATTCATAATTTTAATTGGTATTTCGAGGGGTGGATTTCTTACTTTTGTAGTGTAGAATACATAATCGGTTTTTATGCAGGTACACAGTACAGTTCGGCAACGGTGGCTCAATGGCGATGAGTTTATAATATCGTCAATTAAAGAAGTTGCCAGTGTAGCTGAGGAGGGAAGGAAGGCATTGCTTGAAAAGGACTACTCAAAACTAGCGACTCTGATGAATCGCAATTTTGATCTTAGAAGGTAACACATTTGAGAACGTTGTTACTTTTGAAACTTCTAGTTTGTTTGTTAGGAGCAACTACTCGTTGGTAACCCCCATTTAGAAATGCCATTCTTTGGAATGAAAATTACTCCATCTGCGGCCTGACAGTATTTGAACCAGTCATGAATCTTCAACATAGAGGCTCTCTTTTTTTTTTTGGTGCGTTTTACTGCTGCTAATTAATGGGGTTATTTCAATATTGTTTAGGAGCATGTTTGGAGACGATGTTCTTGGTGCTGTAAACATAGAAATGGTGGAAGTAGCCCGAAGGGTGGGTGCGGCTTCAAAATTCACTGGCAGTGGGGGAGCGGTGGTTGTGTTCTGCCCTAACGGACCCTCACAAGTGAAGCAGTTAGAGGATACTTGTCAGAAAGCTGGCTTTAGAATTGAACCAATAAAATTTGTTCCTTCTCTACTAAATGAGGCTGATCTCAAAACCCTTTAAAGATCGAAATTGTTCAAGTTCATGCTTTTTGGTTATTTGTTATTATTATGATTGTGCATACCAATAACCACTATGGTTGGTAGGAGGGCAAGAAAGAATGGTAGAGAAAACATACGAAGGAGAGAATACGAATGAGAAAGGAATTTGTTTTACTATTTATTTTGTTTAGTATGATAAGATAGAAAAATGATTATTAAAGAATGACTATTTTTCCATTAAATTATGTGATTTTAGTTTACAAACGAAGACAAAGGTAATTTGATTATTCATTCAAGTCGCTTTACATTCTCTCTCCTAAAATCTCTACACTCTAGAGGGATAAAAAATGGTTGGATCCACTTCACACTATTGTTTTTTTGTTTTTTGTTTTGTTTTTATCCCTCTCTCTCTCCCCCCTACTAACCACCCTACAATTCTATCTTCTCTTCCAAAATCCCTCCACTCTTATTTCCTCCCAAAACTCTTATTCCTTTGGAAGTGCATCTACTGAAAAACGAAGTTTACCAAAGTGAGATTTTGGCTATGATGAATATGAATAGGGACGGAAAGAAATCAGCAGATAATTACTACTGAAAAAGCAATTAAAGTTGGACTGGGCCATTATCCACCATTCAAAAGCTTTAAAATAAATCCCTCAAAAAAAAAAGAAAATAAAAGAAAAGAAAACGCTATTTAAGGCACAGTGATTAACCAATACGCCAGTTCAGTTTCGGCCAACAACAAGCAGCATTAGCAACGCCTAAAGTTGGTTCATTTGCGGCCATCTTAATAATGGCAGGTTTTTGTTGGCTCATCTCAAAGCTTCGGAAACCTCGGTTCGGGTATGTCTTTAATGCTTGATTAAATCCTCGATCGCCCTTGCTTTGCACATGAAAGATGCCAGACAGACAATTGATAATGTCCAGTGCCGCAAAAAGCACATGGCATAGAAACCCATATTCGAGGTCTTTCTCATTATAAAACAATCAATTGCAATTCTATAAAGCAACATTCTAAATTGTACAAAATTAAGCAAAACTTGCAGTAAAAAAGAGCATAAACGACTTGAGTTCAACTTCGAGATTTGATTTCTAAACAAGCTAATACCACGTTTCCCAACCACCATTTTACTTCAAGGTGACGGAAAACTTAATTTTTTCAGTCGTCCCGAGACCTGTGTCATGATATTGATTGGAAGTTGGAACAACTTCTAACGAGCATAAGACAATCTCACTCGAAATACAACTTTCAACGTACACCGTCTTCTACTAGCTACTATCGGATTTCCATTGCAGACGTTACTGAAACTGGAAGCAAATATGATAACGAATTTTGACGACATACCTTGAGAAATTGACGAGTAAATACAACCTACTACTACAAGCCACCAAAAAAAAAAAAAAAAGGAGGAATTACAGCATGGCACACGGCTACACCTTCCTTCGAGTTGCACGATTTGCTCACCCTCATGGTTGGACAATGGTTAGACTAATTACAACTTTCAACTAAATCGAATAGCGTAAAAAAAAAAAAAAGAAAAGAAAAAAAAAAGAGGAAATTCTACATGACAATAGATTACAGTAAGGTTTTAATTACTAAAGATTTCTTCTGCAGGTAGGAATCACCAGTACAACAGCAGTGGAACGCCTGGATTCAAAACTCCAATCAAGAGAGCCAATGAAATTATCACTAATAAAATGAACTCACTGATCACAAAGCGATGCCAAAAGCTCCCGTGGTGAAGCCGGTAAAGCCCATATGGGGAGGTCGATCAACGACTGATTCACCTCTTCCTCGTGTGCATTACACATAGCTTCTGCTATGTCACAAAGACTTGAAGCATCTCTAATGATGGCTTCCTGAGCTTCTACCTGCATTGTGAAGACCTTCATAATTGGATCATATCTAAAAACTTCAATAATTTGGAAGGTTTTCCTACTGGGCCTAATATGAAAACAAGTTTTCCTGGTTCAAGCTCTTTCACTCGCTTAAAAATCAACACTTTATTAGGGTTGAAATTCTAAAGCTTTAAATTTTGGGATTTGAATTGAAGATTTTTGTTCCCTTTTCAAGAAATAACCACAGACAAGAGAAATCAGTAAGAACATTATTTAATCTTCACCAACAAGCGAAGAGAAAATCTGAATTCAATAGCAAGAAAGTTAATGGAACCCTAAAATCAAAACTTCATTCCCAATCTATCTTAAATTGGGTACCCAAATGATCGAATTGGCCACAATTCAGCAGAAATTTTGCCCTAGGAATGCACTTCCTAAAATCCCCAAATCCCAAATTCTTTCCTTTCCGAAAATTCACCAAAACCCAACAAAAACCAAATTACCTGCGAGAGAAGGTCGTCGACGAGGGACCCACAAGCGGACTCCATTCCCGGCGGAACCTCCACCGGCGGCGAAAGCTCAAAGGACGCCGTTTGACTCCGCTGTTGTTGGAGATGACGTGTGGTGTCCTCCATTGCACGCAAGGTGTTCGACAAATACTCCCACTGAGCGATCTCCGACTGGTAGCGAGCCCTGAGCTTGGAAAGCGCCTGCCTCTTCCGGTGTCGCCGGTTCAACTCCTGCGCCTCGGGATCCGGACCCGGAGGCGGCTCAGCCGCCGGGGAAGATGATGGGTCGAGCTTTCTGCGCTTGTAGACGAAGCCGTCTTCGTTTAAGAGATCCCAGTCGTCGTCTTCCCGTGGCGGTGCCGTTGTCGACTCCATTGCTCGAGAGTGTAAAAACCAGAGTTGAAATTGTTAGGAAAAATTTTAAATTTTTCGAGGAATTTCAGAAAATGCAAGTGACCCAAAGAGGAGCGAGAGAAAGAGCGGGTGAGTGAGCGTTTCTGAGAAGTTTTTTGTTTTTCAGTTCTTTTTTTTTATTTTTTGTTTTATTGATTTTTAAGGTGATATTAAAAAAAAAAAAAAAAAAAAAACCCAAAATGAAACTTTAGATATAGGAACAATGTTATATAAGTGGTCACAAGCATAATTCTTAAAAAAAAAATGTAATGTCATATTTTTTTACTGAATAATATTATATTTTATTTCATTATAAAATGTAAGTTCAAATCCTACATAGACACACTATAAAAAAAAAACTCAATTATATTATTATTTATTTTAAGAATACGAACTCTATATTAGGTGCAAGTTTATCCAACTCTTTTTTTTTATTGCTATTTTCTCTCAAAAAAAAAAATAATTACTATGATTTTCTTTGAAAGTTTTCTTAAAAGTTATTGTAAAGTTTATGTTCCTAATTAAAGAAAAAAAATGTATATGCAACTAATTGTTATATTTAGGTATTTTTTTAAAAAAAATAAAGTTCAGTTTGTTGGAAATTTTCAAATTGTGAATAGAGACTAGGTGTGGATAAACAGAATTTTGTGGATAACAAAACAAATGCACGTAATATAGTGTGCAAATTAATGAAACAATATTCTGGATAACAAACAAACATGACACCTAAAATACTGTATTTATGGACGGCAAACAAACTTTGCATGCAAAATAGTCTATTTACTAATGACAAGGCAGAGATATGCAAAGAAAGAGAGGATGTTTGGATTCAACTTACAAAGGTTGCTTTTCTTTTATCATTTAGTTTAACGATAATTACACACTTAATTTTATTATAAAGTATAAAATATAAATCCATCTCCTGTTTTGTCTAGGGGAAAAAAATTTTTAAGAATCAACTTCGATGATAGAAAATTATGAATGTTTACGTCAAAAATATATATAACAGTTTAAAATTACAGTTAATGTCCCTAATTTTTCAACGACAATATTCCTGTTTATACCAAAACCAAATATGCATTACCTTTTGGTGACCTCAATTTTTATGGGAAAAGCTCATGGATTGATTGACAAAGACACAAAAAGATTGAACTTTTAATTCACCAAAAAGAAAAAAAAAGATTGAACTTTTAAGATACCCATCATAGATGGTAGAACTATGAATCATCCACTTTTTGCTAATTTTTCCTAAACACACTAGAAAAGACCCCAAAAAAAAAAAAAAAAGGGAAAAGAAAAGAAAAAGAACAACATAAAAATGCTTTAAAAAGGCCCAAAAACAACACTGGTGGTGGATTTTGCGAGGGGATCAAATCTTCAAACAGCTAGAGAGCCACTTTACCGAACTTCACTGAAAACCATGCTAAAACCCAGTCCCTGCTAAACAACAAGTCACAACAACAACAACATCGTAATTTACATCTCAATTCTTCCATTGTCATCAATGGCGAAATCACTCTCTCTCACCCATTATCTCTCCCTTCTCTTCCTCCGTCCATCACTCACCATTCCCACCTCCAGAAACCTTAAACTTCTCAGACCACCCTCTTCTTCTTCTTCTTCACTTTCCTTCTGCACCAACACCAGATACCCACTTCAGTATGACATGGTTCTCCACCGCCCGACTCAGTCCTCCCTCGACCGCCCACCCGCCCGACTCGCCAGACCCAACTCAGACACCACCCCCGAGCCGGACAAGCCCGCCTCGGAATTGGGGTTCGAGGGGTGGGTCGATCGGAAACTGGGTGGTTCGGAGAATTCCGAGGTTGTCATGGACAAGTCCAAGAGAAAGTACTACAACAAGAGACGGAAGAGAATGTACGGAACCGATTCGGACGACGAGAGGAGAGGAAATGAAGATGGGTTTGTGGAGTTGAAGCCGGAGGTTGTGGACTTTCCCAGGTTGCACAAGAGAGAGGAAGAGCTTTACTTTTACGACACTTTTGCTTATCCTTGGGAGAAGGAGAAGCATTACAAGATGGTTTACCAGTTGGAGAAGAAGTACTTTCCTGATCAGTGTCTCGACAAGGCGTTTCTTGAGCCTGGACAGGACGTGAAAGCGGAAGAGAACGCAGAGAGGAAGAAGACAACGAAGAAAAAGGGAGGTGGTGAGGAAATGGCGGATGATAAAGGGCTTGTTTTCTTTGAGAGAGAGAGAGAGGAGAAGAGAGAGAAAGAGTTGGCGAGGGATGGTGGTGGGAGTAGTGATGTTATGGAGAAGAAGGTGGAGGAGTTCTTTAAGTGTTTGAAGAAAGTCCCCAATAAGGATGGTGAGGTTGGTAATGGGGAACCTTACCTTTTGACCAGGAGTACTGAGCTTCCTCCGAGATGGGACACTCCAAATGGGACAGTGGTCTTAATCAACAAGCCCAAAGGTGAAAATATTTGAAATGTGTCCTTGGATTAGAAAATGTGTGATTGTATTTGTTTGAACTTGCCGGAGAATGCATTAAAACGGAGCAGAATTCTTTGAATAGGGTGTGAAAAGAAATCTTATTAGGAGGATATTCATCTCGATTATATTGTGATACATAAATATTTTTTAAAATTTGATATGATTCTAATATTATCTGGGAATTCAGAATTGTGTTCTACTGGTAGGGTATGAAAGAGTTCTCCTTAAACGTGACAAAAAAAAAACAAAAAAAAGGTCTTTTCTCCAATCCGCATTTAAAGCATTTGTTTTGCTTAGAAGTCCACTGAAAATGTGTTTGATCAAGTATTCAACAGAAGCTTGGCTAGCCCATAGAATGGTTCTCTCTCTCTCTCTCTCTCTCTAGCAAGGAAACGCTTGTAATCCATGCTTAGCGCGCTCTGTTTTACAAAACTTAATTGCATTGTATTGTAACACAGGATGGACTTCATTTACGGTCTGCGGAAAGCTGCGTCGACTCGTCAAAGTGAAAAAGGTTCTTTTTAGTTATTGGAGAGGCATGTAGATACCTTCTGTTAAATGCTCTCCTAACTTATTTTTCAGTAGTGTTACAGGTAGGGCATGCTGGAACTCTTGATCCTATGGCAACTGGTTTATTAATCGTTTGTGTCGGTAAAGCAACTAAGTTGGTAGACAGGTTTGTCTATGATACGATCTTGTATGTTAAGATGAATTTTTCTTGCCATGTTGGAATTTTTGAAAACAAGCTTAGCACGTTACATCTTATCAAGTAATAGATGCTCCATTTGCTCACTATTATTTGATACACGTGACTGCAGTTATCAAGGTATGATTAAGGGATACAGTGGAGTTTTTCGTTTAGGCGAGGCAACTTCTACTTGGGATGCTGATTCACCGGTTAGTTACTTGTTTTTGAATGATAACAAATGTTCCTTGTCTTAATCTATTTGCATAATGTTGTTTGTGTAATTCCATAGTCTCTCTCTCTGAAATTTTCAGAAGTAAGATGAATTCTATTTTACAGGACTGCTATCATTTCATTTTTAGTTTCAACTCAAATTGTTTATGTTCTTAAGTTTTACTCAAGCATCACCTCTCTTATATAGGTCATTCAGCGTGAGCCCTGGGAGCATATCAAAGACGAGGACATAAAGAAAGCAGCAGCGTCCTTTTGCGGTGAGATTTGGCAAGTACCTCCGATGTTTTCTGCAATCAAAGTAAGAATTGCCACCCTTAGTATTCGACCTTATGGTGGCCGAAATGGAGTGTTGTTGAGGACGACCTATTTATAATGATTTTACGAGGAATTTAAGATATCGTTAGAGTCATAGTGGATAAAAGGTACATGTGAGGCTAGAGTGCTGACTTTTGTTAGCTTTAAAAGACTATCAGTTGATAAGTTTTTATGGCATTTTTGGAGCAAAAGGAAACGTTTAATGTGGTAATTAAGCATTGGGCAACCAGCTTTTGCCATCGGCTGGGCCATCTCTGTGCTCTGCCCAAAGATCTGGTATTTCAGGTTGCATTGGGATATTTATCTTAAAAATAAGGTACAGAAGTTCCACACTAAAAGTTTTTTTGCTTAATGGAGTAATGAAGGCTCATTAAACTAAGATTCTTTGTAAATTAGAAGTCTTAGATTAAGGCTCACAATTGTTGATACCTGCAATTCAGTAATTTTAATGAAAACATGAGTGGGTCTCATTACAGTAAAATATTTTATACCTCCATTCTCTTTTACTTCGAAGTGTTCCATTTATTTCCCCGCCACTTTTCCTTATCTTCTGACAGGTTGGAGGTGAAAAGATGTATGAGAAAGCTAGAAGAGGGGAAAGTATTGAGCTTTCGCCGAGGCAAATTTCGATCTTCCAGTTTGACATCGAGCGTAGTTTAGAAGACAGGTAAGCATACATATTATAAACAACACGCTAATCTGGCAGTGCTTGTTTCTTTCAGCAAAGATCATGTTGTACAGGGATTCTAAGGGCCGTTTTTATTAGACTGCACAGCTTAGATGCTAATAGATATGAGGTCAAGAAGTCGAGCCCATTGAATTAGAAGTTGTAAGGCCTGATGTGCTGTTATGTGCATGTTTGCAGACAAAATTTAATTTTCCGGGTAATATGCTCGAAAGGGACATACATTAGGTCACTATGTGCAGATCTTGGGAAGGCACTTGGAAGGTATTCGCTTCTATTAAACACTGTTCTTTCACTGCAAGATCACTCTCTTGGAGCTTTTATGCATATGTTTTGCTTCTAACATTCCTTGTACTTCCTTAACTTGCAGTTGTGCTCATTTAACTGCTCTTCGCAGAGATTCAATCGGTATAAGCCCGTCTCCGTTCTTTGCTTTGTACAAGCTTTGCATTGAATTTCTCTTGTTTTCTTTTTTAATGGTGAAAAGGCTTTTGTTTTTTATCCTTTTTTTTTTCTTAGTTGACATTCATTGGAATAGTCGCGCATCTTTTCATCTCTATTCCAAACGAGAGAACTAGTGATTTGTTGCGAGAAGACAATGCATTTTGTTCACTGTTAGTTGCTCTTTTTCCTACTTTTATAGGTGAATTTTCTGCCGACGATGCATGGGAATTCAAAGAGCTGGAAGATGCGATCACCAAAACTTATTTCTAGCTGAGGATTGAAGTCCATACCTGATATCTGCTAGTCCTAAAGAAACTTTTATTCACAATAAACGGAAAGAGTTTCTGCCCATTTTGCAGCTCGGGAGTGATATTTCACTTCTCATTTGTTTTCTTTAGTTTTATTATTTATAGCATAATATGTAACAGATGACGTTTGCTAAAAATTAAAAAAAAAAAATAATTGTTTGTTGGTGTAAGAAAAGTGTAGAAACTAACACAAAATGAGAGTTCAATTGAGCAAAAATAGACAATATTGTAACAATGAGAGATGATATAAAACTTACCAGATTAATGGATCATTGTTAAGAGGTTACATGAAATTGTTTGCTGCAGATAATTATGATGTCTATGGTTCTTAAGATGAGTTATTGTTTCGTACTATATATTTTAGAATTTTGCTTTTATTCAAAAAGTACATTCTGTATTTTGAATTTTTATATATTATGCTTGATATATATATTTATATCATTTTTCGGTCAACATTTAATTTTGACCTTCAAATGGCCAAATTATCCTTAAAAAAAGAGTGTTGTACAATAATCTAAAGTTCAATTTACTAAGGAAGAAGATTAATAAAGAGAATATCTTAAAGAAAATAAAAAAGTCCAACATACAATCTTTATACACATGCGCTACGTCTAGTCAACGTAATTGATACAAAAGAGAGAAAAAGAAGGGAAAAAATACACACTACTACTGCTAAAACAGTTCAAAAATGTAGACGACTGACTGTTTTTTAGTACAATGAGATGGTAAGCGGTAAGTACTCAGGTTTGCATGAATTTGATGACAACTTCTTAACGAGCAGTGGAATTTGGGGGGTCAATTCCCATGGCCTCAAAATATGCTTTCTCTGCACTTGTCATCCGATCTTGAAACATCTTCCATTCTCGTCTACACCTCTCCCTCACCTGACACAATATATTTTACAGCTTTTAGAGCTCTACTTATTGTTATTACAACTATTTTTGCGGTATAGAAAAAGAGGATTTGAGCCACATTCTGCCTCCCGTCCCCTTCGCCCTTCTAGAAATTCTGAGACCCACCGATGTAACAAAAAGGACCTGAAGGTTGGGTCCCATTCTCACTCATACCATAACCACCACACCCCAGGGCCACATAGCCCATTGGCCGTGCAGGGTCCTAAAGTGGGGCCACGGACTATCAAAGCCTGAGCACAAATTAGGAGAAGAAGATGGAAAGACATCCTTATTTTATTTGTTTTATCTTTTGAATTCAAGTTTGTCCTCTTCATATTATCATAACAAGTTCATTGGCAGAGAGAAGATTAGAGAGTCATTATTTACCCCTTCCCATGGTGCTTTCCCAGATTCTGCTTTCCCCTGAGAGAGAAAGATTGAGGCAATATGATAGATTAGGCCATATGAACTGAAAAATCTATAGTACTTGGTATGGAATGGGACTTACTTGGTTCCCAAGTGATGGAACGCCTTGATGAACAATCCACTGTGCATCCACAACTCCTATCTTCTCGTGGGCGGGCTGCTTCATGTAAAGGTATAAAGTTGACAAAAGAAAAATGGATACCATCACAAACAAGAGGAAGACATTGGATGAAAATTTATCACTAACCTCGACACATTTTCGAAGTGCAAAGTCCAGACCCCATCCATGAACCAGGTCATTCTGAAATAAGTTGAACATTTTTTGAGCTAGTTAGATGGGGAGGAGAAAGAAAATAGTTTAATCATAAATACATATATATAAACTATAAACCTGAATCATATGCCAAACGCAACGCCATGCATCACGAGAAAGTACAGTTGCCATAATCTCAACAAATCTGCAGGATTTTAAGTAATTATGGTAAAAAGTAATAGCAGCTATTCAAATAGCTCAAGAACTAGAGTGCATAATAGACTATTTTTCATACGCTGCACATGGTGGCAAATGTGGATCAGTACACCAACCAGGTTTCTCCACCGTATCCCTGCACAGAGAAGAAAATGGAATCATCAACTGAACAAGATCAAGCTACAAAAATAGGACGTATCTTCACAAAGAAGAATAGAGTACAAGGCAAAATGATTAGTTTATGGCATCCTTACTTGTGGACTTCACTGTCCCCTCTTCGCATTGTCATCTGCCATGTTAACCCTTTATTTGGTTCCAAACCAGGCTGTGAAATCTCCAAACCATGTTTTCTTACCAGTTTTATGTATCTGAAACAAAGCAGATTCAAGGCCTTATAATACGATTTCACAACCAATAGTATTTCACTCAGACTAGCAGATTGAATAGACAACACTCACTCCTCTGCATCAAAGTGCTCCACACCAAGATCCTCATCCCACATAAAGATGTATTCATAAGGCGCCACGATGTCGGGATGCAAAAATCGTTTGGCATACCACCTTTCACCAATATTCAGAAAGCCTATGTAAGCAGAAATTTTATAAGACTTGCAAAAATCTAGAGCAGCCAACTTGTGTGCATATGTGTCTATGCACATGCAACCTACTAAGAATTAACGTAAACTATGATTAAATTAAGCTAACCATTTAGTTTGCTTCTGAACGCTCACATGAATAGCCTGCTTTGACCACTCAAGCTCTTCCCATTCACTTGCACGACCGTCATAGTGAAACAAGACAATGGTGAAATTCTCTGAAAACTGTAAATGGGAAATCAGTATAAGAAGTAGAGAGAATAACACAACAAATAAAAATTAAAAGAAAAAAAAAAAAAAAAAAAAAAGCCACAAAGGACCAACCTTTTTAACTGCAGCGTCAATATTTTTCTTCTGATCAAAGCCAACAGTAAAAGTTACAAGGTACCTTGGTTTGGTGGTTAAGTCCTGCAAATGCCACCTCCAGAATGAAAGATTTAGATTAAGAATTCAAATTTCAGAGATCCCAAGATCAGTGAGGACAAAATCAATGCTTGTTTGTGCTCAGGCAGGTTAATAGCAGTTAGGTAACTTCTAAACCACATAATTCTAGTACATTTTTTCTTAACAACACCGTCATGCACTTTTTTTTTTTTTAAGGTTTATTTATTTATTTATTATTATTATTTTTAAAGCATACTTGAGGCCCCTCCATCTTCGGTAAGTCTAATGGCAAACAAACAAAATCGAAATAGCATTGGATAGCATTTTTTTCTATATGATTAACTATAAAGCTTTACAATTATTCTGGATTTTGTTGTATGTCATTGACATTTTAATTGGCCTAGATGCTTAATTAGAGGTAGCAGATGCATACCTCACTAGGCAGACCCCACAGTCGGCGTAGGTAAAAATCTGACTCTGATGCAATTATACCAGGGGGTAGTCTTTCAGCTCCTCGAGGATTTGTTGGAACCCAAATCTACACCATAATCATGGGTTATCACTTTTGCTAGCAAATGAGAGCAGGAAGTATGCAGCGCCTAGGATATGAAAAAGTGCCTTGTATCTTGAAGAACAAAAGCATGAAATAAGGCGCAAACTTGAAAACACTGTTTATCTTACTAAATTTTATAGGCAAGTAATTATTTCTCAATACTATGACGAGGAAAAATAATAATCAAAAATGAAAATTCTACAGCGCAAATATGTTTAGGGTAAATAACCATGTACCTCTGTCTCATTTTGTGGGTATACTTGGGTGGAACTACGCTTAAGACCCCTCAAAGAGGAGAATGCATCGAGCAGAGCTTGGGTTGAAAGGCCTGAGTACTTGTCCTCAATATATGTGAGGTCAATGGAAGGAAAGAGGCTGGATGGGAGGTTCATCTGTCAAATTTGATGACAATGAAGTTTTCCAGTCACTCATTGGATCCAAATGACTGAGAAGCATAACCATATAAATAATATTGTATACCTTAGTTAATGAAACTGTTGGAAACGACACTCCTAAAAAGAAGCCAAATACAACTCCAATGAATGTTGTCACTAGTAGCCTCATTGTCTCGTTAGGTTTTCGCATACTTCCACTGCAACCCGAGAAAATTGCATTATCAGACATAAGTACACCTCTCTCAATATCATCACAATAGCTTAACACAAGATGGTTCAAGAGAAGACAAAAGAAAACACTTTCCCGCACAAAAGAAAGACAAGAAGTTCTATACCCTCTTAACGGGTTTCCCATATTGATCAATATCTTTCAACTCTACTATCGCATGCACGTCATTCAGGTCCCAGAAAGCAATAGCGGCTCGGTACACTCATCAAAACTTCTAGCTCCTTAATGCTTCAAAATTGAACAAGTTAGCCTCATTGCCAGAAAACCAACACCCTGAAAACATTAATCTCTTATTAATGACTCTCTGCACTCCAGATTCCAAATGCCGAGTAAAAAGCGGGATCTGACTTTCATCAAACACATAGAGCTCTGACATCCATATATTATTAAAAATAAAAAAAAAAATAATTAAATAATTATAAAAAAAAAAAAAAAACACTAGATCCAGTGGTTTACACACGTCCACTCCGGACCCCAAAATGGAAATCTTCTTGGTCTGCTACTATCTCAAGATTGTTAGCAAAGGATTTAAAGCAAATTCCATACAAAATAATGAGGAATTAGAAACATAATGCATTTGAAAGGGAGATAAAAGGAGACATTTTTCCTTTTTCCCTTCTGGGCATTTCCAAAACTGACGAATTTTTCCAGAAAATGTATAAATATAACATATCCATAACCATACAATATATATATACCGACAATTTTCGAACAGAAGAAATCAATAATATTAAAAAAAAATTTCGACATAAAGAAACCAGGAAGGAAAAAAAAATTTAACGGAAGAGAAATTTGAGTTCAAGAAATGAAACGTACGGTCTGAATCACGATTGAAGATCACCAATTTAGCTAGTTCAGGGGCTTCTCAAGCTCGGTTTTTTCTCTCTATTTTTTTTTTTCTGAGGAAATCGAATGGAAAAAAGGAATGGAACGAAGAAAATGAGAGGAAAAAGGAGAGAAAAAGAAAATGTTTGGATTTTCCGAGGGAAAAGGAGTCCGAATTTATCGTGAAGCTTAGGAACGAGGGTCAAAGAAAGCTTTTTTTTTTTTTGGGGGCCTTTAGATTTGAATTTTCTGAGGAATTTATTTCTTTGAGCCACCTTAAAAGGGGAAAATTAAATTCCCCATTTGAACATTTCACATCAGAGAAGAGAAATTCTTTCGTGTGGTCCTTAGACTAAAAACACCGGTGCTTACTAAGTTTTGACCAATCATTTTCCATGCAACTGGTGGGTCCACACTTCGAAAGTCAAAAAGGAGAAGATCTGGCCGTCGATCTTCCCATGCAGAAAGAGTGAAGCGTGTAAATGGACGTACCGAAGATTTGCCCGATTTTCTTTAATGATGCTCTTCTGATTGAATTTGGAAGGCCCTGTTTGGCATGAGATGTTTTCTAATTAGCCAACTTGAGCCGGCTTAATGTAATCATTTTATTTTGTTTTTTCAGGTTGTAAGTGAATAATCAATAATGCCATGCATTAACTTACACGTGGCTTTGTTTTCCAGCTTGGAGACGGATAAATTAAAATAAAAATGAGATTATGTATATAGATAAAAAGAGAAACGTTCAACTAAAAGAAAATTGCCTTGTTTAGCAATTAAATTCAATTCCAATTATATTATATTTTTTTATTTTATTTTTATCTTTTTTTGAAAATTTAGTAAAATTTATAATTAATTTTTAAAAAATCAATTAATTTTTTAAAATTTTATCTTCAATCAACGAACTAAACGCAAGTAATTTTTTTATGGCAACAAAAAAAAAAATTAAATATGTTGTTTAAAAAGGCTTATGCCATTGTTTCTATTAAAACGACAGCATTAAAAAAAACAAAAAAGCAGCTTTGCGATTGTTATGCGTCAGTCCAAACATGCCCCCAGCTTGTAACTTTTAGGGGAATCTAGTTTATGTCTGTTTTTTTGGTTGGAAAGAACTCAGTTTTTTGTTTTTTGTTTTGGTAAAACACAAAGACAACAACACACAAATTTATCATCTCTAGTCCCGTAGATCATGTTTATGTCTATGTTTCGTAAATGAGTTTAACCCAAACTTAATTTAAATTTTTCATTTTAATTTTTGTCTTTTTCTATATAGTCAATAAAATTAATTACTATTTTTTAAAAGTCAACTCAACTAGTACTTAAAAATTTCATCTCATCTCAAACTCAACTTAAATACCGAACGAACCCATGTAATGTGGGTGATTCTATGATAGTGTTAAATTCAAGCTAATCTACATATATTGAATTGTTTTAAGTAGTTAACCTTTTTTGTTTTTTTTTTTTTTTTCGTCTTACAATCATTGATAATTACAGATAAGATCCTAGATATAAATACATAAATTAATTACTTTACGACTGATATGACATTTTATATGAGATGATGGATTAATTACTTTGACTTAAAACATTTAATTAAATTGATTTTTCCCCTCAAAAAAAAATTAAAATTTATTTTTTTCCCTTAAGTTGACAATAAATATCTAGAATCAAAATCTATATTCACTAATGAAAGTGAGTTTCTTTCCTTTTCAAAATTTTAATTGCTTTTTTTTTTAATAGCATTTTTTAAACAAATTTCTTTTGGAACTCGTTACATAAACTGTTACAAGTTATTTTAAAGAGATTTGCAATTTTAATTCCTTTTTTTTTTTTTACAATAATTGTTTTAAATTATAATGAGATTTGCGTGATGAAGAGTACCTATAACACTTATGTATTAAAGAGGAACCACTTCAAATTTATGTGTCCTTGTTAAAAATTTTTTTTTTTCGAAAAACAATTTATAAATGAAATTATGACACTTATATATTAAAGATGAACTGCTTCAAATTTATGCGTTCTTGTTTTTTTTTATTTTTAATAATGGTTTTTTATTTGGACTTTTACTATTAAAAAGGGCATTTTATTCATTTAATATTTGAATTATGAATGTTTTGATACTTTGGTAATTAGTAAACAGGTCCCTAAATTTTTGTTTTCTAGCAGTTTCGGTCCCTGTTATCAAAATTGACCAAATATTTCTGAAATTCAATATAGATAATGCATCCCTATCAATGTGTAAGAATTTTAAAGAGAAAAAAAAGAAGGACTAATAATAATTATTATTATTATTGCAACTTTTTATTGAAATGTGTTTGTATTATGAGTAGTTGTGAAACAATCTATTCGTTTATCAGTTACAACTAGGGGTAGCAATACGGGTCACGACACGACGACACGACTCGAAAACGACACGAATTTTGCGGGTTCAGGTTGGGAAAAATAGGGGCGGGTCGTGTTCGGGTTGAGAAAAATTGACCAAAAAAAAAAAAAAAAAAACGTGTCGTGTTCGGGTTGGACCCGGTTTTTTTTTTTTTTTTTTTTTTTTTCGTGTCACTTTCGGGTCAAGTTCGGGTCAATTTCGTGTTGCGGGTCAATTTCGTGTAAAATTCGGGTCAAATTTCGTGTCGCGGGTCAATTTCGGTTCGTGACGGGTTCGTGTCGTGTTCGTGTCACGTTTCGTGTTTGTGTTCGTGTCGCAGGTCGTGTTCGGGTACACGACACGAACCCGACACATGACATGAATTGCCACCCCTAGTTACAACAATTCAATATAACTTTTTAATATTTTTATAACACTTATAAATGTGTTTGACTTCGTGTGCTATTCTCAATCCTGCATGTGAAATATTCTCCTGCCTGTAAGTAATTCACTTAAAAAAAAAAAAAGAAGTTAAATTTTTGTTATTTTTAAAGAAGAAAATTATCTCCCTTTAATATCATTGTTTTTGAAAGTAACTCGCTTCAATTTTTTCTTTATTTTTTTTTAAGAACTATCTCCCTTTAATATCATTGTTTTACAAAGTTATCCTTATTATTGTTGGATTTTATTTTGTCTGCTTGTCGTTAATTTATACGATTTGAAGAAACTAAAAAAAAAGAAAAATATTAAAGATGCCCTAAAAAAAATATTGTTTTCCTTGGAAAAAGTTTTGAAAAATGTTTTAAATATTTAGAAAACATAAAATTCCAGTTTTTTTTTCTAGTTCAGAAAAAAAAAAAATCCAGATTCTTTTTTTGTTAATTAGAAGTTGGGTACCCCTAGATGTTTTGTTTTAAGATTTTAAAATGTGAGTAAATATTTTTCTTAAACAAAAAATATGTTACACGTGGGGATGAAATTGAAAGAATATTTTAGGTAGCTTTTTGAAAAAAAATATAAGAACAAATTGAGAAATAATTAAAAATAAAAGGTATTCTCTTTTCTTCGTTTATTCTTCCCGTTTCTTCCCTTTCTCTCCTCACGGAAGCACATTTCTGTCCTTGTCTTCACCACCGAGTTTGCCACTGAGTAGAAGGCAAATTTCTGCAGCGAAACTTTCACGAGCAAAAGGAGAAATTTTTGAGGTAGGGTTTTCTCTCTTCAACGTCCTTAATCTGAAATTTCCCAATTGAGTTTGTATATTTCCTTCTTGATTTCAATTCTATAAGTAAGATGAAAAAAAAATCTCTTTTGTCACTCTGATTTCACACATATAAAAAAAAAAAAAAATTTGAAATCCCGAATTCTCAGTACTTTGTAGTAGGATTTATTTTGGATGGAACCTGATTACTATCATTGATTTCAATATTTTTAGACCTTTTATGGATAATTAGTTAAAAAGTTTCTTAATTATGAAAGGGGTCTTAGGCAAGCTCCTAGATGGCATTATCCTAGAGCAGGCTCCGGTCGAAAACGATGTCGTCTGCGCCGGACATTGCTGGAATTCTGGACAACTCGAAGGAGCTTGATCGGTTAAGGAAAGAGCAAGAGGAGGTTCTTACTGATATCAACAAGATGCACAAGAAGCTTCTAGCCAGTGAGTCTCTTCAGATCATCAATTTTCCTTTGTCTGTTATTGCTTTTTTGGGTAATTGCTTGACTTGGATTATTTAATTGGTTCCAACTTTTGAGTATATGCATTGTCATTTTGAGCAAGCATGTGATTTTTAGGCTTCGTTTGGAAAACCATTCCAAACTTAAAATTTTCATCTCAGTTTTTATCTTTTTCTGAAAAATTTTTTCGTCTTTTCTGAAAAGTCAATACAAATTTACTATTGAAACTTAAAATTTCTAACTCAAACTCATTCACCAAACGGACTCTTATTTTTAATTTTTTTGTTTGAATTTGTCAGATGAATTTTTGTCAGAATCGGCGCAGTTTTAGTCATTAATTCCTTTAGTGATATTCTGTAATTAGTTTTAATCTTAGAAATATCAGCAATGAAACTACCCAACTAGAGTTTTAATCACTGCAGTTACGTTTGTATTTGCCTTAATTGTTTTCCAATATGACTGTTTTGGAACAGACCCTCTTTTGGGAAAACTGAGAATGTACAAAAAGGACTATGACCAGGATGATATCTCTATTGATCTTATATATCCTAGTAACTTTTTTTCCCTTGATTAGTTGTATGTTTTGCTTTTACCATTTTCCTTTTGTATTTCATTGCAGCTCCTGAGGTGGTTGAGAAGCCTGGAGATAATTCCTTAGCAAGGCTAAAGAGCTTATATTCTCATGCTAAAGAGCTTTCAGAAAATGAAATAAAGTATGTTGTGCTATTCCTCTCTCTCTCTCTCTGTTTTCTATTTTTTATTTTTGGAACAATTAGATGAATGTGTTTTCGATGTGTGTTTTCTCATGAGGGGGTATTGGTGCTGGTTACATTTTTAATTTTTTTTTCGTGAATATGTATTCCGATTTGCTTTGAACCCTATGTAATTTCAGAGTATTATTTGTTTGCAGTGTTTCTAATTTGTTGCTGAATCAACTTGATGCTCTGCTTCCTTCTGGTCCTCCTGGCCAGCCACGGCGCAAGATAGGTATGTGCTTGCATTCTAACTCTTACGAATCGTTGTTGTTTTTTATAAACCATAAATCTTGTTATTCTCATTACTAATCAACGTACCATTATTCTATTTATGCATACCGATTAACATGTTGAAGTTTAATTTTTGAAGGAACCTTCTAATTTAAATTTGTTAACATTACATTTTCATTAACTCCTTTTGCTTTCCCTTTTGTTAGAAAGAAAGAGTTTTAGGAGAGAGAAAGAAAAGGAAGAGAGAGAAAGAAAATCTTAGAATGAAAGATGAACTTCTCATTAGACTAAAGTTGGTTACAGCTAAGAATAAATACCCTATACAAACCAATCATCTGTTTCCACGTATACAAAACTGTAACAAATCTATAACAAACCTAACTGACACATAAGTATTTACAAAAGTCTAACACGTAAGCAGCCACATAAGCATGCTTAGCCACATAAGCAGTCTAAATCTTATTCCTAATACCCCCTCAAACTAACAGTGGATATTTATTCAACTCTTAGTTTGAATCTCATTTGAGCAAAACGAGAACTAGAAATGGCCTTAGTAAAAACATCAGCCGTTTGATCTTGTGAGGGAACATGCTTAATCTCCACCTTCTTCTGCAAAACCTTTTCTCTAACAAAGTAAAGGTCCAATTCTATATGCTTTGTTTGAGCATGAAGAACTGGATTTCCAGCTATCATCACTGTGCTAATGTTGTCACACCATACAATTGGATTAGTGGCTTGAGATACTTGAAGTTCTCCGAGTAATGATTGTAGCCAAGTAAGTTCGGCAACCAGATTAGCTTAGGCCCAAAATTCTGCCTCTGTTGATGACCTAGAGACTGTGTGTTGCTTCTTTGAACACCAGGATACAAGATTAGGACCTAGATAAACACAATAGCCTGACGTTCATCTTCTATCATCCAAATCTGAAGCCCAATCAGCATCACAAAATCCAACAAAACTCAAACTTTGTGAATCAGCTTTCCTTAGATGAAGTCCATAGTCCAAGGTTCCAACTAAATATCTCAATATCCTTTTTACTGTTTTCCACTGAGCCTTTAAGGGATTATGCATAAATTGACATACCCGGTTGACACTATAAGCTATCTCTGGCCGTGTGATAGTGACATACTGTAGGGCACCAACAATGCTTCGATACAGTTGAGGACTTTGCACTGGATCATTGCCATAGGCTGTCAATCTTAATCCATGTGTCATAGGGGCAGAGACTGGCTTGGCAAACTGCATCTTGGCCTTGGCTAGAAGATCTGTAATATATTTGGTCTGAGACAAGAGCAGACCAAATTCAGTGTGGTTAACCTGAATCCCAAGAAAGTACTCAACCTCTCCAAGATCCTTGAGTGCAAAAATCCCATTTAGCTGGTCTACTAGATCCTGTACGGCATGGTTGTCATTCCCTGTCAACAAAATATCATCCACATATACCAACACACACAGACTTGTCTGAGGGGTTATCTTAACAAACAGGGATTGATTAGACTTGGCTGACACAAAACCAAGAGAAATCAATGTACCATAGAGTTTCTCAAACCAAGCACGTGGTGCTTGTTTGAGTCCATACAGTGACTTATGAAGTCTACAAACCTTGTGTGGGCTGCTAGGATCCTGAAAACCATAGGATTGCTCCATATAGACTTCTTCCATTAAATCCCCATTAAGAAAAACATTGTTGACATCAAGTTGTCTAACTGACCAACCTCTGGAAAGAGCAATAGTGAGCATAACCCTGATTGTTGTAGGCTTGACCACTGGGTTGAAAGTTTCATTGAAGTCAAAACCAGCCACTTGATGAAACCCCTTCGCTACTAACCTAGCCTTATACTTATTCACTGTACCATCAGGATTCTCCTTCTCCTTAAAAACCCACTTACAGCCAATAGCCTTCCTGCCTAATGGAAGATCAACCAAGGACCATGTACCATTTCGCAGCAGTGCCAAAAAATCATCTTTCATTGCCTGTTTCCACTTCAAATCTTGCAATGCATCATCAACTGTTGTAGGCTCTTTGTTGGCCATGAACACTTTTGGTCTTCGAGTACCATCCTTACTTCTAGTGATCATGGAATGAGTTGAAGCAGCACCTGTCCTTCTTGAGTTATCATCATTTTGATACCTGTCTGTATTAAGAGGAGCAGAAAAAGGTCTAACAACAATTAAGTCATCCATGTTTTTAAGACTAGAACCCGACAGTGGTTCAGAAATGGAGATTGGTTTAGAGACAGAAATGGGCACAAATTTTGGTGACTCCTTAGAGAGGTTGGGAGAGTGAACAGAACAAGGTTGAGGAAGCGCTAATATAGGAGACAAAGGAACAGTAGCATGTCACTCTTTGACAACTTGTTGAGCAAAAGGAAATGTGTACTCATCAAAGAGCACATCTCTAGAGATGAAAATCTTTCCAAAGGAATCTAGACACTTGTACCCCTTGTGATTCAAGCTATAGCCCAAAAAGGTGTAGGGAGAGGAGTGAAAATTGAATTTATGATGACTATAAGGTCTAAAGTTTGGAAAACACAAACAACCAAAAACCCTTAACTGAGAATAAACGGGAGGAGTGTAAAAAAGCTTTTCAAGTGGGGACACACCTTGAAGGACAGGAGTAGGAAGCCTGTTATGCAGAAAAACTGAAGCCCTGAAAGCTTCATCCCAAAACTTTAATGGCATAGAAGCTTTTGCAAGTAAAGTAAGACCATGTTCAACAATTGTCCTATGTTTTCTCTCTGCTAGGCCATTTTGTTCATGAGTATGAGGACAAGGAACTCTATGAACAATACCAAAAGACTGTAACAGGTTAGTAAAAGGTCTGTGTTCACCTCCCCAATCAGTTTGGACAGCAAGAATCTTAGAACCAAGTTGCAGCTCAACAAGTTTTTTATTCTGGGCATAATTTGCAGTGGCTACATTAGTCAGAGACGAGTCAAGTGACTTAGCATTCTTGTCAAGCTTGACTTCATAGGCAAGGAGAAGAGCCTCAACATCTTCAACAGAGTAGTTGTCTGTTCTTGAATTAATAGCTAGTTCAACACAATCATATTATCCTTTACAGTCATATTATGACCTACTAGGGCTAGAAGATCAATAAACCCTCGGATCTTGAGTAGATACTCATTGATTGTTAAAGACCCCTTTTTGGTAGATTGGAGTTGGGTTTTAAATTGTGTTACCTTGGCTCTTATCTGACTGGCAAAATACACTTCGATTATTCTCCAGATTTGTGCAGAAGATTCACAATTCACCATAAGAGAAACAATGCCCTCAGTCATGGAGGACATGAGCCATGACGTGATTAATTGATCCTGTTGTTCCCAATCCAAGAACTCAGGGGTAGCACGTCCAAGAATCTCATCTTTAGCAGAAAGAAATTTTGCTGGTGGAGGAATCGAACCAAAAAGAAAGTGTTGGAGACGATAACCTCTTATTAAGGAAAGAATCTGTTTTCGTCAAATTAGGAAGTTGTTCTGATCTAGCTTTGTTCCAATCGGATGAGAAAACGAAATGGGAAGAAACCGCTGCAAGCTTGTCTCCATTGCCATTGTTGTTGACCTTGAAGGACCTTCAGCTTGAGCTCCGTTCTCCGTCATCGGAAACTGTTGCATCGTCGGAGATGGCTCTAAAACAAGAGTTTTAGGAGAGAGAGAGAAAAGGAAGAGAGCGAAAGAAAATCTAAGAATGAAAGATGAACTTTTCATTAGACTAAAGTTAGTTACAACTAAGAATAGATACTCTATACAAACCAATCATCTGTTTCCACGAATACAAAATTGTAACAAATCTATAACAAACCTAACTGACACATAAGCATAGTTACAAAAGTCTAACACGTAAGCAGCCACGTAAGCATGCTTAGCCACATAAGCAGTCTAAGTCTTATTCCTAATACCTTCACTTTTCCTCTTGTTTCCTTAAACAAGAAAATCCAGCTTTAGGCATAATTCTAAATAATAAAATAAAATCTGTTAAGAAGTGCTAGAGAGGGTTCTATCCTTGTACACGTGGTTTGTGCTTCATTTGGGGAAGATCAAGATTGAAACGAACTGGAAATATAAGTAATTCCTCTTTTGAATATAAATGTTGCGAGAGAAGAAATCAGATCTTACATGTATAGCTCATTAGATTTTAGTATTTTAAAGGAACATTTATATTGTATTGCCTGCATATGCGGCCTGGCACCCTTTTTATTAATATATAAATATATTTTTAATTTTTTTTATTTGCACAATTTTATGAGAGAATTTATGGATTGAATTTAAGTATTTTGTTAACACCAATATTTGTTCCTTTAACTGATCTTTACATGCATTCCAGAAGGTAACGATCAGAAGAGGAAGAGAGTGAAAAACGAATCAGATATTTCAAGACTTCCCACTTCCATGCGTGCCCAATTAGAGGCTTCTGCTAGTCTAAAGGGGGAACAGGTATTCATTTTGTTTTTGAGAATTCGGTTATAGATAATTGCTTTTGCTTTCATAACTTTATATTATTGAATTGTATGCTTGCTTCTATTTGTACGTTTTGGCAATCTTTGTATAGGTAGCAGCCAAGGTCAATCCAGGAGATGGTGATAAGGAAGAGTGGGTTGTTGTTAAAGTGATTCATTTTGACAAGGAAACAAAAGAGTACGTTCAGTTTTTGTATATACTATGTCATTCCTCTAAATTTAGCATAAGCTTTCTGTTTTAGCAGCTTCTTTTGTTTGTATATCAGTGCCGGATACGACTTTGCGGTGTATAACTTTTACTCTGTTCACGATAACTCTAATACTGGGGGTTTTTATTAATTTCCAAACTCTCTTTATCCTTGTTTATTGACATACTCTGTTCAGGTTTGAAGTATTAGACGAGGAACCTGGTGATGATGAAGAGAGTATTGGTCAAAGGTAACTGATTTATTCCGTCAGTTTTTGTTGGTTTAATTCTTCTGCTCCATATTGGATCTTGTTTTGATTCTCATAGTTACTCGTGTTGCGGACATTTTGGTGCCTACAATGAATTTTAATGCCTCACTGGTTTCGGTCGTAGAAAAAGCTTAGATTTTTGATATTGTAGTCTTCAACATTGTGTGACAACAAATTTAACTTGTGCGCACATTTCTTCCACTAGAACTATATGGGTCTGTAGTAGTTTTGCATACCTACCAGATTGATCAACAACAGTATAATACATTTTCTAAGTGACAGTTTTGGTCTATTAGTTTTCCTCTCAGAAAGTACAAGGTGCCTATGTCCTCTATTATTCCTTTCCCGAAGAGAAATGATCCTTCTAGTGCCCCGGATTTCCCGGCCGGAAGACATGTTTTGGCGGTCTATCCAGGAACAACTGCACTCTATAAGGCGACTGTGGTAAATGGCCACCGCAAGGTGACACTTCGCTCATTCGCTCTTATTCACTTGTTAGCATACTTGTTCCTTTCTTATTCATTTGGAACTAACAACTTGTTTTCTCTTGCGTGGCGCGGAACTTCAAACCATTCCACACATTTCCAGAGGAAGACGGATGAGTAAGCGTCATCTATTCGTGTTCTTAGTAACGTGGAAATGAATATGACAAAAATGGAAAAACATTAATGTCACCAAATGAATTGTTTGTTTCCTTGCATTAACACTTATAAATGTGTGTGTTTGGGCAGTTATTTGCTGGAATTCGACGACGACGAGGAAGACGGGTCTTTGCCTCAGAGGACAGTGGCATTCCATCATGTGGTTGCCTTGCCAGAAGGACATCGGCAGTGATTCTTGCTGTTTATATGTGTAACTGTTATGATTTGTGTATAAAAATCAACGAATCCACTATCTATGCAATGGTTGTACGGACAAGGACCTCATTTTATCACGCCTTGGGTGTTTATTTTTCCTGCTTAGCAATAACACTGTATTATCACCTAGTTAAATATTTAGCAGGTCTCTCTCTCTCTCTCTCTCTCTCTTCTCCCTCTAACGTATTACTCATTTGTAACTTACAGAGTGTTTTTATCCAAAAAAAAAAGGTATTTTTAGTTATCACCATTTGCAAAACAAAAACAGTGACACATGTTTTGCCAAAAAATAATAATAATAATAACGTGATACATATGTTTTTGATGATTGAACATGGCACGTTAAGTTTTTGTTTGGATCACCGGTAGAAGTTGAAATTAGTTTACTTTATAAAAATTAGTTATAATCTTTATTGATTTTTCAGAAAAATAAAAAGATAAAAATACAGTTGAGAAATATAGTCTAATTGCAGTTGAACTTATAAATCAAACATGTTAAATCCATCTATTATCTTGAATTTTAAGATTATTTTGACTATATCTTTGAGTTTTTAAAAATTGTTCTTCTATCTTGTCAATTTTAAATTGGTTATAATTAATCTCTTTAGAAGCATATGAAAAATTATTTTAAAAAAAGAAAAAGAAAAAGAAACATATGAAATTAGGGGTTTTTCACAAAATAAGAATTATCCTGAAATTAGCGGGATAAGTTAGAATGACAAAAACCAAAAGAAGGAAATAAAACCCTAATGTTGGCCTTTAAAACGGTGCGTTTTGAGCAAATAAAAACCTGTTGTTTTCAAACATTGTGTTTGTCGGGACAAGGGACCTTCGTCTTGAAGAGTCGCAGTCTCAGAGTCACCAGTGGCAAGAGTCTCACTCGCGAATCCATGGCGGCCATGATCGGAGCTTCGTCGTCTTCCTCTTCCTCCTTCAAACTCCATTTCTCACCATCTCGATCTCCATCCTCACCTCCTGCTCTCTCTCTCCACCTTCCTCTCTCCAAGCCCTCGAAACCATCGCTGCTCTCCTCCTCCTCTTCCTCCTTCACCCACCATGTTCCTCTCTCGATATCTCCGTCCACCGGAAACTCCGCCCCTCGCCGGAGTTTTTTCTCCGTCAGGGCGGCGAGGGGGAAGTTCGAGCGCAAGAAGCCGCACGTCAACATCGGGACGATCGGCCACGTGGACCACGGCAAGACGACGCTGACGGCAGCCCTAACCATGGCGCTGGCTTCCATGGGGAACAGCGCTCCGAAGAAGTACGACGAGATCGATGCGGCTCCTGAGGAGCGAGCCCGAGGCATCACCATCAACACCGCCACCGTCGAGTACGAGACCGAGAGCCGCCACTACGCCCACGTGGACTGCCCCGGCCACGCCGACTACGTCAAGAACATGATCACCGGCGCTGCTCAGATGGACGGAGCGATTCTCGTCGTCTCCGGCGCCGACGGGCCCATGCCGCAGACGAAGGAGCACATTTTGCTGGCCAAGCAGGTTGGTGTTCCGAACATGGTTGTTTTCTTGAACAAACAGGACCAGGTGGATGACGAGGAGCTTCTCCAATTGGTCGAATTGGAGGTGAGAGAGCTTCTTTCCTCCTACGAATTCCCCGGCGACGAGGTTCCGATCGTCTCCGGCTCGGCATTGCTGGCTCTGGAGGCTCTAATGGCGAATCCCAAAATCAAGAGGGGAGAGAATGAGTGGGTGGATAAAATCTATGATCTGATGGATGAAGTCGATGATTACATTCCAATTCCTCAGAGGCAAACGGATTTGCCATTCCTGTTGGCAATCGAGGACGTGTTTTCGATCACCGGCCGAGGAACGGTGGCGACCGGGCGTGTTGAGAGGGGAACTGTCAAGGTTGGAGAAACTGTGGACATAGTTGGGCTTAGAGAGACTAGGAGTACTACTGTTACTGGTGTTGAAATGTTTCAGAAGATCCTTGATGAGGCCCTAGCTGGTGACAATGTGGGGCTTTTGCTCAGAGGGATTCAGAAGACTGATATCCAGAGAGGAATGGTCCTTGCCAAGCCCGGAACCATCACGCCACATACGAAATTCGAGGCAATTGTGTACGTGTTGAAGAAGGAAGAGGGCGGGAGGCACTCCCCGTTCTTTGCAGGTTACCGGCCGCAGTTTTACATGAGGACTACTGATGTTACCGGGAAGGTTTCTGGAATTGTGAATGATAATGGTGAGGAGTCGAAGATGGTTATGCCTGGTGATCGGGTTAAGATGGTCGTGGAGCTTATAATGCCGGTGGCTTGTGAGCAAGGGATGAGATTTGCCATTCGAGAAGGTGGGAGACTGTTGGAGCTGGTGTCATTCAGTCAATTATCGAATGACCGTCTGTTTAGTTCTTTTGTTTGTTGAATCACCTTGGTGTTGCATTTTGTTGATAGGTCAATTCATCTTCTCCTTTGTGTTTGAGTTGCTTTTTTAGTTTAGGCCATGTAGAATGAAACGTGTTTTGTTTCTCATTTCTGTATGCTGGTAGTGATGTATCGATTTAGAAGCTTGGCGCGATTATAGGTTTGTAATTGGCTGTCAACTGAGTTTTGAATACAAATATGATTTGCTTTGTTTCGTATTATCACAAAATTCTCATTGTAGAGTCCTCACATACACGATTAACTTTCCTTGATACCATTTTTCATTTTCACAATGTCATCTCAAGATGTAATCTTAGAGCATCTTCAATACAATGTCAAATTAGCGTGGCAATTCCAAGTTTTGACATTTGAGTAGGAAATAGCTCTCCAATATAATGCTATTTTGATGGAAAAATTAGTAGCATATGTCAAGGTTTGAAATACATATTTGCATTAGAGCACAAAATAGGATGGCATTCCATGTAGCTTTCGTGATCGAAAAAGCTTCGTAATCTTTTTCTGGCAGTGCCGTCTCACGGTTTAGAGTCCGTTTATATGATGCCGACAACTAAAGTGTGGGTGGTTTTTGTGTCACTCTCTATGGCCAAATTGAGAAGGCCAAAGTGTTATTCGATCATCAAAGGAATGCTTGATGTCACAACAGAGGTTTAACAGCAATTCTTTCAAAATTTACAGCATTACCTTGGAAGTCATTGATAGCTTAGCGCTATTGATATTAAACCCTCATACAGTCGCATTATTGCATTTTGTTCTCAATCTAGAAACAAATAAAGCTCCTTCCACGGAGAAATAACTGGGAAATTTTTGAACTTCAGACTATATTATTAGTAGAGATGTAAACCAGATATAGCCGTGTCCAGGGAGAGTAACGTTCATGAACAAATAAGGTAATCCTGCATAAATTTTAAGATCTAGATTGAGAGATCAACATTCTGGTATATCCTGTTGATTCTCATACCGTGTTTTCCGATACGCATCTTAAAACTATTTCTTATTCTTTCACTCTAATACTTTTTCGTATCTCAATCTTACACAAACTCTAATGCCTGTGACATGCTTGAGTGATTGGAATTGGTGGATCGCTTAAGGAACCATTGAGTATGTGATTAGCAACCCACTGATTAGCAGCCTGAGTGTAGTGGACTCCATCCCAGCTGATTGAAGTACTAGGATTTTCACAAGACGCGCCAAACACCTCACTTCCGTTCACAAGTGCTTTCGTCCCGCACCAGACGTGGTCGTATTTCACATGATAACCACAGCAGACCTTCAACGGATCCGAAAATCCTACAAAAACAGTGTGATATAGGTCAGTGTTATCTTATGTCCTGCCTGTATCTGGAGAGCAACACATCTGATCGTTATGTTTGGCTGGAGGGACAGAAGATAAGAAAGAAGAAAAGAAATACAACCCAAGTGAGAACTTTGGTCCAATCCATTCCCCTCCTTTAATCCCCTTTTACCAAACAATCATTAGTCTTAAAATCCATCGACTAATTATCCGACCCTTATCCAAAGAAGGCTTAAAGCTTTAAGAAACAGTGAAAGTATGATATCGATGAAGGTACTGACGGTTACCTTCAGCTTTTGCATTGCCGATCATTCTAATTTTTGCTGCATAGACATCGACGTATGTTATAGCAGCTTCGGGAAGCTCTGACCTTAGCTTGATCACTCTGTCCTTGAGCTGCTTGTTAAACTCTACCGCCATTTCATTCTGCGTCTTGACACAGCCATACTGGTCAACATAACTTGGCGGTGGATTAAGATTGTAGAAAAAATTCACAGGCAAACACCCAACTGGGCCAGTGTTGTGAATCCAGAATGACCTCCCTCCTTGTTTATATATAGTCTGTCATTGAGTCAATCACAGCAGGAGGGAAAAGAAAAGGTTCAGTTACATTTCACACAAAGCCTTCATCTGAAACAACCATTACAGCTGAGAACAACTCACTTGGACTGCTTTGGCCAACTGGTTGGCAATGTCCGGCAAAGCCGCGAGAAGTTGCTCCGAGCTCAATTTCCGAAACCCAACAGAAAGATCATTCTGTCCGATGTCAAATGTGTACAATGCCTTGGCAAAATCCTCTTGGTTTGGCAGTCTGCTCTTTTCATACGGCGTCTTGGCTGCACCAAATCACAGGAGGAGATAAAAAAAAATAAAAATAAAAGAGTTAAAAACACAAATGGCCTCAAAAACTTAATCTTGAGGTCTTGAGAACCTACCTTGCTCGTACAGATCCCGACTCCGCGCTTTAAACTGATTGAACTGCGCAATCTGCATGTCAAGAAAAAAAGGGCTAATCCCATATTCAAAAATGGTCTCATTTGGCTTCCCAATGGTTGAACCTCCGGTTGCAAAATTCGCACCGTGTCGATAACTTGTCCCTAGTGTGTTCAAGTAAGCACTCAAGTATGGCAATCTTATTCTCTCAGCTGCACAATTCATAGCCTATTTAGTCACTAACAATAGACAAAAATTACTAAACCAAAAACAGAAAGAAATTGAAGTTACCTATGAAGTCTACAATAAGACGGCCATCTGAGTCTCTCCCTGATGGCTTATGGAAAAATGCCTCCCCATACGGCGCTTGAATCGGTTCGAATGCAGCCGATATGCCTCCGGTATCGGAGTTCGAGTCGCCGAAGTTGTAAAGCGCCGGGAAAGAGCAAGAGGGTGTGGCTGAAGTGGCTGAAGTGGCTGAATCTTCTCCTCCGACGACACCCAAGAGGCATAAAACCAGAACAACTCCACCAACATTTGGGCTCCAAAACTCCATTTCTTTTCGGTGAAGTGAAAAGAGTGAAGCAAAAGTGTGGCTAATGCCAGAGACTAAAAGCTGAAAAACCCTCAGAGAGTTTTAGAAGAGGCAAGTATGAGGACAGAAAGGGAAACACTCACACGTGGGACAAAAATGGTACATATTTAGTGACGATACTCCATGTGCGATGTGATCAATATCACTGTCTTTTGCTCCATTAGCTTTTTTGCCTCCTGTACCTATCATTGGAATGTTAAATATCGTATTTTTCGGCGATTTCTACCGCTGTCCCCATTTTGAAAGCATCACAGTCACTTGTCAATTATCATCTACAGTAATAAATAATTACTTTTATTATTTTTAAAGTGAAAAAATATAAAACCATAAAATATGTTTTGAAAAATTACGATAAAAATTTTATTTTTTTTTTTTTTTAGATTCTACAATTTGAAAAATATATTTATTTTATTTTAATTTAAAATTATAAATTTTAAAGTTTGAGTTTTGAGAAAATAAAAAAGAGAGATACGAAGAAATTAGTAGTAAAATCTGTAGAAAATGAAAAAGAAAACTTTTGGAAATCATTTTTGTAAAAAGTCCCTCAAACACAAGTAATGTGAGACAACAAATCATGATTTTTGGAAAGAATATTATGTAAACAACTTTTTAAATGAATATGTTTATGTTTTTTTTGTCTTCTTTGATGTTTGTTTGAGATTTTGACTCTTTATATTTCTCTAATTGAAGGTTAAAAAAAATTGAAATTATAAAAATGCATAGTAATAAGTTTGAGATATTTGTTTTGAGAGATAATCCTGCGAATCATCCTTTGTGGAATGGTATCTTTGTGGGCTTTTTTTGTTTATTTGTAATTTAGGTAGAGAGGGACAAGGACTGAACTGCCTCACACCGACGGATTCTGATCGTGTGGACAAAGGTGAAGTGAAGGCCTAAAAGAAGTCGGTGTCAAGTGTTTTGAAATTGGGATGCTTGAGTTGAGAGATCATGTCGGATCTCTAAACTAGACAACTTTTTAAGAAGTCAATGATTTTTTTGTCCCCTTTTCCTATTTGTCATATGTAATTACGTGATTGTTACGTTGATCACGTTATTACGTAAATTTTTTTAATTTGTCTATTCCGCATATACGAATACAACCAATAATTAAATGAAGTGGCAAATACGGCTGTCGGCATCTTCTTGTAAGTGGACAAAACCAATATGGGTGCGAGTGGGATTTGTTTTTTGCGTTATCAGCGGCACAAATCAACTCTTCACCTTTGTTTTTTTCTTCAATATAAGTTTACTTTATGTTATCATCATTGGAAATGCTAAGACTAGGAGCTAGAAAATTCTGCACTGAGATATCTAGTTCCGGGCTCTAGCATCTTCATCTCTTGGCCCAAAACACAAGAATAACAACACTGAAGATTGTAGTAAATAAATTTTTAGGAAATTAAACAAATTGGTGATTGACCGATAATTAATTTGTAATTTATTATAATCAATTAATGATTTATCGATAGTTAATCGACGAATAACTACATAATATGATCAATCAGTAATTGACCAGTTACAAAATTAATTGACCATTTTAAGAGAAAAAAAAAAAAAGGTCTTTTAATTAATTTTTAAAAACTTAAATTTTTTAAACTAATTTTTAAAAATTTGGGTCATTTATTAAAAAACTAATTTAAAAAAAAGGTAATGTAGCTATAAATCCCTTATTTTAATTATTTGCTGCAAAATACTAATAATTTCTTTCTCCTAATACGGGGACATTTGATTTGACTTCATAAAACTGCGTTTTCTCAACTATTAGTTCTTTTTTTATTAGCAATTTTTAGCCGTATCATTTTAATTTGCAAAAAGCTCATTGAATTTGAAAGGCTCTCTTTCTTAGTTGCAAAATCCAACTCATTGTTGCAGCATCTCTGGTTTTGTTGTATTGACAGCATAACTTGCCAATAGTCTACAATCCTCAGTTTGGCCCTCTTCCAAAAACCATTATTTTGTGAGTTATAGCTTCGATTTTATTCGACAAAATTTGACGTTATGAGTTCCTCTTCCTCCTTATTTCCTATTCTGTTTGGCTGCTAAGAAAACCAAGGAAATCTATTTCATTGCAATGTATTTTTTTATTGTCAACTTTAACTTATTTGAGTATCAACAATAACAAAGATGTTCAAAATATTTGAAACACTTGTTATTAGTAATGCACTCTCAAAGGTCACCTTCAATCTGAAAGGTAATATTGAGACACTTCTTGGCTGGTTTGCCAAGTTGAATTATTGTGTACATTGACTTTTGATTGTGATTTGAGTATTGAAATCACCACTTGGATGCAAAGTCTAATGCCTATAACATGCTTGTGTAATCGGAATCTTCATGTCGGAGAAGTAACCATTTATTATCTGGTTAGCAATCCAGCGATTCGCAGCCTCCGTATGGTGTATGCCATCCCAGCTGATATGCCGGGAAGGATCTTTGCAGGGATCAACAAAAAATTGAGTCCCATTCTTCAGTAAGTTATTCCCACAATAAAACCGAACACCATTCTTGTAAGAACCACAACAGATGTCCAAATTTTCAAAAAATCCTGCAAAATCAACAAACACGAACAAAGAGAGTAAGAAAAAAAGAACTACACCATAAAATTTCTTCACTCGTTTGTTCCAAGTAATATCGATAAACCATAGTTTCAACATCATGTTATCGGTTTCGGATTAAGCATATTCTGTCATACAACTGCGTGGGACTTGCATCATGAACTTGCTCAACACTACTGGTGAAAACAGTCACAATAGAAAAAGCAAGGTATTGGAGTTCCATTTGGTGGTATAATAATAGTTTAAAATCTCAAAATGGTCGGTCTTTACCTTGTTTCTTTGCGTTGCTGATCAAACTATACTTCGCAGCAAACATATCAACATATGTTATTGCAGCAAGAGGAAGCTCTGTCCTGAGTTTGTCCACTGTCTCCTTCAGCTGCCTATTAAACTCCTTCGCCATATCATTTTGAGACTTGATACAACCGTTGTCATCAAGAAATCCCGGGACTGGATTATGGATATCGAACAGGGTTGATGGCAAGCAACCAATGGGACCTGTGTTATGGATCCAGAATGTCCTTGCTCCTTGTTGGTATAGAAACTGTCAAAAAAAAAGGTTCAATCTTGAGCATGACACCGGCTAGAGGTGGAAAGCTACAACTATTCCATATATATGTGACGCTATTTAAACTTAAAAGTCCTACTTACTTGTACATCTGTAGTAAACAGGTTCATCATTTCAGGGATTGCAGATTGAAATTTTTCGTTAGTCATGTTGCGGAAACCTGCAGCAAGGTCATTTTGCCCGATATCGATCACGAAAAGGGACTTGAAAACTCCTCTGGTCTTGGAAAGTTTTTCCTGATTGAGCTTTTCTTGCCTGCAATAGCACAAACAAGTACGGAATAAGGAAATATAATACCTAGTAGATCCAAAATCTAGGAAAGGCGGTAACCATAACAAGGTTACCTTGGGAGTAAAGCTTGGTGGTGCGGTTCTTGAAGTTGGAGTATTGCACGGTCTGAATATCAAGAGGAAAGGGGCTAATTCCAGACACGAACAGCGAATCGTTTGCCCACCTGATGGTTGCTCCTCCTGTGGCAAAGTTGGCACCGTGCCTGAAATTGGTCCCGAATGAATCCAAGTACGGGCTCAAATTCGGCAATCCAAGGTACTTCGCTGCATAAATGTATTATATACGCAACAACAATACATCACACATCAGATTTTAATGTAGCAGCTCTTTTCGGATAAAGAACATACAGTTGGAATGCATTGTTTAGTTACCAATGAAATCAATCACTAAACGGCCATCGCAAACTCTCCCGGATGGAGTGTGGAAGAAAGTCATTCCATTCGGAGGAGGCCTCGGATAAAATGCTGCTGATATAGCACCGGTGTCTGAATTTGAATCACCAAAGTTGAAAATTGCAGGATATTCACAAGGCATTTCATGGTCACTCACTTTTTCAGCTCCAACGCTGAGAACCCAAATAAACAAAACACCTGCAAAACATAATCTTGCAATTATCATCTCCATTTCACTGCACTGATTATGCTACTCTATAGATACACATATGCATACATACCTTGAGGCTTGGCTATATTTATATAACAGGAATGAAAAAGATGCTGTAATTAGGAATAAAGAAAGACAACTTGAATTGTATTCTAAATACTGGGTTTCTTACGTGTTAACGTTAGCTAGCTGTTCTTATCTTTCTTTCGTTGACTATTACATGTTTTCCAATTTTCCCAAGAAACAATCAGTCATGGGGTTCAGCAATTAAGTGCGGGTAACATGAAAATGTTTCTTTAAGAATAATATGTTGATATCATATTCTCGTTATATCCATAATCCATTTGACTTCAATTTTTCTAAGAATCTCACATGTTATTCTTATTATAGGAGAATTGCAGATTTGTAATTCAAAATTTCGCTCTTCAAGTTCCAGATCTTGTGCTTATATAGCCGTTTGAAGAGTTATTTTAGATCTTAAATGTTTGTCCCGAGAAATGTTTTAAAACATGTCCATTTAATTTCCTTTTTAAAAAAAAAAATTCCCTTGTAATTGTGTCGTTCAACCAGATGATAATGTTTTCTAGGGATATTGGACTTTTGTGATTATGTCGCTTTTTTAAGTGTGACAAACTCATGTCGTTTCCTTGAATGAATTTGACGATGCAGTCGTTTTGTCCTGTCTTGTCTGGTTCTTGTCGTTTTTCCAAAACATGTCGTTTGTTCAAATAATTTGTCGTTTTCAAGTTTTGAGGTCCTTAAGGACTGTGGCTCTTGTCGTTTTTTCAACATTTTTCTCCTTTCTTGGGTTTCTCGTTTTCTTTAGTTTTTTTTTCCTATTATTATTATTTTTTAATTAAAATGCCGTCGTTCAGGTGGTTTTAAGTAAAAGAATATGTGTAGATAAATAAAATAGTTTTATAATTTTTTTTCTTCTTTTTTCTTTTATGATACCTAACAACATAAAAGGAAAAATTTTTCCCCTCTCTTATTTTTTTCACTTTCATTTTTTCTTTCCCTTTTGTTTTCCTTAAGATTTTTCTTGTAAACATGGGCTTGATTGTTTGACCAAAAAAATGTTAAATAAACAAATAGTCACGTTACAATAATTTTAAGTGCTGCAAATTGCGGTTTATATATGTTTATGAAATATATACATATATATATATATATATATATATATCTCTATTTTCAAGAAGTGAAACAAAAGTGGCATGACTTGAGCATGTAATAAGCGGAATCAACTTTCACAAAGTCAACATCACAGTGATATCTTAACGAAGTCAACATCGTTGAGTGTAACTTAACATCTTTCGGCTTTCTATTTGTGGTGCATGTTATGTGGCAGAGTAACATGAAAATACAAGTTGCACATTTGACTAGTCAAATACCTCATTGACTCCTTATATAGTGCGTCTTTGGCACTTAAGTTTGGATCAAAGTTAAAAAACTAAAACTAAAACTAAAACTTAGATTGAAAGATCCAAATTTAATCCTAAGTTTGAGGCTTAATCCCTTTCAAAAAGGTTCAAATCGCATATAGATAAAAAGATGTAACAAAAAAGCATACTGATTAAGGCACTTATGGAGTCCAAAATTCATTTTAAGTAGTTTTGCAGCTAATAAAAACATAAATACGCATTTTTATTTTTCATGAGAAAAGTTACACAAATCTAAACAATTGGGCATTTTGAGTACTTAGGATATTTATGGCATGGCAAAGGAGAGTATCCGGGATGGAATGGCACTTAGAGTCATTGTTTTCAATTTCAATTGCCCATAAACAGGCTTGCAAATTTTAAAATTCTTTAATAGGCATCTTTGTTTTCATTCACAATCGTTTGTTTGTCAGTTGTTCATTTTTGTGTGTTATAATAAAACATAAATTAACCTTGTAATTGGCCCGATTTGGGATTTTAAGATGCTTGATCCAATGGGTAGAACCTTCGACACCACCAAAATTGTCAACCATCACCCACGTATCGAAAGATGTAGAAAATCATGAGCGTTCAGGGCCGCTTTTGAACAAGACAATTATAATTAATGAATCAAAATAATACATCAAAACAGATTTATATAGATTAAATAGAAAAATATGGAAAAGACTAATATATCCTCAACTGTTGAAAAAAATGAAACCTAATAGTAATAATAATAAGAAACAAGGAATAAGCAAAACTTGCTGTTTTTGCAAGTCACATGAAAATGGTGAATGAGCGGTCATCGATACCTCTTACAAACAAGCTTTACAATTTTTCAGAGAGTCAGCGGGCAACCTCAATAGAATTTCCTCCACAACCTTTTCAGGAAGCTGTAAAAACTTATTTATTTCTGCACCTGCTTCAAATTTAAACACCATGTCTACCTTACAATATGCCCACAAAAACCGTTCTTTCTCAGAGCTGGATACCTATATATATATATATATATATATTTGGCCCTATAGCTTCCGTTGTGATCTGGGTTCTAGTTTTGCTGACTTGGAATGAATGGGGAAACTTTCTTTTAAATGTTTTTCTTTCAAATTCAAAAAAAAAGTTTTCTTCCCGGCGTTTTTCAATTTTATTTTTTTAAAAACATTTGTTTTCGGTGGTATTTTTACTTATTTAATTATTAACTTTGGAATGCAAATAAAATTCATTTGCTTAATAAATTTATTTGTTTTATAAATTTATTAGATAAATTATCTATTCATATCTTGTAATAGAGGTAACGGTAAAATGAGTACCAATGTCAGTTATCGTTGTTATTTATCTCTGAAAAAGTTTCTTTTTGCCGCGCTAAATATTTTCAAAAAATAATTTGTAATAAATATGTTGTTTATTCATTCCCCCTTTCATCTCCACAACCTCGGGACTTGCAAAGGCGCCTGGGCCTTGAACTCAGTACGAGTCCTTGTACGTGACCCAGTTGAGATCACGTGTTGAAGACAGTGTTATGAAGGTTAAAAATAATTTAAGTTTTAAAATATATGTTTGGTGAAAGGAAAATGATTCAAATTATGAAAGAAAAATTTCATGATGATCATGAAACTAAAAAATAACTTTTTAGGGGTAAAAAAGTAAAGATGAAGTAGTTATTTTAGTTTTGTAGAATTTATAGAATTTAGATACTTGGTAATTCATGATATTCATGACAAAATTTTTTATGAACTATTTAAAGTTAAAAAGTGTAAAACTTGAAATATGTTTGAAAAAAAAAAATAGAAATATGATCTTTTTTTTGTTCGTCTCCAGATCCTATGTAATTTGAAAAAAAAAAATCATATTTCGATTTAAAGTGATAAAGTTATGGATTTTTAAAATTTAAGTTTTTTTAAAATATTTTAGAAAAATAAATAGTAAAATTGGAGGAAAATGACCAAAAAAAAAAAAGTTTGAACTTTTCCAAACATTGACCCCAAACGGTTTGAATTAGGCTCGTCTTTTAAATTCGCATTTAGTAAAACAAATATATATATATGTATATATCAAATCGCATAAACATACAGAAGGTGAAACAAAAGAGCCAAAACTACTTATTAAAAAAACAAAAAACCATATAACTAATTAAGGCACCTACAATATCTAATTTACATTTTGTGTACTTTTTGGATCTAATTGAAACATAAATGCACGTACTTTTATTTTTCTTTTAATAAATTTACACTAGCACAATATATAGGAGGTAACCATACCCCTTGTCCATATCCATTCCGCAAATTCTAGCTGAAAGCCAAATTCAACTCAACCTAGATTTTACTAGCACAACTAGCTAAAACCTCATAATATTATTTAATTAGAACAACATGTACTTATATATATAAATAAAAATATATATATATGTTTGTTATTTTAGGAATTTTAGGAAACTAATTATATAACTAGCTCGAATGTTAAACCATAAGCACTTAATTTTTCTTGGATTAACTTCTCCAAGCGTTTTGCCATGGCCTTGCTAAGATGATTAGCCCAATCTCCCACTTGTCCTTTCCTGAAATAGCTTTTGTTATCAAAGTAAGGCATGAATTTCCCATGTTTGTTCACTTCCAAGTCCTTCAAATTTCTTAAACTACAAAGCTTCAATATGTCTTCAACAATGTCCTTGTTCTCTTCCTCCGGAGAAAAAGGAAATCCCACAAACTCTGCCAACCTTTTCACTTGAGTTTTGGTGTCCTTTTTCAGGTCTTCATACTTGAGAAACAACACCTTTTGAGGATTCTCCAAGCTTTGCTTCCAATAACCAAGCATGTGGTCCCAAAATGGTCCGAAGATCTCTTCGCCTTTGCAGTACACATCCACAAACTCCTCCAATGTCCACTTTGAGCAGCTGTGGACATCATCAGCTTGAGTTGCAAAATGCCAATGGGAGACAATGATGTCGAGTGGATTCCGACAAATGTAAACGATTCGGGATTTTGAGTCCTTCAGGGATTCTGGCAAGGAGGCGTAAGGAATGTGGGTGGAAAAGAGTCTTGGAGATGGAATTTCACTTAGATTTGGAAGCTCGTTGTTGTTTGCAAACAAAGTGAACTCGAAAAAGGGTACGAGTTCATGAGGGTTAGAATTAAGCAAAGGGGTGTCAGAGAGATTGGAGTTGGTGCGGTTGATGATCGCGAACAAAAGGGCTTTTAGCCAAGTGGTGCCTGATTTTGGCTTGGAGGCGAGAATGATGTCTTGGTCATGAGCTTGGAAATGCTTTTGGAAGGAGATTATGTTGGGAACAAGTGTTGATGGACACCAAAAGTTTTGGTATAGAGAGAGGTCAGAAGTGCCTAACCAACCTTTGGTTTTAGGAAGTTTGGAGAGAAACAACTCTTGCTCTTGGTCTTGAACATCACAAAGCTCATTGCTTCCTTGTTGGGTTATAGAATGGTCCATCTCAGTAAAAATTGTCAAGTATTTAGTAACAAAGGTTTTCAACCAAGGATGCTATAAACAACACACGCTCACACACTCATATATATATATATGTATGTACGTATGTATGTATGTTTGTATGTATTCTTCTATATATTGATTTGGTAGTGTTGAAAGGTAATAAATATGGCTTTATGGCCTTTGTAAGTTGCGAAACATCCCATGAGTTTCACTACAAAGAGTGAAAACGTATATCAACAACAAATGCATTTACTTACATACTAGTTAAAGAGCTTATTCAATTCAGTTCTTGCATGGGAAAAAACAAGCGAAAATGCATGTCAAAAAAGAAGTTTTTCAAAGCCCAAGATTCTATTTCTTTTTATTAATGTCCTTCATTGATTGCCGAATTGTTGATGAACGTTTTCCAGTAATTAATTTACTCTGATTTAAACGGCTATTGGTAACTTATCAAGCATTATTATTACATGCAGGTTATATATCTTCATGAATCTTGTCCATCAACGAGTGTAAGTGTAACTTAACACCTTCAGTTTTGGATCTTGTCTTTCTATTGTGCATCCGTATATCACTTACTTGATTGAGTACTTGTAAGTTTTAATTATTAAGTAAAAAATAAAATTTAAAATCTGAGCAGGGCACGAATTTAATTTTTCTTATTAAATGGGTCACTACTAATAGCTTTTAAAATCTTAAGTAGGTAAAAATTGAATTTTCAAAATTTGAGTGGGGGCACGTGTCTTCACTCATCTAGAGGTGGCTTTGCCCCTGAGTTTTAGAGCATATTGCCCCAACACGGATGGTGTTTATGCCTTGGCAAAGTCCTCTGGATTTTGGTAGACTTGCTGCTAAATCTAGACATGCTAACCTTTCAAAGTAGCATTCATTCGGGAAATCTGTTCTCTCTAGACCTGTTAAAAGGGTTTGAGGAAGAAAAACTCTCCTCTTGTTTTCTCTCTCTCCTACTTGCAGCACATACCCTGATATAGCTAACTCATATAAACTGTGTTTTACACATTGCTTATAGGCTCAGGCCGCAAGTGGACTCTTTTTGGGCTTAATCAGAGCGAGAGTCCACGGGCCTATAGCCATGGACGAAGCCAAAATCTTATTTAGGAGACTTCCCTTAAAATTATTAAAAAAAAAAAAAAAAAAAAAAAAAAAAAAAAAGGGACTAAAAGACGAAAAATAAAAAGAAATAGATACTTGTGTTAAAAATATTCAATGGCCCACCATGGCCGGGGGCTGCATCCCCTGGTCCCGTGAAAGCTACGTCCCTGCCTCTGGCAATTCAAGATTATCTGTCCTTTATCATGGATTCATGTGTAACAAAACTTATGTCAATATAGTTGTTCATAATGTGTGTTACCATAGAAATGTAAGTGAACTGTCTATGATGATGCTAGTCTACCCAAAAAAACAAAAAAACAAAAAAGTAGAGAAGGAATCATGTTTGTAGGTTGAGGCATTAGCTGTAGCCTCACAAAAAGGATTTCTTCCATGCTTGCTTCATCTCAAATGTTAAAATATATCGTTTTCGCTTGTTTTCAATCACTAACCAAAAATTCATTTGTCACTATCAAATGCTTTTCCACTGTTGATACATTTCTTGGCCTGTTTGCCAAGTTGATCAATTTCCGCGGATTTGCAATTTTTTTTTTCCATGTTTAAAGTAGAAATTTAAAAATATCGAAGAAGAGGCTGATCATTGATCATAAAAGGCGATCACTGCCGGTAACAAGCATGCGTGATAGGGACTTGCGGGTCTGAGAAGGTTCCTTTTGCGATTTGGTTAGCAATCCAACGATTTGCAGCCTCGGTGTAGTGCACACCATCCCAGCTAATATACAATGAAGGATCTTGACATGATCCTGCATAAATCTTGGTTCCGTTTATTTTCGCCTTGTTCCCGCACCATACGTGATCATTGTCTACATGATAACCGCAGCAGATACTTGCCTTGTCCAAGAATCCTGCGAAAAGCAGACAACATAAAAACAAGGCTAAAACTAATACATAGTTTTAGTATCACAAGCTATTATTCTGTCATTTCAGTGATTTTTCTTTTCTTTTTTTTTTTTTACCTTCCTTCTTTGCATTGCTTAGCAGTTCATACTTTGCAGTGTACAAATCGACATATGTTAATGCAGCAAGAGGGAGCTTCTCCCTCAAATCGGTGACTTTCTGCTTCAGCTGCCTGTTGAACTCTATCGCCATATCGTTTTGAAACTTGACACAACCCTGCCGGTCAACATAGCCGGCGGGGAGTGGATCACGGAGGTAATGCAGCGTCACGGCCAAGCAACCGATGGGGCCGGTGTTATGTATCCAAAATGACCTTGCCCCTTGTTGGTACAGATTCTGTCACATACCATATTTATCTTGATAATAACACCTTTTAAACATCTTATGACAAATTTAAGCAATCAAATTAAGGTAAAAGAGCTACTTACTTGGACAGCGGTGGCAAACTGGCTTATAATATCAGGGATTTCCGCTTTGAACTTTTCAATGTTCATTGTCCTAAACCCTGCAGCAAGATCATTCTGGCCGATATCGAACATGTAGAGAGCCTTCGAGAAGTCCTCTGGTCTTGGGAGATTCCTTCTGATTGAACTTTTCTTGGCTGCAAATGTGCACAACCAAATTTCCCTTAAATTCAATTCATGAAAGTTACCTTGAAGCAGATATTTTTTTAGATGAAAAGATTTACCTTGGTTGTAAAACCAGCCAGTACGCGACTTGAACTGCGTGAACTGCACGACTTGGATATCAAGAGGGAACGGGCTAACGCCATTAAGAAAGTAAGATTCGTTTTGACGCCTTATGGTCGATCCTCCTATGGCAAAATTTGCACCATGCCTGAAATTGGCTCCAATTGAGTCCAAGTACGGGCTCAAATACCGCAATCCAAGGCGCTTTGCTGCATATACACACATTAAAACTATTTAGTACTACATATTAGTCCTTTAAATTTGACATAAATCAAATTTTGAAGAAGAAAAGTTGAAGCTAAAATGTTGTTTTGTACCAATAAAGTCTATCAGTAACCGACCATCAGAACCCCTCCCAGCTGGTCTGTTGAAGAAAGTTTCGCCGCAGGGTGGACCGGTCGGGTAAAAGGCAGCTGATCCGCCGCCGGTATCGGAGTTGGAGTCTCCAAAGTTGTAAATTGCAGGAAAGTCACATGGAGATACATCTGTAACTTCTTCACACCCAATTCTCATAACCCATGTGACCACACAAAAAGAAAATATGAATCTTGCTTTAGTCTCCATTTTGCTTCGACTGTACGTTACTTGTACAAGGGCATGTAAATATAAGTCCATTTACCTAATTTATACAATCTCAAAGGCACAGTAACATTAAGATAAATAAGGAAAATATTAAATGAACGTATCAAAAAAGATCATGGTTTCATCAAAAGTCATATAAAGAAACTATAATAAGGAAATTAAAATAGATAAAAAAAAAAAAAGGAAAATTTGAGTTTGATATTTTGCTTGCTTTCTTTTTTGTCTATATTTTGTGTCGGTGTTACTGCAATTCAAGTTAGAAAGCTGTCTTTTTTTTGGCTAAATACAACCCTGCTAGCTGTGGTTACTTTGTTCTTTTCTATCAGTATCCATCAAAACTGCTTACCTAGATAAGGTTAAATTATACCTGCAAAAACAATGCCTTAATTGCAGATTGACTCCTGTTACCTCTTTTTGTCCACTTTTCTCTCTCTCTCTCTCTCTCTCTCTCTCTTGGCAGAATTTGAATGCTGGGATAGCGCCTAACTTTATGGTTTGACAGAAATTAGACCCATATTTTATCTCTCTTTTTTTTTTAAAACAATATTATGTAACTCCAAAAAGAGAGTGTTTAGTGGGAGTGTTGTCCATTTTAGCATGCAAAATGATTAACCAAGAGTGTTTATTTTTATACCACTTATATATAAAGTTATGTATATATGTATATATTTGACTTCAACTCCCTTCTTTTACTCCATAATGGGTGGAACTTTTCCTGTGGTTGAAACATAATCATAACTTTGTTCATAAACTGAGGACATCAATTAGGAGAGGTTTATTAAACAGAAAAGTGATTTTGTAAATTGTTGGTTTACATTATTAATTCCCAATTTGCAAGTAATTTAAAAATGAACATAGAAGCAAGCAAAAAAAAAAAAAAAAAAAAAAAAAAAAAAAAAAAAAAAACATGTGCTGCAAAGTATGTTTATTAAAGAATGAAGTAGCAAATCTGGATAAATTATTAAAAAAAGAAGAAAAGTAAAATCTTTAATTGGTATGTGCGTTTTCTTTTGGTAAGAAGCCCAAGAAATCCCATGAACATTAGTCATCATTAAAAAAGCATCCTAACTTATAGATATTATTTCTGTGTGGCCAACCAACCCATTATGCAGATATTATATTTATTTTTCATTTATGTGATTATAATATTTTGTATATTTTTTGTCCCCAATCTCACGAGTTGATATGAAAAATAAGGAACCTCGTCATGACTGACAAGAAGCAAAGTTCTATGCTCGTGATTCATCCAGGATCTGAATCACGTGTCATGTTCTGCCTTGCACGAAAAAAAATAAATAAAAACAAATAAAGTTGTGCTCTTGATGCTATCTCTTATCTGTTATGGTTGATTAGTGTTATAAAGAGAGAAAAATTATATATATATATATATATGCTTTTTGACTCATGCATGCTAAACAATGTGACCTGGAAAGTAGTTATTTTATTATAGACACTACACTTTAAAACTGACCCATGGTAGAGATGGGGGTGGAGATCACTTATATTCGTTAGGTGTTGCAGAAACATAATGTGATGCACTTAGTTTCCTGATATACAATATGAATATTCTAATGCATATCGGTTCACTGACTTAGTATTGAGCTTGATAATTGTTCTAAAATCTGAATGGCTATTATTCATTTCTTTTTTGTCTTTGGACAACCCCCTTAATCTCAGGATCTCATTTTTTAAAGAATAAATCTCTATGTAGTTTTTTGTTAAGAAACGACATTCCGAGTCAAAATGAGGTTGGTAACATAAAACTTATATCAAAATAATCATCAATAATAGAATAACATCATTATTAAAAACACGATAACGACCGTTTCAAATAAAACAGATATGTTAAAGTCCTGGTAATATGGTTGAGTAAGCCTTGACTTACCTTCTGTCATGAACTACTAGACCAATAAAGGTCAGCTTACTCGGTGAGAAAAGATCCCTAAATATCTAGAACAGTATAGCAGGGACTCCATAGTATGTAGAAAGCTAATAGTTCAAATAATTAAGGTGGTTGTTGTTATTAGTTCGTCGTAAAAATAAAAAAGATGTGGCTACAAATATAACCTAACGGTAATATCATACTAACTTTATTTTAAAATGCAGAATTCGAATCCCCCATTCTAAACTCAAAAAAAAAAAAAAAAAAAAAAAGATTTAATGGGCTTCAAAAGAAATCAATTAGATTTAACAATGTCCTTTTCTTTACAAAATTGAGCTACTTTTAGTCATTTTGGTTACTTCCGGTTTGGAATTAAGGAACAAAGCCTCCTTATGTGTTAAATAGTACTGTAATTATGTGCGTTTGGAGGGAAAACTTTCAAAAAAATTCTGTAATATAAAAAATAATACAAAAATTTGAAATGTGTTCAGAAAAAAATATATGCAAAATTAATCTTATCGTTACGAGTATTTTGACATAAAAATCATTTTATTTCTATTTGAAATGAAAAAGTTATAAATTTTTAAAGTTTGAGTTTTTTAAAAATAGAAGAGATGAAAAATTTGATTTAGAGTTGAAATTTTAAATTTCAGACGGTGAAACACCATCTAGAACTAACGCCCCAATCAAGACCGTATTTCCTAAACAGAGATGATGCACTTCGTTTCTGATCCAAGTAACCATGACTTAATACGAATATTTCACTTCACACGCTGTACAACAATTTATTGTCCCTCCCCAAATTTCCATTAAAAAAAAAAGGGTCGGATTTACATTTTAAAAAAATAACTTAGAAACATTGGTGATCAAAAATAAGGTCAAAGCCTGTGACAAGCACGAGTGATTGGAAGATGGGGGTATGACAGAGAACCATTTATGAGATGGTTAACAACCCAATGATTTGCAGCCTCAGTGTAGTGAACACCGTCCCAGCTGATATACAAGGAAGGATCTTCACATGAACCTGCATATATTTTAGTTCCATTTATTTTTGCCTTGTTCCCACACCACACATGAACTTTATCTTCATGATAACCGCAACATATTTTTGCCTTGTCCAAAAACCCTGCAACAGAAATCATGTCACTGTCACTTTTCTTATGTTCATTGAAAATTAGAGCTGGAGTTGTTTGTACTTCTTTTTTTTTTTTTTTTTTTCACCTTCTTTCTTTGCGTTGTTGATGAGTTTGTACTTTGCAGTGTATAAATCGACGTATGTTATTGCCGCAAGAGGGAGCTTTTCTCTCAACTTGCTGACTTTCCTCTTGAGCCGTCTGTTGAACTCTTTGGCCATGTCGTTTTGAGATTCGACGCAACCATAATACCCGGGCTTCCAGTGATCCGGGTCGCGCAAGGTCACTGCCAAGCAACCAATGGGACCTGTGTTATGTATCCAGAATGTCCTTGCCCCTTGTTTATACAGATCCTGTAAAAATACCTTTAGTTATAGAAAACATTATTTTGTGGTAAAACATTCAAAACAATCATGAGCAGAGTCAGGGGGCATCATGAGCCCCAACTCCGCTATAAAAAATAGGAGATGGCCTCCAGACTTATGAGGGGTCCACCCCTATTTTCTAGGGGACCGAGCCTCTCAGGTTTTTTTTTTTAAATAAAATTTTAGATTCGAGTCAATCTCATCATAAAGAGTAAAGTATATTACTATTTCACATCATGAAACATTTATATGCTGTGCGGAGATGTTACTTATAGTTTTACTTACTCGGACGGCTTTAGCAAACTGGTTGATTATGTCCGGGATTTCTTTCTTGAACCGTTTATTGCTCATTGTCCTGAACCCAACAGCAAGATCATTTTGGCCAATATCAAACGTGTAAAGAGCCTTTGAGAAGTCCTGTGGTCTTGGAAGATTTCTTCTCTCTGAGCGTTTCTTGGCTGCAAATGTCAACAAGCAAATTTTCCTTTCAAGAAACATTCTCTCACACCTACGACAACAAGACTGATCAGAAGAAACATTTATCTTAAACAACAAAGTACCGTGTTTGTAAAGCCAGCTGGTGCGTTTCCTGAACTGCGTAAACTGCACAACTTGGATATCAATCGGAAACGGGCTCACACCGTTCAGAAACACTGATTCGTTTTGGCGCCTTATCGTTGCTCCTCCGGTGGCAAAATTAGCACCATGCCTGAAATTGGCTCCGATCGAGTCCAAGTATGCGCTCAAGTAGGGCAATCCAAGGTGATTTGCTGCATTAAAAAATTTGTATTCAGAGGCTAAGTAGAAAATTTTATGCAGCTTAAAAAAAAAAAAAAAAAAAAAAAAAAAAGGAAAAGAGCTGTTGAAGTTCAACATGTCGGTTACCGATAAGATCAATCATCAGGCGACCATCGCAGCCCCTTCCAACCGGTCTGTGGAAGAAAGTTTCGCCGCAGGGAGAAATCGTCGGGTAAAATGCGGCTGATATGCCACCAGTGTCCGAATTCGAGTCGCCGAAGTTGTAAATTGCAGGGAAGTTACAAGGTCTCATGTCTGTCAGTTTCTCACCCGCAATGCTCAAAACCCATGTAGCAAAAATACTGGAAAACAATAAGCTTGTTCTAATCTTCATTTTCACTCTTCTCGTGACTTGGTTACTTGCAGAAGGGCTTGTAGTTTCTTAACCCATTTATACGCTAAAAAAAATTATTTAAAACAAAAAAAGACAGAGAGAGATAAATGATTCACTTCTTGATTTGTAAGCACTCTCTGTCACTGTAACTGATATGCAAGTGTTGTCGTTTTTTGTTTTTTTTATTCTTTTTGGCTAAATACAACCTAGCTAGCTGTACTTTCTTTGTTCTTTTCCTCCATCTTCTGTGGTAAACGACAGGACTTGCCTACAACACAAAGCATGTCCTTAAATTTCACATATTTCCTGCAAATATATATATATATATATATCTTACTTTTTTCTTTTTTTGATTATTAAAAAAAAAAAAAAAGATATCTTAGTTGCATAGTGAATCATGTGACCTCAAAATTGTCCATTTTGCAGATTGAATCTGGTGAATTTGTTATCTTGATTTCTTTAGTTATGAGATGTCTCAAAACTAAAGAAATAAACACTACTTGTGTGATAAGAACATTAAGGCCTAGAGTTTTAGGAGATTTGTTAAAAGGGGAGCCAAATTATTGAGGGAAATGAGAGAATTTCATAAATGGCACATTTTTTGAGCTATTTAATTTTCATTCCGCGAGTTGTATGTATAGTTTAATATTAAATTCGTATTGAATTATATTATAAGATATAAAGTTTAAATTTTTTATTCAAGTTTAATGATAATAGTAATTAGTCACATAACATTAAAAGTAGCAATCCTAACATGCATAACATAACATGTGCTAACCCTTTAACACAAAATAAATAACTGAACAAAATAATAATAATAATAAAATATCATAACATGTGCTAAAAAGTGCACTTGGTAGTTGGTAAGGTATGGAAAATATTGATTGGGATATCTTTTGTGGATTTTTTTTCTGGTAAGCAATCCAAGAAAATCCTTTGATTTTAAGAACAATAGGAATTATCAAAAATTAAAAAATAAGAAAAAAAATATTCTGAATGACGACGCCCAACCAACCATATACATTTAATCTATTTTCCCTCAATCACACAGGTAGGGGTTGACTCTTGTCAAGGCCAGATCTTCATTCCTCCATATTCTCTCTCTCTCTCTCTCTTTCTCTCTCTTTTGTTGGAAGATCCATCCGGAATCTAGATCACGTGTTAAATGTTACAAAAGTGCATTTATTAAAGTACTAGTGCAAAACATGTGTTATGTGTACGTGTATGTGAGATAAATTTAAGAAATTTTATTTAAGTAGAGAAAAATTAAAATAACAAGCAAAAATGGGTTTGTTTGGTACGTTAGTTTAAGTTGAAATATTTTAGTTATAATAGTAATTTTTGTTAACTTTTTAGATAAGACAAAAAATTTTTTCAGAAAAAACAAAAAACTTTTTAAAAAAATGACGAAAATTTTAGTTTGAGTTGGTAGTTTGAACTACCTTCCCAAACAAGCACAAAAAGTTAGGCCTAAAAAGATGATGAAAAAAAGGATTAAAACGAAAAAAAAAAAAAAAAAAAGATCTGAAAGAAAACGGATGACAAAAAAATAAATATAGAAGTAAAAAGGACCAAAATGAAAAAAAATTGGTCCAAAAAGAAAATAAAAAAGGACTAAAACGAAAAAAATTGGTCCGAAAAGAAAATAAAAAAAAGGACTAAAATGAAAAAAATTTTGGTTCAAAAAACAAAAAGCTAGAAGATCAAAAAGCAAATACAAAAAATTTTCATCCAAAACACAGTAGTGAGTATTCTCACTTCTTATATATGTATAGATTTATTAGAATCATATTAGACGACATATTTATAAATGAGATATAAGTTTATATTAAATTTTCAATCTGAATATTTATAATTTAGACCGTTGAAAAGTAATTTAATGACTAAAAGCTCCTGTTCTACCAATGATGAAAGATCAAAAATTCATGAAGAAAAATGTCAATTTATATAGTATGTCAGTTTTCATTTTTATACAAGTAGTGCTCGGACACCAACTCTAAATTTGAGTACCAATTCACGGGACCATGAATTATTGTTTTTTTATTAGCACAATTAATTATTGTTGCTATCTTTTAAATACTTACTAATAAAATAATGATAACTCACATGTTATATAGTTAAAATTGAAAAGTTAGTAGTTACTAAAAAATTCAAAGATCTATTAGAAAATCCAAAGATTTATTCAAAAGTCCAAGGATTTATATGAACATCCAAGAATTTACCTGTAATTATATGCTATAATTTATTTTTTTTAAATCTATAATAAACTTTAAAATAGAAGTAAAATGTACAATATGCTACAATTTTTCTTCAAATTATAGTTTGTGTCCATAGGACTATTCATAAAAACTCTCAAATGCTGCCATGTGAGAGGCTTCATTTTCTTTAGAAAATTATCCAAATAGTTATCTTTTTTTCATCGATCTACATGACATAAATTTTTCAAGTAGTTATCTTTTTTTAATCGATCACATGATATAAATTATCCAAATAGTTATCTTTTTTCATCGATCAACATATTATAAATTTTCCCTATTAATTAATATGGTATAAATTTTAGTTAAATTTTTATATAAGATGATGTATCATAATTTTTTGTGTCATATGCAATAATATTTGAATTTCCCTCTACTTTTCCCTTTTCTGTAACAGGTTCGAGCTTTAAGGAGTTCCCTCAGGACCAGCCCAGGCCCAAACCGACAATTGTGGCCCAAGGCCCGCCTTCTTCGTCTCGCCATTGCTCCCTCTCCCTCCTGCGGCGCGCGCAGGAGAGAAAGAGAGAGAGAGAAGCGTTGTAGTAGCAACCGAAATCCCATGGCGACGGCGGAAGAGAAGGCGGAGACGGAGAAGAAGGAAGGGAACAACCTTCTGGGCTCTCCAAGCTTCAAAGAGCTCGAAAATGGCCGCTTCAAGTGCGTGGAGACCGGCCACGAAGTTCTTCTCAAGGACAAGGATTCCTACTCCCTCAGCAAACGCTGTCGTTTGGGCCTCATCGACTTTGCCCTCTCCCACAACAAACCCCCTCTCAACATGTTTAAGCAAGACCCTGTATCTCGGTATTATTTTTCAATTCACAAAGTTCAGTTTTTTTTTTTTTCTTGATTTTGTGTTGAATATTTTTGGGTTTGAGAAAAAAGAATACAAAGTTATTCACTTTAGAGTTATGAAACCGTGTTACAGTTCGAAGCTTGTATGCAAGTTCACTGGGGATACCATTAACAAGTCCGAGGAACATATCTGGAAACATATTAATGGGAAACGCTTCCTCAACAAACTAGGTTTGTATTTTTAGCCCCGCCCCCCCCCCCCCCCCTTTTTTTTTTTAGTCAATAAGTTAATTTTATTGTTGCCCATTTGAATTCGTATGTGAATTTTGTTGGGGAGTCATGATTTTCTGCTAATACTTTAATGATTTTGATTGTGCCCAAAATGTGTATTCTGGATAGTGATAAATGATATTCATGTGTATTTTGATATGAACAGAGGAAAAGGAAAGACAAAAGCAAGCACCAAATGGGATGGTAGAAGAAGAGGATGAGGAGATGGTGGCCGAAAAAGTGACTAAGCATGACAAGGATGTTGCGAAGAAGAAGAAGAAGAAGCAGAAGAAGCCAGTTGAAGAGGTTATCTCTGAAGTGAGGCAGCCTTCTAATGAGGAAAGTGACTCAGAAGAAGAAGCTGACTTTTGGATGCCTCCTGCGGGGGAGCGATGGGACTTTGATGATGGCGGGGACCGATGGGGTTCTGCTTCGGAGTCGGACCAGGAAAGTGATGAGGCTGATGGAGCCGGTGAGTTTCACATCCAGTTTGAGCTGAGGTTTTCAAAACTTTTTGTCTTGTTTTCTACTTTTAACTGGTAGAACTTATCAGTCTCCTCAACTGTCGAAACATAGACCTAAAAGTGTATACTTGATTTTAATTCTTTAAAGTGATGGCATTGGTGGTAGCTTTTAGAGAGTTCCAACGGAAAGTTCAGATTTTAGTAATGCATTGTGTTCTCCATATTTTGTCAGTGAATTTTGTGCCTGTAGTGTGTGGAGAGAGATGATCTGATATATCGCATGGTTTTTTTTTTTTTTTTAGGGGGAGCTAATTTGTTGAGGGGTTAAGTTCCATATTCCAAAATCCAATGTTCAAAAATAGTTTTATGGATTGCCACTAGCAAAGCTTGTTCCTGATTTCGAACTGCCATCTTGTCCTGATGAAGTACACTAAATTAGCAAAAAGGCATTACTTTGTCCTGCATGATTTTAGACGACGTATAGTTTTACCGTTTACTTTTGTTGCTTGTGACAAAACTGGTTCAGACTTTAGTATTTATCCGAGGTCCCCTTGAATATGGCTTGTTACCCTTCTCTTTTATCCTGGTGATGTTTCTTACATTGATTTTCTACTTCAGATGCTGAAGTTGAAAATGGAGGCGAGGAATCGGAAGAGCTTTTTACTAGGTATGTTGTTTCATTGTGTTGGGTGTTGCGTTAGTAGTAGGCCGTCAGTATGGATTTCGGGTTTATATTAGCTGACGGTCACGGGATATTCTATTTCCTGCATCCATTAACCTGTTCTTATGCTTTGCAGGACCAAAAGAATGTCCATAGAAATAGGACCGAGCAGCTTTGCCTCGAGAAAGAAGAAGATTAAAAAGGACACAGCTTCTTGATCTGCTGTGCAACTTGGCTTTGGGGCTGGGTGTCTGTTATCATGTAGAACAGAGTCCATCATCTATGTTGTGTAACGGTACATTTATAGTGCGCAGGCTCATTTGGCACCCAGAGGGGGAGATAATTTGGTACAATTTTGGAATAGGAACAGAAGATTTTCCCAATTAATTAGTTTCCTTGCTTAGGCGTCTCTTTGTCATTTACACTTTACTTGCGAAATTTTTGTTGTTTGTTTTCATTTGAAAGTTGTTACAGTTTCTGTTAAGTTTGTTTCCAAGGACGAGGCTTAAAAAAAAAAAAGGGTATTTCATGCCTAGATTGTCTCCTTATTTTTTTATCCCTTTGGATCACTCTAATAATATTACAACATGTTAATTAAAAATATCAACGACTTTCAATCATTTTATGCTTTTAAGTTTTGTGAAAATCACTATCAATTATTTCTTGGACACTTTTGTGAAAAATTATTATTTAGTGCTAAGAATGTCAATTTTAATATTAATTTTTGAACACTAACTTATGTAGTGATGAGTTGTCATTATGTGTGTGTGTGTATATATATATATAAAAGGAAATTTGGTTAGAGAATTTGAGGGATTTTGTAGATAATCCCTTTAAACTCTCCTTAGCAAAAATTTTAACAAGCTCTCGACACAACGCTCCTCCTTTGAGACCTACCGAACAGCCAACCGAATCACCCCTAGAAGCCACTATCACGGCCTCTCAAGGCTCACTGAAAAGAACGTTGTTGAGACAAATAAGGGTTGTCAAAAGAAGGTGGGGCTGGGTGTATATCGGGACAGCAATAACATTTTTCCGAAGATTCTAGTACAGGTCTCTCCACCTTTGAATTTCAAGGTAGGTCGGTTTAATCTTGGCCTCAGTACTACTCAGCTAAGCTTTAAGCTAAGAAATTTTCATCTCTACATACGCTTGAATCTCATAAATACATTGGAATGTGTGGGCTGCTTACTCCGCTACCCTTTGGGAGTAATACTCTACGGTGGCTCTCGTTTAAACGTAGAAGTCAGAGAGTTGATTATCAAGAGCATCAGTATGCTCGTAAAGCTTAGTAGGTCTGTTTGTGTTCATACATAAATGAATTGTAACGAATATTACTATTCATTACAATTGAGGGGACTTATTTTTTGGGGGTTAAAAAAAAAAAAGAAGTCTAATGTTTAATTAAAAACTGAAAAGCTTGTTGGTTGTTGACAACCAATAGCTGCTTACAGTTGCTTGGAAGGATACAATGACACTTGTTGTGAGAAATAAAGTGTCAAGACCCTTCATCAACTTACTAAGAGCTAGCAAAACTGGTGTTTTGACACCAAAATAGCCAGCAAAACAGGTGTTTTCACACCTAAACAGCAAGCAAAATAGGTGTCAAATAGCTCTTTTAATCTCTAGGATTTTAGATAACTGTCCTAGATTCTAGGGGGCTAGAGGAACCTCTATAAATACCACCATTCTCAAACAGTTTAGGGAGATAGAAGGCAGAGAAAAAAACACTGATCAGCATTAGTAAATCAGCAATTCTCTTACTCCAATCATAACTACTTGGCCTTTCTCTTCTTGTCCCTTCTCCTGAATAGCAACCCAAACTTTCTAAATTCCAAGTTCCACTCCAAACACCTTCTAAAACACCTTCTCATTTTCTCTTTCTTTACTTAAAAGAACAAGATCCAGAACCTACTCCAAAGTCTATTAAGCTACAAACCCCAAATACTTTAATTATGTTTGTGGTATAAATTTTCATTTAATAAAATTGTGTGTTAATTTTATTTCTCAAGTCTCGTTTTTATTTTCTGTTTCCAGTTATCTGGTTCTATCATTTAACTGATCCTTTTATTTACTTTTTTAATTCCATTGTTTATTTTTATGCAACTATTAATTGCTTTATCTTAACTTCCTATGTTTATCTTTGTTATTAGATGTTAGTAGTTAAAGTCAATTTCTGTGGCAATCCTTTTTTACTAATAAAATAACAATAACTTAAAATCCACCTAAGTTCATACATAAAAGTTAAGATTAGAGTTCGGGTATAGATCGCTGTTTTGGACAGCGAATAATACCAACTATAGAATAATACCAACTATACCAACTACAACAGTAGTTGAAAGTTTATCAAGCCATGACCAATTATTTAAAACTTAGATTAATTACAAAATAATGCAGCCCATAGGTCCCAAAGTTTAAAAAAAAGAAAAAAAAAATGAAATGAAATCCCTAGATATGCAGTGAGCTATATAATTCAATGGCAATTGGTGTATACAACAGCAGCATCTTGTAGTTGGCAGATAACCGCAAAATATTTGCATCTCTAAATCTCTGGTATGTTGTATCGTACAGTTGGAAATGCCTCAGGTTTCGTTCTGTCAGATAGACGGAGTCCAAACTCCTAGAAGCAGCAGTTGCCTAGACGACAAAAGAAACACAAGCAAAAGCAGCAAACATAAGCAAGTATACACAATATATATACGCTTAATTTCATTTTTCGTCCCCAAACCATGGATCCAATCGCCTTTTTAGTCCTTAAACTTAAAATGTTCCGGAATTAATCCTTGAGCTATTAATTTCTCCAAAATACTTCTGAAAAATGGACTGTAGTTAACACGTGAATATCTGGGCTGTTTTAGTTGGAGTTAAATTTATATTCTTATAGAGTTTCAAGCCTTTTTTCTAATGATGGGAAGCTTTTGGTTGACAAAATTAACCCCAACTCAAACACATATGATCTTTAACTGGTAACTATAGTCCATTTTTTAAACAGTCTTTTGACCAGAAAGACTACTAAGGACAGATTGAGATCTCGAGTGACATTTTAGAGGATTTAGTTCATATGTCTCCTTATTTATGTCCCCGTGCATATCCCTCCAAGAATAATATGACACGTATGTAATTAACATGATTTTTCAATTGATATGATAGTGTAACCAAATATATATTTTTAATTGACGTGTCGTGATTTTATTAGAAGGACATGAATAAGAGAATACAGGAGTTGAATCCCATTTTAAAGTTCAGGGATTAAAATGAGGTTTGATCTATAGTTCAGGAATAAAAAAATAAAAACAATGCTAATCAAAAGAGAGAAGTAACAAGGTCTCTAATCAAGAGTGAAAGTTTAAACATAATTATTTCTAAAACACTTGCTAGTTTTAAATTTTAGGATCACGCAGAAGACTTTAACTTGTGAGCAAGTGTATAATAATCTAAAAATGAAGAAATTTGGCCGAATATTCTATACCTTAGAACTAAAGCAGATTCATATTTGCATCAGAGCTCCTCATTCCACAACTTCTTCCTAGCAATTAAAACTCGCTCTTCACTTGATGAAGAGCATCAACGCTTGGTTCTACTTCAGATAACCAACCATCCCACCTTAACGCAGTAATGAATTTTCGAACATAGTTTATGATTGAGGGTTTATCTCTTATGATGACGAATCCATCTGGCCGTAGGATCCGATCCATTTCTATCAATAAATCCTCCATGCCACACCCTTGTTCCTCCATCTCTGAAAATATCGTCCATGCATGTAGAAGATCATATGTACGTGGGTATGTGGAAAATGATTCACACCTGTTAAGTACACGAGTGAGAATATGGTCAGATCTCCAAAGCAGGAAAAATGGCAGCAAAGTCGAAAAAATATATTTCACGTGTCGGCACAAGGGGATTAAATTATAAAAGAGGTTGGTTAGCTGAGAAACTAGAGAGCAAGTTGCATTAACTTAAGGAAATTTTAAACTAAAACTAGGCTAGTTTTTAATCAATGGGCGAATTAGCTCTGTACATCTCTCATCAAAATAACTACAGTACAAGCATCAAACTTGAGTAAACCCTCAGGGTTAGAATACAAAACAATTTTTAAGAGGGATAGTTATGGCAATTTCATTTCACAGTCCCAAAATGTGAATGAAGGATAGTGACAAGAACATATTCTAAGATTGCCAGGTTCCATTTGTTAGACATTTACATGATGAAACTTTGGGCTTGAGACTAGATACTAGTGCAAGCGAAGTTCTTACCAGTCATGTACAGTTCCAATCAAGCCTCGGTCATATACAATCTTCAATCTTGCAGAAGCATGGACAGGAACAACATTCATCACCCAAACATCTCTATCACGTAAGCCAGCAGCAAAGCCACCAAGGTTTGAGTTCATATCCAAAATATTTCTAATAGAGTCTTTCTGTATCACAGACTTCATTTGCTTCCAATACTCAATACCCCGAAAATGCCATGTCCTCTGTACCAAATGAAATTCTCAAGAACTTCAAAAAAAAAAAAAAAAAAAAAACCCGCTAACGAGGAAGTTCATATCCAAAAATAATAATAATAATAACATACAGTGTCTTTCATGAATTCCTCGGGACTGACACCAATATCTTCCAGCCGAGGCGGTGCTGTAGTAAGCCTCTGAGGCCAAGGAAATAGTCCACTGCCTTTATCCTTGTGCATCCCTGTTTTATAATTTAAGCAGCAAGAGAAAGTTTACATAGTAAAATGACTAGGGAAAAATAGTGCCTAACTAGCCCTTTCACACAAAATGAGGACAACGACCAGCTCCTATTCTAATATAAGTTCAAAAAACTGAAAAGCCCGCCCAAAGCAAAAATGCTGTTCTGCAATGGTGCATTCATCTGGATCTTGATATTTGGTGAGATAAACATGGGACCAGAAAGTGGAAGTCCTACTTATATATTAATTTCCTTTTACGTGGTATTTTTTTCCAGAGGTAAGGCAAATGCGCTAGAAATGTCATAAGCATACCAATCCTGGAGATAAGTACTTCGTATAGACGTAATTTTTCCCACCATGTTGAACAAACCAAAACACAAGACATGATAGGATTGCCACTTACTTGCAGGGTATTGAGAGATACAAGACCTCATGCTCACATTCCAGGTTGCGTCTGGATCATCATCAGAACTACACAAAGGGGGGTAAGTTCCAGGATCTCTCTTCAAATAACAACTATTTGAAAGTGGCTTTGCCCATATAGCGCTCTGGTCTTTCTTTGCAACAACTTTCCAACACATCCTCTTCAAAAGATCATACATAGCATTCCAAATCCTCCTGTTTTCAGGATCACTAGCATATGCTTCAGGGGAGCTATACACAAAATACCCTCCTGGTCTAAGTAACCTATCAAGTTCTAATAAGAGAATACCCCCTCTTTGAAGCCAATCAATACGGCACCGTGAACAGTGAGCCAGTTCAAATGATCTGCTTGGATAAGGAAGCCTTTTTGTGGCCAGGATACCTAGAGTTGCTGGAATCCCTCTTTCTAGTGCAAATTGTATTTGATTCTCATGCACATCATTAGGTGCAAGGGACATAGCAATAACCTCATGGGAAAGTAAATAGGCCCCAAAACTTGCAACTCCACAGCCCACATCAAGCACATTTCTGACATGTCCAACATTATTGAGTCTATCACCAGGGAATTTAAGCATCTACACATAACACGGATTCAAAAGAGAAAAGAAAGGCTAAGTTATTATATGTGCAGTATTTTTTTTGACAAGTGGGGGAAAAAAAGGAAGAGAAACATATATTTTGTCATAAGCAAGTCATCTCAAAAGTTATTCTCAGACAGATTTTTTTTTTCACCATTTTCAAAAGAAAGGAAAGACAAGTGGGAACACAGAGAAGAGAACCAAGTAAAATTTTTTTACCCGAGAAAGAGAAACAATATATTTATCAGCACCATAGTGGAAATGCGTCCCTCCACCAGGAAAATTTATCTTGTCCCCGTTCACAACCATCCAATTCTGGTCTGATTTCTCCTGCGCAAGGTGTGTGTGGGGGATGTTGGCCTTCCACACTTCATCTCTACTTGTTGGCCACCTAATAGGTATCTGAATTTCTAGCAATAATTTTTTTCCGAGTGAAAACTAACCGAAGCAAAAACTAAAACAAAGTTTCAAATTAGCAGCGACTGAAACCGACCTTGTAACCGATCGGGGGTGGTATCAAGCAATTATAGCGACGCTCCGGAGGCGGGCAATGCCGTTCGTAATGCTCCATCAATGCCAAGTTGGGCTTCAATCTCATTTGGTAAATAAAGTTTCTATCTAAACAAGGTATCAACTCTGAAAGTTTTATATCACATATCTGCAAATACAACAAACCCAATTCCCCACTTTAGCAAAACGACAGACATAAGTAACCAAAAATCCTATTAGGCATTCTTGTAACATGCCTTACACAACATAAAAATCCCCAAAAAAATTTGAAAAAAAAAAAACCGCAAAATCCATATAATCCAACTCTATTCAAACCTCAAAGTTATTAACACATCATTCAAATTCTTAAACTTACGCTAGAAACAGATAAGCATGTTCATGCGATAACTCCCAAAAAAAAAAAAAAAAAATTACACACACCAAAAACCTTAATTTACTCGTCAAAAACAAATATTTTTCATGGAATTTGTAACTCGTTAGCGACGATTAAACTTTTCACCTAAAACTAAGGCAGTGTTATAGAGAATGAGACGTACAGGAATGCTTTTGGGGACATCGGGATTGAGGTCCTGATATTCATGCAAATCGTCGAAATCCCTCCGGCCGACGAAACCGCCAACAACCGGGTCGGATCCGTCGCCGTCGTCAGATCTCCGAGAGCTGGGAGCGAAAGAGGAGCCGTAGTATAAGCAATACAATCCCAGGCACGCAATCAGAGCGACCAAGACGCGCTTCACTTGCTTAGCAGCGGACTTGCTTTTTTGCTTCATCTCTCCCCTTCTTCTTCTTCTCTGTACTTGAATCGGACACCGACTCACTCACTCACCGATCCGATTCCGACTCGGAAGTGTCTGAATCTTGTGAACCATGAAAGAAAAAGCTTAAAACCCAGTGGTCGATCCGTACCGGGAGTGGATCAGTGAGATTTTGTGTTTTATAGGCGCCAGATTTAGTGTCCTTCGCGGGGATAGGAAAGAGAGGAGAGAGAGTAATCACCTACGGTTGAGGATATTTTATAGTTGGAATTTCTTTGGCTTCGACTAGTTGAAGTCGGCCACGTGTTTGGATTAGTTTTGTTTCTTCATTCTGTTTGAATCAAAAACACCACTTTTATTTTAATTACCAAAATTGCGGGCCCGCATTGACGGAGAGTCAAAACCAAAATGCTAATTCTTTTTTTTTTTTTTTTTTGTTTTGTTTTGTTTTTGTTTTTGGTAATAATTGAGAAATAAGGAGTGATCGGTTTCGGGCATCTCCGACCCCACACACACACACCATTTTGGCGTGAAATTTGCTGCTGTAAACAGTGAAAATTATATGTTTTTACTGTTCACTCAACATCAGTTCTCCTTTTTTTTTCTTTTTTTTTTTATTTCACAAAGAGCTCAAAATATATTTTGTTTTCCTATTATTACCCCAATTTGATATTTCTTAACAAATTTGTTTCTTTTTTGCGACCAAAAAAGAGAGAACTTTTTTTTTTTTGTGTCCCACATTGTTAATTTTGTTTTATAGGTAATTTAATATGATAAAAATTAATATGTAAATAATACGAAATGCAATTACTTAATTTAAAAGTCATATATTCAAGCTAAAATAATTAAAATAACAGTATATTTATAATATAAAAAAAAAACTAGAAGATTCATAACATAGGGCAATGAAATTGGACATCTTCTGGACCAACAATTTAGTATTCTGGTAGATTGGTTGAAGTTGCTCTAATATCATTATAATATCAGTCAAAAACATTAGATGCTGAAGAAGACTGTTAAGGTTATTAATTTATTTTTTCTGCGACTTTGTTAATTACTTAAATATATTTTATTGGATCAATATGTGAAAAAAAAAATTATATATTGATGAAATTCATAAATTCAATAAATGGTATGAAATTAATGAAAAGGAATATAAAAATCGTTAAAAAAAAAAAAAGGGAATGTACATGGAATAGTTTTTTTCGCGTTAGAAATGATGTAATGGGTTGGAGATGAATTTACCGTTTAATGTGATAGATATACTATTTTAGTGTAAAAGGGTTAGAGATACCCTTAGAAGGAATTGGATAAGAAAGATATATTATATTAAATTATATATATATATATATATTTCTTAGATAATCTAACATAATAAATGGTACAATTGAAAGTTTTTAAGTGTTTCAATGTAAAAATGGAAATTTCAAAAATTCATTTTTCTCGTTTAATCATAAGTATAATTAGCTCCATTTTCAATGACATTCTTTAATTTTTGGTCCATATGAAATCTTTTTTTTTTTTTTTTTTATAAATACAACCCGGGTCCACAAAATCCTTTTTTTCACAAAACAAATAGTTTTTCCATATAAAAACAACCGAGAAAAAAAAAAAAGTATGTCACCAGTGATTGTATAAAAAAGAGTGAAATGGCTAGAGACTTTGAAACCTCTACTTTGCATCTGTTAGGCATCACACAAAGACTCTCAAACTCAAGCTTTTAAAAAACAAGAAAGTGGCAAATATGACGAAACTCACTCACATTTTTCTGTCTTTATACATAGTTTGTGAGGAACCAAGTAACGTCAGGGTTTGGCTTGGTCCTCAATAAGGCGTAAGCTATGAAATCCACATTTTCAAATGTTGTGATGCATGAAGTGAACTTGTATAAATAATCGCTTCGGATTTATTATACACTTACCATCTTTTCAAAACAAAAAAAAAAAGAAAAAAAAAAGCAAATAGCGAAATTTAAAAATATTTGAAGTCGATAATTTTACTAAATAAAAAATTTATTTTTCTAAAGCATTATTTAAGAAATAAATTTAGGAGATAATTAGGTTAGGTGACTGTTTTTGGCCACCAATTTAAGTTAAAATGCCAATTGCCATGAAAATGGTTAATCAATCCATCCATATGCCTTGGAGGTGCAAATTGAGGCTTGTGGGAGAGCGATTGATGAGAAAGAGCTGCTGAGTATCAAGTTGGAATCACACATTAACGTCGATCGCCAAACAATACCTGCGATTTCCAGGGCAATGTGGGCCACTTTCGGTGTGATGTAGGCGATATCCAACGCAAATGGGGCTGGGCTGGGCTGGGCTGGGCTCCTAAATTCCATCCTAATTGCGGTGGGTCAGGGAATTCCGATGTGAACCCCAGTGAAATCAGGGGTATTTGAGATTTGAGTTCAAACTCAAAATTTTTTATCTCAGTTTTTATCTTTTTTTGAAAAAATTTTTTATCTTTTCTGAGAATTCAATAAAAATTACTATTTAAACTTAAAATTTCTAACTCAAACTCATTCACCATACGGACCCAAAAGCTGTGTTTCGAATTTTTTGTGATTTAATTAAGATGCGATCTATTTTTTATTTTGGTATTTTTTATGATAATTAATAACCAATTGATTAAAAAATTAATGATTGATTATAATCTATCATTGATTAACTAAATTAATCATATTATATGATTAATCAGTAATCAAATAAAAAAATAAACGACATTTAGGATCCATTTGGTGAATGAGTTTGAGTTGAAAAAATACAGTTTGAGTTGAAAATTTTTGTTGATTTTTTAGAAAAGACAAAAATTTAAAAAAAATAAAAATAAAAACTGATATGAAAAAGTATAATTTGAATTAAATTAGCAAATGAGAGCTTAAACTAATAATTCTTAAAAAGAGACCATCTAGCTATAAACCACATAAATGCCTTATTTATTCTAAACATTTTTAAAATTTATTATTTATTCTAGATATTTTAAAAAAAAATTTATTTATTGTAATTACTATAATTACTATTTGGCCCTCTCTCCAATATTTTTATGGGGGTGCTTGGATTGATTTGGGAATCCGAGACAGACACACGGGCTGCGGCCATGTCCCATGATGGACCACGGGGGAAGGTTCCAAGGAGGTAAACGATTATTCACGTGCCACATCGGCGGAAGATGTACTCCTTTGAAAAACTTTGGCGCGTGTAAATGAGGTGCTCTACCTAACTGAGCTACCGCCCTTATGCTCGTGATACATATTTTATCATGTAGATAACTTTTTGTCAAGATGAATATTCCATGATAAAATATTATATCTCTTTAATCTCTTTGATTGGTATTGTTTATAAATATTCATGAATTATCTTTCAAGTTAGCAATTACTTGAAAATTATAATTTAATAGGGTCCACTTATGAATCTCCCCGATTCCTCTTACTGAAGACCGTTTGTGATCGAACTGTTAATGAGTTTTGCATGTTGTATTTTCGTTGTGTACAAAAAAAAAAAAAAAACTATTAACCTGACTTACACAAACATTAAGGGCCCGTTCAGGGTAATATCTGGAAATTGTGTTTTAGAGGTTGAGTTGTGATTGCATATTTGGGAGGAAAACTTTTGAAAAAGTTATGTGATATAAAAAATAGTACAAAAATTTGAAATGTGTTTGAAAAAAATATGCAAAATAAATTTTATCTTATTCTTCTTGTCGTTACGAGCATTTTAATATAAAAATTATCTTATTCTGATTTAAAATGAGAAAGTCATGAACTTTAAAATTTTGAATTTTTTGAAAACGAAAGATAAAAAAAAATTTGATGTAAAATCAAAAATTCGAAATATAAATGACAAAATAGCATTTAAAGATAGTGTTCTGAACATTCCCTAAAACCGTGTTTTTCCTTTGCCTTTCGCAATTTACGTGACCAAATAAGCTTTAAAAACCGCGTTTAGTCTATTCTTGTCCTTTAATCATTCACGAAGAATAAAATGAATATACATTAATCATTGAACATGATTTTTTTTTTTAAATATGCAAATGACTTTTCGGCCAACAGGATGTGAAAACAAACAGCTTTGTTGAAATTTAGAAAAAAAGTAAAATACCTTTTGCTGGAAGCCCAATTCTTTTACTTCTATTCAACCCAAAAATAATAATAATAATAAAGGAAGAAGAAGAAGAAGGCAAAAAAAAAAAAAAAAAAAAAAGAATTTTTACTTCTAAAAACAACAGATGCTATCAAGATTGCACGTGCACGCCTCAAACTATTCTCCAATCAAGTAAAGTAAACAAACAACTATAACAAAGTGTATTATATAAATACAAAAAAGAAAATTAAGCTTATTAATCAAAATAATAATACCCAAAAATTACAACACCTCAAAGAAAATAAATAAAGAAGATTAAAAAATAAAAAATAAAAAATAATAAGATACAAATGGCAATTGAGAAACAAAAATCATTTTGCGTACGTAACTACTGCTTACGTGCTACCCCGATAGTCCTAATTAGGTTCTTTGCAGGAAAGTCTCCTTCATTGAGAAAGTATAAAGTCTACAAGGCTTCCTTTGATTTTTGATTTTTTATTTTTTGAACTTGGAATTGAAAGAATTCATACTCTGCATCTTTAAATAAAGTCAAATGTGATATTGACGCTATGTTATGATACAACCACAAAGCTTCTTAAACAAAAATAAAAATAGAAGCATTTAAAAAAAAAAACAAAAAAAAAGGCTTTTTAGTAAAATCACGCAGAATCGGCGAATATGTATAAGATACTTTTAGGTAGAATCTTGAAAAATCAGCAAAGCACCTTTTAAAAGTAGGTGTCTAACACCGTTATTTTCAAACTAATCATTATCTAAAAACTTTATCCTAAAATTTTTAAATTTGATAAGTTGGCAAAAGGTATTAAATTTAGATGACATCAATACTAAACACACTGAAAAAGCCAATCCTCACTTATAATTACATATAATAATGCAATTCCTTCTCAATTCGAGATCCTAATTTCGACCTTTAAATTGTTGCAATGTATTGAAAAACATTTACATTATTGCATCATAATATATACATTTTAAATATTTTATTTATAAAAGAAATCAGACTTTTGCAAATTTCATTTTCAACAAATGTACATCCAAAGTAGCAGACAAAACCACAAGAATGTGGTGGTCTAGTGATAAGGATTATTATTATTGGTTAGTGGTGTTGGATGACCTTTTTAGCGGTCTTAAATGTAACGCTTGCTTCCTATAAATCTAGAACTTGATTTAAAGTGTCAAAGTCTCATGTATTCTTATCATTAGTCGAGAAGTAGGATCCGTTTATAGTTAGCAAATATTTTCATCAACGTATGTTTGAAAACCCTTTTAATAACAATTAGAGAAAAAACACTAACATTAGTCATCTTTCCATATTTTTTTTTCTTTACTAGACTAAAACATGTGCCACGCATATATTGGACATATTTGAAAAAATTTATTGAGCAGGAAAATTAAAATAATAAGCTAAAAAAAATAGACAAAAAAAAAAAAGCAACAAAGTACTTGAAAAAAAATGAGGCATGAAAAAAATTACAAAATGATAAAGGACTAAAATGAAAAATTTTTTTTTTGACTAATATAGAAAAGGACTAAAATGAAAAAAAAATGAGCCAAAAGAAAAAAAAAAAAAAAAAAAAAAAGCAAGCTGATGGACCAAAACAAAACTAAAAAATATTTTTGTCCAAAATGATTCGTTTTGGACGAACTTAAGTATACATGAGTGTTTTTTTTTTTTTTTCTCCTTTTTATACAATGTACAGATAAAAAAAACTTTTAAATTACTAGATTGATACCTAAATTTTTAAGTTTGTACAACTTTAATCTCTATCCTTTTTTATAACTGGAGTGATATAAAATTATTAAAAACGTTATTATAATAATCATTTTCATTAATTTTTAAATGAAATTTATTAGTTAATATCACTTTTTAATTAAATTAATAATAAATTATATTTAAAAATTAACAATATTTTTTTTAGTTTAGAATTATTTAAGTTACGAAAAAAAATGATTAAAATTATATAAAATGAACAATTTAAAGATTAAGACATGTTTGTCTTGTCATTTCATTTGAACTCAACTTTTTTTGTTTTTTTTTTAAAAAATCTCTTCTGACTAACCAACCAAACAAACTCTAAATGAAAAATTTACGCGCAAAACAGTAGTCGTATAAGAACGTTAAAGTAGGAAACAACGACGAACGAGCCTATCACTTTATCCACACAACATCCACTAGTGGCCACAAAAGTAAGTAACGTGAACCCCAAATTAAGCCAAACCTTGTTCTTTGTTAATCATTTTTTGATTCTTTTTTTTTTTTTTAAATTAAATTTCCCACTTTCTTAGAAGGATTATTTTTATTTTTATTTATTTTTTCATTTAATGGTATCTTTTAATTAATTTTTTTATATGTCTTTGCATCAAAAAAAATTTTTTACCTTAAAAAATAACGCCAGTGTTGAATGATTGCCCTTCGCTATGCATCAATCAATCACGTGGCCAAATTAAAAAAGAAAGAGAAAAAAGAAAAAGTCTAAGTCTGCCTACTTTTAATGACAAAGAAAAAAAACAAATAATTAAAACAGAAACAAAAAGTCTAGGCACTTTCATTAAAAAAAAAAAAAATAATAATAATAATTATCGCATAAATAGATCCAGAACACAAAGCAAGAAATTATCCGGAAGCTAAACTAGTTCGATAACATAGTATCAATCGGAGACGACGATGTTTCCAGAACTCTGAGGTACAGTCTCACTACCCAATTATTTATTATTTTTATCTGTATACACACACACACACACACACATATATATATATGTATGTTTTATTTTTGTTTACTTTGAATTATGTAGTCGTCGTGCGCGTTTGACTTTTTTCGGTTTTCATATTACTGGATTCAATTTTGATATGTTTTGTGGAAAGTTCTTGGCTTCTGGTCTTTAATGGGTCCTACAAGTTCAGATCTTTGCAAAATGCAGTTGTTTGGCGGGAAAATCAGTTGTTCCCGTTGTAATTTGTTGTCAGTTTGGGGATTTCATGGAGGTTCTGATTTTCTCTCTAGGGTTTGTTTGCGATTTTCTCGTTCGCTCTCGTAGTTTCTCACTGTTAAATCTCGAATTCTTTAATTTTCTTTTCTTTTCTTTTCTTTCTTTCTTTTTTTTACTTCTTTTTTCCTTCTCTTTGCGTAGCAGATCACCGCCGACTATTTTGGCCGCGTCTCGTAATGTTGAAAGTTTGAACATATTTTTGGCAATTTTAGCATACATACACACATAAATATATATATATATATATTTTTGGTAGAGCTTATCAATCAGAACTTACCTTTCTTTTGTTTAAAAACAACCGACTCTCTCTTATCTATTTGAGGCGGTTTTGGGGAAGGAGTCGTGTTTGAAGCTACCTCCTTAGGAAGAAAAGCTAGAAATTTCTTTTTGAAGGAAACTTCTCCCTCATTAATTATTCAGATTAGTTCAAATTCACGCCATTGAACTGAAGAACGTTTCTTTTGTGGGTTTTATTGGTTTTTGTCTTGTAGGCATCGGTTTGCATTGGTTTGGTTGATTTTGTGGCTTGCATTGATAAAGAAAGGAATTGGGTTTTGTTGTTTTTGCTGAAGAAAGTGGGATTTTTGTGTTTAGAATTGGATTTTTCTGAAGAGATTTTGAGTTTTCATGGGTCTGAGTAGTTCAAGGGACGGGAGTGGCCGGCAGAATTCGTCCCGTCGTTCGAGTTCTTCAGCTTATAGTGAATATCCTCAATCGTCATACAGTCAAGAGAGTTATCCGAGCTATGCACCACCCCAGCAATATTCTTATGCACCACCCCAACAATATTCTTATGCACCACCACCCCAGCGATATCCCTATGCACCCCAGCAATCCTTTGGATATGGATCGTCGCAATACCATGATTCGCCACCTCGGGAACAGAGTAGCAGCCATGCCGCTGATGGTAGGAGGAGGTTGGACCGGAGATACTCAAGAATTGCCGATAATTACAATTCCCTGGATGAGGTGATTAAAATATGCCATATTCCTTAAAAGATTTTTTTTGGCCCTCCTTTTTGGGACCAAGTGGCTGCCAACTAGGCAGTTTGGGGACCAAATGAGCCAAAACCCTTTATTGTTTTTATAAAAAAATTTACCAAATATATTGCTGTTGTATTCAAATTTGGGAGTGGTTCTCTATGATTAACTTTCTGCAGCTTTAACTTTCAAGCTTATCTGACCTAAGTGGAAGTCCCGAAAAAATGTGAAAACATCTTAGCAACACTGGGTCATAAAGTTCCCATGCGGCTTGATATATAGATGGGCATGTGCTAGAATTTTTGGAATCGGTTGTCTAGATAGGCTGTACAATGATTTGAATTCCAAATGCTGGAGTTTTCTTTAACTCACTGACGCTAAATGATAACTTTACTTCTTTGTAGGTAACAGCAGCTCTTGCAAATGCTGGCCTTGAGTCGTCCAATCTTATCGTTGGTATTGATTTTACGAAGAGCAATGAGTGGACAGGTTAAGCTTTAAACTCTTTAATTGCATCAATTTTCTTTTGTGCTTTGTATTGGAACGTGCTGAACTTTTGTTTTTTCAAATAGGCGCAAGGTCATTCAGCAGAAAAAGCTTGCACCACATTGGAGAGACTCTGAATCCCTATGAACAAGCAATATCCATCATTGGGAAAACGTTAGCAGCTTTCGATGAAGATAACTTGATTCCTTGTTTTGGATTTGGAGATGGTATGTTAGAAAACACTCTCGATGTTCTTCTTATAAATATTGTTTGGTTGAATTTGGGATAATAAATAGTACTTGTATCACTTGGCAGCTTCAACACATGATCAAGATGTGTTCAGCTTTTATCCCGATGAGAGATTTTGCAATGGATTTGAGGAAGTATTGAGTCGCTACAAGGAAATTGTTTCGCGTCTACGACTTGCAGGTTTGATTTGACTTCATTATCATGTCGTTGTTCGAGATACTTATCGTATTTAACTAATTGATTCTTATACACAATGCTTCTCATTCTCTATCAGGACCCACTTCATTTGCACCAATAATCGAAATGGCCATGACCATTGTTGAGCACAGTGGTGGCCAATACCATGTTCTGGTGATAATTGCAGATGGCCAGGTATTTTGTCTTCACTTGGGTATTGTCTAGTGGTGTAATTAATGTATGTCCATTACATTGGGGTCATTTATCCGTATTGTGCTAGTTCTACAAATGTGCATTGAGAGGATATTTTCGCCAACAGTTTTATACTGACTGTACTACAATTTACAATCTCAAGTACTGATCAGAATAATCCTTCTAGCTGATTATGCCCTTTTTTGTTTTATAATCTTTTCATATAATCTCCTGATTGTTAGTACTGTGTAAAATGATATTTTTCTAAGGTGACTAGAAGTATTGATACTGAGCGTGGAAAGCTAAGCCCACAGGAGCAGAAGACTGTTAATGCCATCGTTGAAGCTAGGTGAGCCTGTGTTGATTTGTTTTCTCGATTATTAATTTTTTTTGTTTTAAACATTAGTTAACTAATATGCTTATTCATTGCAGTAATTTCCCTCTTTCAATAATTTTAGTCGGTGTTGGAGATGGACCGTGGGACATGATGAAGGAATTTGATGACAATATCCCTGCTCGTGCTTTTGATAATTTTCAAGTAAGTGCTTTGAATACATTTCTCTTTATGCTTGCTTCCGACATTTGTATTTCATTGGTCCAAATTGCTTAATATAAACCCCTTATTTTCCTGTTGTCTAGTTTGTAAACTTTACAGAAATAATGTCAAAGAATGTGGCCCCATCACGAAAAGAGACTGAATTTGCTCTATCAGCATTAATGGAAATTCCTTCTCAGTACAAAGCTACTATAGAGCTCAACATACTAGGGTAACGGTTGCTTCTCTCTCTGGTTTCATTAATAAAGCTCTTTCGATTCAACAATTTTAACTTCTCGATTTTATCAAGCAGGAGTCAAAAGGGGAAATCGCCCCAGAGGGTCCCTCTCCCTCCACCTGTATATGGCGCTTCATCTTTTAGTAGCTTTAAACCTTCTCATTCTACTAGTTTCAAGTCTAGAATATCAAGTGTCCCCACTTATCACGAAGAAAGCACCTCTGTCAGCTCAGCGCCACCAGCTCCTACTTCTACTTACGATAGCCAGGTACTTATAACTTCGTAGATGGATAAATTTAACTCTTTTATTTCCACAACCTTTGATCACAAATAGCTTTTAAAGTACTACTGGTGCCTTTTAGTAATGCAAAATAAGTGGAGGAGGATAATTCGAAGTCTAACTTGAGAATAGAATATTCTTGCAAAAATACTTGATAAATAGTAGTTGACAATTTTGCTTTTAACAAGAAGAGTTTCTTTCTTTTTTTTTTTTTTTGGGTTCAACTTCTAGATCTGCCATAAAAGCCAACCTTTTAGTTTTCAAGGATTCAGGTGTGCGTACAGCTAAATAAAAGCACAAATTAAACTTGTTATGGCCTGTTCGATGTATCTATGCTTTACCGGTTTTTATTTTGCTGTTTATTTATTTATTTGGCGAGCGATCATGCTTGACATTTACTTCCTTCTTCGTCAATACTAGCAGAGTCTTCGATGATTACTGATAACTAGAAACATGAAGCACTTGATGGCGAGGTCCTACCTAAAATGCATTCAGATGGGATTTTTTTGTTTAAGCTAGAAATTGTATTGTGTCAACATTCACATATCACGCTGACTAAAACACGCACAAATGTTACTCGGTTTTTGGTTCACAAATTGTGATTTTGTACGTTCGTCCATGAATAAAGTTATAATCTTACATGGTCTTAAACAGGTGTGCCCCATCTGCTTGAGTAATCCAAAGAACATGGCCTTCGGTTGTGGGCATCAGGTACTTGCTGTGTTCATTCATGTTCTATGATAAATTCGGTAGAAGTTATGTGAAGCTAGTGATAATGTTGTGAACCTCTCCTTATAAATCCTATTTTTGTGACAGACGTGCTGCGAATGTGGAGCAGACCTCGAGACATGCCCGATTTGTCGAAGCCCGATCCATACAAGAATAAAACTTTACTAAGCAGCTTACTTTGCCTTGGTTTGATTTTTTTCCCCCTCCGTCTCGGCTTGTCAACATTCTTTTAAATTCGTTGATTTATCATGCGATTAGAAACGATAAAAGGTCTCGCTTGCTGCTAAGTTTGTAGTTCATGGTTGAGATTGTCGTCCTTTGTACAAATTTTTTATAATTGGATTCATGTTTGAAAAATAGGATGCTGGTGTAAAATATATTGCTTATCCCAATAGCCAAAAGAAGTTTAATTTGTTGGATAATGTCGGTTTGGACATTATTTGGTTAGGAAGACGTCAGTTACTTGTAGCTGGTGACAATCTGTGAGTTTAATGGTTGAGTATATTCGCGGCTCAGTAATGAATTTAATAGTATTCAAAGTAGGGGTGACAATTCGTGTCGCGTGTCGGGTTCGTATCGTGTCGAAATTTTTTTTTTTTCTCCGGACCCGAACATGACCCGCAATCCGAAAACGACTCGAAACCATGACACGAACACGACACGAACTCGTAACGGGTTGACACAATATGAATCGAATTTGACCCGCGACACGAAATTGACACGCGACACAAACAACTCGAAATTGACATGCGACACGAAATTCAACCCCCGACACGAAATCAACCCGAAATTGACACGAAATTGACATGAACATTGACCCGAAATTGACACGAAAAAAACGTGTCGTGTTCGGATTCTGCGAGTCCAACCCGAACACGACCCGTTCTTTTCCGTGTCAATTTCGGACAATTTCGGGTGACCCGAAATTAATCCGACACCTATTTTTCTTAACTTGAATCCGTGAAATTCGTGTCGTTTTCAAATCGTATCGTCGTGTCGCGATTCGTATTGCCAGCCCTAATTCAAAGAATGTTGGATTCATACAGGAAGTGAAAGAATTTTACACTGCAATTTACGTTCAGACCTTTATTTATAATTTTAAAAAGTGAAAAACAACCGTCTTAAGTGGGGATGCTAGTTGGATTTTTTGCGATTATTGTAATTAGCTAGGTGTACTGTAGGATGGCCACATAGCCTCTCTCTCCATGACAAATATATATATATATATATATAGATTTTTTTTTTTGAGATGGACCCACAAAGGTTAATTGCTCCTAGTTTCACTGAATGGTGATAATTTTGCTTGGAAAAGCTAATGTAATTTCATAATTAAATAAAACACGTACTCCTTTTGAGTTGATATTCTCAAATTCCATCTTTTCTCTAACTTTAACATGGTATTAGAGTCCAACAAGTTCAAATGAGCGATTTGATCTATCCAATATAAGATTTAGTAACTCCAAATGTAGTATCATCTTGCGAGGGAGTATTAAGGGTAAAAAAAAGAAACTCAAATCTCATATCGAAAACATATAACAACAATAACATACATATAAAGATATTGGACTGTTACACTTAACAAGTTGATTTTTTAAGATGGAAACTCAATCCCTTATCACAGATTAGGAATGAAGAAATTATGATCTATCTGAGACAAACGATGACTGACAATTTTAGATATTTTGTTGTCCTCACTAGTTTAGGGGGGGTTGGGGTCTAATAAGTCGGGTTTTTCCAAGGGGACATAATTGTAATTTTGTTTCGTAGATCTTAATGTTATTACGTGGATAGTGCATGTCATATGTAATTGTTTCGAAACCAACTAAATATGAGGTGCATAATTAATGGTTTTGATAGATGATTTTACTTTATGGATCTTCTTATAGTGACGTCGTAATTTCATAATTTACAAACATATGTATCAAACTCGCAAATAATCATATATAATTAAAGATTTGCGAATTTAATATTTCATCTTATAATTATAACATTAAAAAACTAGAACTGAATCAAATTCTCAGATAATCGTATTTTCTGATATTTACATCAGTGTTGTCCTTGGTGAGATAGTTGGCATGGGTCTTGATGAAAGGTTTAATTGCTTGTACCTAAACAAAAAAAAAAAAAAAAACAAGGACTTGGAAAAGGAAATAAGACCAACCATTTTAAAGTCTTGCTCAGATCATATTATTTAAGAAATTCATCAAAACTACTTTATTACTTACTCACTACTCTATATAGCAACGACACCAGATCACTCACTTGTTACATTTAATGCACTTGACAGCTTTCTCAAGACCAACTTGCTCACCGTATTTATGTTCTTATACAAAGCAAACCCACTACTCATATCCAAGCATAGGATTCTCCTCTCTCTCTCTCTCTCTCTCTCTAAACTTTTCTTCTCTCTCTCTCTCTAAAATCACTACTCCATGTCTGCCATTGAAATGTCCTCTGGAGTCAAGCTTCCTTACCAGAGACTGAAACAAGAAGATGACATTGATGATTACCAATTAAGGGAATATTACAAGAAGGCCTTGGCCAGGTCAAGGACTTGGTTCAGGTTTAGAAAAGTGCCCATAAGGAGGAGATTCAAGCTTAAAATCCCAAGCTTGAGAAGGTTTATAAGAAGGAAAGCCAAGTTGGTGTCTTCCATTAGAGTTTCATTTGCAAATGTTGTCAAGAGACTAAAGGAAAGCCAGTCTCATCTTGGTGATCTCTTTGCTGGGAACTACTTGTTCTTGCAAGTCACTCCTACTTCCTTTAGGTGCCTTGACAAGGGCCATCATCACCTCAATGTCCTGTCTTCAAGGTACTCTCTTCAAAAAATTGCTTATTAATATATATATATATATATGTGGGCTGTTATTTGACACACTCTCTGTATGGTACTTGTAACTTTCTTTCCTTATAATATGTTGTATCAATTAAGTGATTTTAATGTAACGTTTTTCAATTTGAATCATGTGACAAGATTCTAAATAAAAAATTACATATAAATCAACTAATTGTTACAAGTTTCTAAACAGAAAAGTTACCAGTACCAGATGATATTCGGTATCAATGCAAGACCCTTATCTATAAATGTGTGTGTGTAGATCTTGGGATTTTGGTCTTGTATTTTATTATGTATTTTGTGATGCTAGTTATGTTGTAATTTCACCTAAACATCCAGCTAGAAGTGTATGAGGTTCTTTCCTTTCTTAGCTAGCTGGTCATGTGATCTACTTAGTTTGTGTTTCCAAATCCTTGGTTTGTAAGAAAACAATTAGCATTATCAGCAATTCAATTGTATGTTTAGCGGTAATTTTAGCTTCGCTTAAAATCAAAAACTGAAATCTGAATTCCTTGGGTTTAAAAAAAAAAAAAAAAAGTGGAGAAAGTTTCGATTTTGGCATGGTTCCCTTAATCGTCCTTTCATATTTATTTGTTTATGTGAATTAGTATCGTCCCTAATCTCATAAAACAATATCATAGGATATAAGTAATGTCTAACATGCCAAAATGCCTTAGATGAGTTGGTTGAGTGTTTATTTTATTTGTAATATAAGTCTTGGATTCGAATCATCTCCACTGTATTTATCCAATTTTAAGATGTCGGCAGGTTACGTAAAGTGACTCGCGTTATATGAACACTTTAACATCTCCTTTAAAAACATTTTTCCTTTATAATATATATATATATATATATATAATTCACTTTTCATCAAGTATTTGGTGTCCTTATACATTTTTCCATCTCATAATACAATGAACAAAACTAATTTCAGATTTCGAAAGTGCCAATTCAAGATTTGAGTGATTAGCATGTGGTAATCAACGATGCAATCATCATTATGTATTGGCTTAGTGATGCCTAATTACCTATTGGTGTGTAGAAATAGCTAGAAATTCAAGCGGTTGCTTGCTACGTGGCAAGCTTGAAGCAAAGAGTGCAAGACAAAATCGCAAAAAGGACGACCTTATTTTATGGCAAACGTGACTGTTTTAGGCTAGGTGGACATAGCATGTGGACTAAACGACATCGAATTAATTAATGTAGTAGTTGGACAGTTGGAGGGTGGGCGGTGGAGGTTGGATAAATCACGCAATCTTATCGCTCTGTTTCTTTCCATTTACGGTCGAAGTAATTTAGTCTTTCTACTAGCAGTTCACTTATCGAAGTTCCAAACTAGTTGAGTTGGTGAAATTTTAAACATGGAGTGGATTGAGATTAATACGACATAATGTATAAGAAACGACAATTAGCTGGAATTGGGAAACGACAACGACTTGAAACGACACCGAGGTTTTTGAAACGACAGATTCAATCATAAACGGCAATGCCTTGGTGAACGACAATAAACAAAAACATAAAGACATTTTGCCAATAACATAATAGTTCATTATCTTCCCTTAAAAAAGGTAATCCAAGAGAAACTTTTGGGAGTTCATTTTTGTTTTTCTGCTTGGTTTTGTTTTTGTATTATATATTTTGTATATGATGATTATTATGGCCACTTGTGTATGTTAATGCGTCTTCGCAAAGCAGAGAGTCTAAATCATGGTGTAAATAGAAATTTATATATATAATATATATGTAAAATCATAGGAAAAGTATAGAAACAAATTTATAAGCAAGAATTCATATACACAGTTGTGAAACTAACCACTAGAAAACTTAAAACTATATACTAAAGGCGCAGACCCTGACAGAGAAATATAATATATGTAACAAAAATACAAAAATCCACCAACATAATTTCCCAAACAAAAACTAAAAAACGACACAAATCTTTCGTCCCTGAGCCAAATTAGATTCTACTATTGAGAACCTTGAAATAAACATTCCTTCCATAACCACTCCGGAATTTTTCCTTGTCTTGGTCGAGCTTCTTCAGGAGCTTCTCATAGAATGGACTATCTGTGCTCTGCAGATAAAGAACCATCACAACATCATTCAAAAACCCTATAACCAATATGTATATATATATATATATATATATATGAAAATAATATGCATGTATATTTACCTCGGCTACTTGTAGAGCTGTTTTGAGGACATAATTTCCATAGGGGTCGCGGGCAATTTGCCAGAGCTTGTCAAAATCGGCGAACTCTTCAAGCGCGTAGTCCATTCCAGAGGTCATGAGGCATTTCTGCAATACGTGGCTGGAATATTTCTGTCTAGAGAGATACACATAATTTCCTTTCAATGCAAAGCATATAATGTCAGTGAGACCGGGGTCTTGCAGTTTCAAAACACGCTGTATAACATAGTTCCTGAAACGACACAATTCATATGTTACACAGATATAAAGTACTGAAACATATATGTATATATATATATGTGTGTGTGTATGTTATATGTATATATGCATACCCATAAGGATCTTGAGAAAGGAAAACTGCATGAGAAGAGATGGTTTCAAGAAGTTGAGTCCTGTACGGCCCTCTTATGTAGGTGATGCTGTTTTTCAAGGCTATGCATCCGTGTTCGTCCGTGGCCAATTTGAGGCAATTCTTTACGAGTTCTTCATACAATTTCTGTAATCAATAATATTTAATATAATTAAGTAAAAACTCGAGTAATTAGATGATAGAAACTGTAGAAAATACGAAACTAATCTTTGTTATGTTCAAGATTGAGACAGAAATATTTACCTGGTTTTGACGTACGTTGAGGATGTCGAAACACTTCATGACAACAGAAGATGCTACCCGATCGGTCATCACCGGAACAAATGCGAAGACAAGAATTGATATGATCTCGGAGATTAATGGCGAGTTCTCCAGCGCTTCGATCAGCCTCTTAGCACAGTTTGCACTGCATAAAACAAGATTCATTAGTTTCAAGAATTAGAGAGAGAGAGAGAGAGAGAAAGAAAAGGAGAGAGAGAAAAAATATACCCTGGCATATTGAACAAAGATTCTAGGAAAGTTTGAGACTGGAGAGAAATCTTTGTCACAACCAGTTGCAGCTGAGATTGATCGCAACATTCGAGAAGCTTCCCGAAGACATAAGCTCCACAAGGGTGAACCATAACCTCAAACATGTACCGAAAAACCGCATTGAAAACGACATCCGTGATTTGTTTGTCGTTTTTCATCAACTTCTGCTTCAACAACATCGCACCGTAGGGATCCAGAGCCAGCTCTGCGATTTTCCTCTTTATAGCGCCAGAATCCAAAGAGTTCACCATTCTTTGATAGGAAACATCACCGCCATTGAAAGAAACTCCATTGTTGTTAACTCCAGAACCGATCATCTGTTGATCAGAACCAGAGTTTTCTTCGTTCTCTTCCCTGCCAGACGAGCTGACGTGAAGATCACGCAAACGAAGGGCGAGGTTTTCAAGGGAAAGGTCCACAGAATAAGGAGTTTGGGAGCGAGCGGCGGTGGGTGGTTCTGGGCGGTTTGAGGTCGCCATTGATGAAAATGTTGAGCAACTGAAGAAGACGAAAGAGAGAAAGAGAGAAAGAGGAAGAATTGGAACGCCTGAGAAAGTGAGAATTGTGTGTGAAGAGGAACTTGTGAAGAAAATGTTGGGGCCTTGGAGGATATATATATAGAGAGGGAAATCAGGAACTCTTCAGGAAGAAGAAATCGAAATAGAAAAGGAAAAGGAATGGAATTGGAATCTGAGAGTTTTTCTTGCTGTATTAAAAAAAAAAAAATTAGGGGGGCAAAATAAGAAGGTAAATCTCATACTTGTACCTCTAGTAGCAATTTTTTAAAATCTAAAATTAAACTTTTGTTTAAAACACCATTTTAAATTAAACTTTTTCCTCGCATTTTTAAAACTTTTTCAACCTTTAGTAACAAAAATTTTAATTAATTTTTGAAAAATTAAACAACTTCAATCCAAAAAATTTAATTCCAACTAATGAACTATACAGAAATTAAATTTTTAACGATCTGATTGATAAATGTTTATATTAAAAAATGACAACACGCAACACATACTCGTTTCTTGGATTATACATCAGGTTGTTGATAATGTAATAGAAGAATTAAGACAATAATTGTTATCATATGTGCTAAAAAAATAAGTCCCATTGTATCTGCGGGGAATCCGGAAAAGAGATAATAGGTACAGCAGGGGTTGTTTGGAAATTATTCAAAAGTTTTGAGGGTAAAATGAAAATAAGAAAAAGTTGAAGGATAAAAATGAAAATTTCAAAAGTTGTTCTCAAATTTTAAATTGTAAAATCTTATATCCAGTTAAAATATTCATAATCAAAATTAGCACACTAATTAATCCTAATTTAGTTTAATAAATCTTCATTAATTTGAACGATGTTACAAAGAATTCTCAAATAAGAAAAAACGACGGACAAAATAGCAAAAATTTTGAAGAATTATAAATGAAATTTGTTAAACAAAAGTTTGAGGGGTTCTAAATGGAGTTATTTGAGTCCGGAGGGGACTTTAACTACCTTTTCTGGGTCTTAACTAGCTCAATCCCTATTCATTTCTATTTTGAATATGATATTATAAATTTTTTTAAGAAATATGATATTATATTTTAATAATTAGATTATTATAAAAGCTACTATTAACTTAAATTATTTATTTTGACAGTGTTATTTTTTAAACGTATTTTAAAAGTGTTCCCTAAAAAAAAAGTATTTTAAAAAGTGTCATTAATCCTTTATCTTAAATATAATTAGATTATTTTAAAAGCTACTATTTACTTAAATTATTATTTTGAAGTGTTATTTACCTTGAATGGTATTTTAAAAGTGTTATTTAGTCAGATATTCTTTATCCCTCTTTAAAAGTTTAAGATGAAACATCTGAATGATATAAATGTAGATATCATTACAGTAATAGATACAAAAAATTAACATTAGCATAAGATGACACGAAATTAAACTAAAATTTATGTTATGTTGGCTAAAAATGGAGATTTTGTGTTATGTTGGTTAATAAATAAAAAAAAAAAGTGGTTATTTTGGTAATCTTCTTATTTTTATTTTTGTATTGTAAACTCCTTTCATACATCTCAAAAAAAAAAAAAAAAACAACTCCTTTTATACAATCTTTAGTGGGCCAACAGAACCATTGGCCCATGATAATTCGGACCGAGCTAAGCAGCCGCACCACAGGCCCAAACAAGCCCACCTTGGTCAACTTTCACTGTCCTCCAAACCGGTGCGCAGCAGTAACCGCAGCGAGAGAGAGGGAGAGAGTCGGAGAGAAGAAGAAAGGGTTTGGGGCGAGCTTCTTCTTCTGGGTTTAGGAAGATTCTGTAGAGAGAGAGAGTCATCGGAGCAGAACGAACGCCATGAGGTTACTCAGGCTCATCACTGGTATTCTCTCTCTTCGCTTCTTCTCCACTTCTCAATCTGGAAATTCTAGAGCGAAAAAGCTCAGTTCCGTTCCTGAGCTGCTCATTTCCAAGTTTTGCACTGATTTCTCGTACTGAAAAAAAAAAAAATATGGCTGCCTTTCTCTATCTTTTGTTCCCTCATTCAGGGAATCACAGGTCACTCTCGCAACTCACCGGCCGGCGATGCTTCTCCGCCGCCGCAGCGACGCCGTCGGAGGTATACGAGAAGAGGAACTACGCCAACAATGTCATCGAGTACAACACGGTCATCGATTCCATCTCCTCTCAGAGAAAGTAAAATCTTCTCCATCTCCTCCTCGTTCCTTCTTCTTCTTCTTCTTCTTCTTCTTTTTTTTATATTTATATATATATATATATATTATATATAATTTTAATTTTCCGATTACTTTTGAAGGAAGGACGAAATTGAAAAGTTATTGTATTTTGTGCTTGTCGTAGGTATGTCTTGCTGAGGGAAGTGTATGACGATATGGCTCTGGACGGAGTACAGCCGACTCGGGACACTTTCCACTCGCTGGTTATGGCGTCCTTCAAAGGTGCTCGATTGCAGGACGCTTTCTTCTTCACCGATCAAATGAAGTCCATGGGATTAGTCCCTGACGTAAGTCCTCATATATAAATCTTTCTTAGCGAATTCTTGTATTTAAGTCTTTAATTTTTGGATATGTAAATTTGTTTATTCTCTTAAGTAAAATTTCTTTGGACCTTCTGTTAAATTATGTGGAGCTTAATTATTTCCCCGATGTAGAGTTAGCACGCGGAAAGCCGATTCGGTAGTCTATATCTATATGTGTTTTTTTTTTTTTTTTTTGGTGATATGTTAGGGAATTTTAGAGAATCACAGAGAGATTATGAGAGGCATTTTGAGAGGATTGTCATCGTAATAATACTCTGTTTGGTGGGTAATAAATATCAGAAAAATTGGACTTCGAAGCTGGAATTTGGAACCATTTTTGTGAAGTTGGGAAAGGCACGGAAATTTGTGTTGTTTTGGATTTTTTTTTTTTCTCAACCATCTGTTCGGATTAGCTCATTCAGTCTTAACACGTTTTTGGGAGAAATCATAAGGTTGTGGCTTCTCATTAAATTTTACTTAAATTTGAGGATAGTATAATTCCTCAAAGCAAGAGTTCCCTATTCAAATTAGTTTCACTGTACTGGGTCTGGCTAATAATAATTTGGTGGAAACATTCTCTGGCCAATTTCCATTACTGTTGTAACATTTATGTGAGATCGTCATCCCACAATGCACGAATTTAGTGATTTAATCAGTGTTTCTTTACGATATAGGTTAATTTATTCAACATTTTGATCTCATTGTGTGGGAAGTGCAAGAACTCTGATCGGGCAGTTCAGGTACATTTAATTATAGTTACGACTTCAAAGTTTCTTTAGAAATGGTAGAATTATCTTCCTGTTGAAACTAGGTTTAATTACTTGTTTCTTCTTCTTTTTTCCCCCTCCTGAGATTAAAGATTTTGGAGGAGATGAAGGTTTTTGAAGTGAAGCCGGTTGTGCAGACCTATGTCTGTCTACTCAATGCATGTGCTGCTGCTGGCCGTTTAGACAGAGTGTATGCCATTTTTAACTTCTCTAATTCTTCGTTATTTGATAAACCACATTTGACTTTGTAGCCTTTTTTCTTTTGTGATGCACAAGTTGTAATGGTTAAGGTTGCTCATTTTACAAGAGAGATGACTTTACCAATTAATAACTGTTTAATTTAACTTTAAATGAGTTTTGTGCAAACTAGCCTTGGTAAGTAAAGCTTTACTGGTCCCCGACATGCCCTTCTGTTTGAATTTTTATTGAAGTTATATAACTGCATTTTGACTTTTACAGTAAAATCTCTATTCTGCCGTTGCAGGTATGCAATTATACGTGATATGACTGCAGCTGGACTTGGGTTAAACAAATTTTGCTATGCAGGGCTTATAACTGCACATAAAAACAAAACACCTGTACCAGAAGATTTTGCCCCCAAAGTAATTAATTTATCATTCTCTTCATATTTGGTACTTGTTATTCTTTTCTGTTTTATCTAATATTCCTTTTTTTTTTTGGCTCTCAAGGTCATTGAGTTGGTGGAGCGGTCAAAGGAATGGACATCAGTCGAAGGATCTGGTGTTTCTGCAGAGAATTTTATGATGGGTGTCTTTGCAGAGGAGCTTTATAATCTTCCTACTGCTGAATATGCTCATAAGCGTGTTGGATTTTTGAATAGACAGCTAACTGTATATCATGCTGCATTTCATGCTTGTGCAGAGCTAAAAAATGTAGAGGTACTAATTAATATTCCCGTTTTACTGCACAAACCAACTAACCACTATTAGACTCCCTTTTTTATTTTATTTTAATGTTTTCTTTTTTTTCTCTTATTTAAATTTTTAATTTTTTTATTTCTGCAACCGTGTGTCTATTGCTCTTGTTTGTCTTGATTGATTGTTGAGCTATGGATTTCTTTGAAGTGGCAGGGTTTTTTTTTGGTCGTGAGAAGGTGATTGACATTTTGTTGTCAATATTCCAATTTCGAAGATGCTCCTTAACTTTGATAGCAAATGTCCTTGTATTTTTCTCGTTATCCATTTTCAGATATGCCTCCTTGTTCTAAGTTTAATGTTAATTTAAGTTGATCTTGCCAGGTCATGGAAACTCTTTCGGAGATGCTAGAGAAGGATGGTAAAGCTCCTGATCTCTTCATTGTGCTGCAGATTATGAGGTGAAAATTTGTTACGAATGAATTTTGAACTTCTTAGTACATTTTGAAATGTAATTTGACTTGATTGGATGCACTTACAGATAGTGATGTACTTAGTTATGTACATGTTAATTTGTAAATGCTCAATAGGTTTTCCTGAATTATTCAATGTCTTTGGATAATTTATTTTGGTAGTTTGTTACAAAATCCATTGTCTTTACCACTACCATTTTAACGTAGGTGCTATCTACATTCTGGGGACATTGACCGCGGTTTTAAAGTTTTTGAAGACTGCTTGCAGTCTGAGAGGGTTCCAGCTGTTGACCTGTTTGTGGTGAGTAATTCGTAAACATGTTCATTTCCATGCATGACTCCCAAAAGGTGGGGGATAAACTGGATTTTTGACCTATCAGCTTTTTCTGATGGATTGCTGTATGTAAATCGGTTTTTATCTGGTTCATTCGAAACATCTATTAATCCCTCTCTCTCTCTCTCTGTTTTTTTTTTTTTTTTGGGAAGTGGTATTAATTACTTTCTTTTATGAAAGAATGAAATTATTTTTCTGTCCTCTGAAATCATCATTGGCCATTTCCTCCTGGCCACCCAGTATGGAAATTTGAACATTTTCCTAATGTTGGTGATTTTGCTATTGATTTGTTGTTTATTTGAATTCTCAACTTGTTTTACTATGCTCGTATAGTTTGTATAACATGTGAGTATTTTCTGAATTGCGTTCTTCTAAGTTCTACTGATTATCATATTCTGTCAACGCTAACATCTTGTACTTTCTGTGGCTCCAGACTCTTGTAGAGGGAGCCATGACTGGGTATACTCCCCGGGGAATGCAAATTGCACAAGACACATTGGTACGCTTCGAGTTATTACATGCTTCTTAGTTAAAATCGTTATATTTTGATCAGGGACTTGAGTTGATTATGGTTGCATTCTCCAATGTAGGTAAATATGACTTCCAGGGGGCTTTTCTTGAGCCCAAAAATGGGGAGTGACCTTCTCCTTGTAGCTGCTGGCGAAAAGGTGTGCTATTAATTTTGTATTTTCGTTTTTTGCTAGTCATGCTAATATTTTGTTTATGACTTGTCTATAGTTCAAAGATAATGATTTAAAAACCTGTCTCATTTACGTTTTTCGCAGACTGGTGGATACACTGTGGCCAACTATATTTGGGACTTGATGCAGTCTCGCAATATGATTCCTCTATTTTCTTCAGTAGAAGCATATTACAGAGGCTTAAAAGTGAGTGTTTCACCTTAATGAGGCTTTTCACATCTTCTTACTGAACTATTGGGCGATGTTGGCATCGATGATGTTTCTTTGTATTTTTGGTGATTGATTCTCATAAATGTTTCTGGAAATTGCAGGAACGCGAGATTCCTGAAGATGATCCTCGCCTTGTACAAGTGTCTCGAATTTACGAGGACCTTAGAATGAGATTCAGAAACTTTGGACGACCTCCTCCTAGTTACTGAACGATATACACTTTTGGTCATATGTCGTTTGTTGTACCAGAACATTCTCCTTCAACCCTTTTAGAGAAAGGAGAGGCTTTTTTTTTTTTTTTTTCCTTTTCTTTTTCCAATTCTATTCTTGCACCTGGTAGACAAATTCGATTCATAGGGTAGATGTTACTTAGATTGAGATTTATTGGATGTTATTTGAATTTCATCTTTCATTGAAATCGAGGAATAATACAAAGCTCAAACATGTCCAAAATTTGATCAATCCACTTCGGGGGCATGTTTAAAATTTTGAGCCACGATGTTGACATTGGTTTTTCGTTCGTTGTTGTGACCAGTTTTATGGATCTCGTTTTGGTTATTATATTAAATTAAACTCGTATAATTAGACAATGGTGATCATTTAAGTTTTCAAATCGATTAAAGCAAAGACCACATAAATAAGATACTGACAATCTTAGAGCATCACTTACACAATGTCTTTTATTTTTAATTTTTCACTAATCATCTCTAACACACACAATGTCTTAGAGGGTGTTTGGTGAATAAGTTTAGTTTAAGATTTTTAAGTTTCAATAGTAATTTTTCAAAAAAGACAAAAAAATTTTTCAGAAAAAGACAAAAATCATGACGAAAAAAAGTACAATTTAGTTCAAAATAAAATAATAAAAATCATGATGAAAAAAGTACAATTTAGTATATTCATGTTAATTTTAATATTTAGAAAGGAAAATCACTCTTCAATACAATGTTTTAGTTCTAAATTAAAGATGATATTGGCGAATTTAACATTAAGTATGATGTGTGTGTGTATCATAATTTGGTGTTTGATTGCTATCGCCTATAGATTGATGTGCTGATTTCTTTTATTCAAACATTACAAGTTACAACATTGTCATTTTTAAGTGTATCAAAAACTTGTTCTTACAAGTTATGCTATAATTACATATAGAAGTCATTTAGTTCGTCAAATCTTTTTACTACAGTATTTTCTCTTGTATATTTAAATTTCTCTTCAAATTTTTTGTCCAAGCTTATGAAGTAAACAAGACAATAACATTCGCAAATAATAATAATAATAATAATAATAAATAAAAATAAAAAAGTGACAAGCAAACCAAATTTACGGTTTATTTTCTTACGATTAGTTTAATAAAAGCAATAAAAATTGATGTTCCAACTAAAAAAAGATTGGGGATTAAAATATTATAAACGTAATAATTTATATACCAACCAAGCAGCATAATAGATCCATTAGAAATGAATCTTCTTTTATATAATTTTTACGAATTCAACATCATTTCAGGCTTTCAGCTATAAAAAAGAATGAGGACTGAAACGTTATAAATATATTAATTATTAAGGATCAACCGAGTAGGAAGCCAAATAATACTCTTATTTATTTATTTATTTATTTTTTGGGCCTTTTTGCTTTATCCAACGACCTGCGTTTTAAAGTCCCACCTTCCTTAAGTACGCTATTGTACCTGTTCAGTTCAAAACCTCGCCTCTACCCTCGGCCGTCCCTCCACCAGCGCACGCCGCGACCGCCCACTGCCCAGTCCCACCGCACCAACTCCGACCACCACCGCCCACCTGAGACGCCGCATCCGCCGCCCAGAGTCTCACCGCTGCATTCCCGCGCTCAGTTCTGAGTCTCGCTCTCTTCCAAACTCTTCGCGCCCTTCTCATCCCCTGCCGAGCTAACTCAACTACCTAAGGTTTTTTTTTTTTTTTTTTTTTAAATAATTATTTTATTTTTATAAATAATTATTTTAGTTTAATTTATTGTTCAATAATTGTTCGATTTTGAACAATGAAGCTGGTTGTAAGTATTTATATGAAGCTTTTTTTTTTTTGGCTGAATTATATGAAGACTTTTTGGTTGTGGATAATTGATGTCTAAAAACTCATAAATTTATTAGCTTTTTATTGCTTCTTTTTAATAAAAGACGTGGGCATGCCTTTTTAAGACTGACATGTAAATTAAAAAAAAAATTTTTGAAATAGTTTTCTTGTTCTGTGTTTATCAGGTGTGGTTGTTCCGTTTGAAAAAGAAAATGGCTGAGGAAGAAAATCAGTTTAATGAATGGAATGCTAAACCTAGTGAGAAAAAGGAAAAGGGAAAGAAAAATAAGAAGAAAAAGATATTTGTGAAAGAAGATTCTGAAATGGAGGAGGAGGATCAACTTCAAAAGAATAATACCCAAGAGGAGAGGACTAAAAAACCTAGAAGGAGAATGGGGGAAAAGGGGAAAAGTAAAGAAAAGAAGAGGCATTTGTTGAAGGAAAAAGTCGAGAACAAAGAAGACAATGCGGTGGATGGAATTGAAGAGAATCAATGGGAGGAAGTCGTTTTGAGCGTTGATGATGAATGGGGTGAGGGAAAGGAAGATAGAATAGAGGAAGCTGATGAGGGTGAGGAAGGGAAAGAAGTTATTGGAACAAGGGCTATGGAGGAGGAGAATGAGAAACACGATGATGAGATAATAGAGATGAGAAAGATTAAGAGCAAGAAACGCCTTTTAAAGGAAGCGGCTGCGGTTAAAAATCGCGGGATTTGCTACTTGAGTCGTGTTCCTCCCCACATGGATCCGTTCAAGCTTCGTCAGCTTATCTCTCAATTTGGAGAGATACAACGGATTTACCTTGTCCCTGAAAGTAAACAGTTATTATAACATTTAGTTTGTAGCTAGTCTATTTACCTACCATACATACCTGTGTGAAAATCTTTATTGGGGTATTATTCATTGACACCTATTGGTTAACTTTACAGAGTCTGCTGGTCAAGTACGCAGCAAGCGTGCTGGTCGGTTTCAAGAGCAAGGATTTTCAGAAGGGTATGTATGCACAATGGAGTTTGATTGTTTTCTTTTCAAACCTGTTAAAGGTTCCGCTTATAGTCTTTCTTTGTTTCCCTTCTGCCTTTTATAGTACAAATGCTTTAGCCTGATTTTGATTCTTTGATGATTATCAAATTCTTATTGCAAGTGTAAATTTATTTGATTTGTCCTGTTTTTTGGCATGACGTAGATGGGTTGAGTTTTCTGATAAGAGGATTGCTAAAAGGGTGGCCAACATGTTAAATGGTGAACAGATTGGTATGCATACAGAACAAAGCTATTTCTTTAGTTGGATTTCTTTTTTGCCTTTTTCACATTCTTAATCCTTAGTTGTTCAATTTTTTCATGTTCCTAAGAAAAGGACTAAATGCCAAATTATAGAGAAACTACTAAAAAATTTCGCCCTAGAAGCCCATGTTTTTATGCGATTAAGTTTTCCTGGATGCTATCCTGAAAGCCAAATTGTATCAGATGTTTTTGTTTTTTGAGGTGTCATCACCTTCGGCTAATCTTGGAAGATTTAGATTTTACTCTTTACTTCTTTGTTTTTGTTTTTTACTCTTTTATAACATTGTGCCCTCCTGGAATATTTCTTGTAGTTGAGTTTTCTTGTCTAATTTTGTTCACGTTTAGGTGGGAGAAAGAGGTCGTCATTCTATTATGATCTTTGGAATATCAAGTACCTAAGTAAATTCAAGTGGGATGATCTGACTGAAGAAATGGGTATGATCGTTTGTTGGATTGTTTTGCATTGTCATGTTGTCATGATAGGTAATGAATGTGATATGAAATTGGGATGTTTCATTGCAGCCCAAGATAATGCCGTTCGAGAACAGAAATTGGCTTTAGAAATTTCTGCTGCAAAAAGGGAGAGGGACTTCTATCTATCCAAAGTTGATCGAGCCCGTGCCTTGAGCTCCATAGAAGAACGATTAAAGAAGGTAATCAAGTTGTCGATTTCCGTCATTTTATCCAATCATATACTAAGCATGCGTTTAGAGCACGGGTTTGAGAGCTAATTTTTAAGATGAAGTTGGTTGATTTTTCAAAAATTAGTTATAACTTTTGTTGACTTTTTAGAAAAAGACAAACTGAAATGAAAACCTTAGGTTCGTATCTGAGAACCAAACAAACCATAATTAAAGGTCATCTAGCCCCGTTTTCATGTCATGATTAACTTTTAAGGGGCAGTGATACCATATTTTCACCAAGATTTTCTAAATTTGGGCATAACTGCATTTATTCTCTTAATCTGATGTTAACAGAAGCAAAAGCTCCAAGAAGAAGAGGAAACGAGTGCTGATCCCCCTGTTATTCAGCAGGCTCCAAAGGTGATTCGGAAGTTTCCACAAAAACAACCTGTTTCAGATACTACCACAGTTAGCAAGCCTAGACTTTCTAAAGATTTCCTGGCCGGGGTAAGGATCAGTTTGTTTTTCAACATCCGATAATGTCTTCCATTTTGAGCTTTCCTCTGAAGATTGTTAATGATGCTCTTAATAGGTATTTGGTGGTTCCTGATTATCGAGTCTTCAGGATCAGGAGTTAAAAACTGCACTTGCTGCGGTGACTGGTTGAGGAAGCTCATACCGCCAAAACAATTTTGTTTTGTTTTATCATATTTTAATGAATGTGTAAACTATTCAAATGAAGTTGTATTTAATTACAATTACAATCTTTTGAGTAACTAAATGAACGAATTGAATGGGTGAACTGAACGAAGCATAAGTAATTAGCATTTATCTACTGTAGTTGGGAACCCGAATTTTTACCCTTGGAACTTCACCTTTAATACTTGAAAAGTGAGATTTTTATGGGAGCTCAACAAAGAAGGGAGCATCTGGCTAATACTGTCCTGGTGCCATGACCAAGTCAAAACAAAATACACGAGTCACGGACTGTAGGATCATTTATCCAAAAGAACTTTGGAGCTATACAACAAATGTTTTTTTTCCACAAGTCACGTGCACTTGAAATAGCATGTTCAAAGCATGGGGGAGAATAAACAGAAAGTCCCACAAAATGACTAGACAGAGAAACTACTGTGTTTAAATTTAGTTGCAACACCCGCCTCTCTGAGCAACCGTTCCATCTCTTGCGCCAGATGGACCTTGAGGGCGTCCATAACCGATCTTGATTCCAGTTGACTGTAATCATTATCAAAAATCTGTGAGTACCATTTATTTCTGATGCATTACATTCCCAATCCAAAGACACGAGGTTGATAAAATAATTATGCATAACCAGTACACTAACTATTGTTCCAAAGGTTTAGAACTCCTCTATTTGCGGTCAGATAAGGAAATCTGAACAAAGAGATGATATTCCAACTCCCAGTACGCTACTATAATCCAACGACAACAAATGAAAGTCAATTACCTCATTGGCTACATCAACCACGCCTTCCTGAATGTTCTGAAGGATCTTTGCAGCAGTCTTAATAAAGGCCTGCGAGAAGTGTCGCGGTATCAGTTTAAACGTAACGGGTCCTTGCCACTTAAAGGAGGAAAAAGAAAACAAATTCACAAATCGGTCAAGTTAATCACCTCCTCAACATTTTGAGCAGTTCTTGCGGATGCCTCCAAGAATAAAAGCCCGTTTTCCTTCGCAAATTGTTCCCCTTCCTCCTTGCTGACAGCCCTCCGATGAGCAAGATCACACTTGTTGCCTATAAGCATGATTGTCATGTTAGGATTGGCATGCTGCCGGGCATCCTCAAGCCAGTTTGCCAAATGGTTAAACGTCTCTCTCCTGAACAAAGAACAATTTCCCTTGTTATGGTCGACACAATCTACAAATAGCCAACAAAAACACAGATACAAGTTATGGGCCTCCCAATAGCATTTTCGGTTTCTGTGACGTTTAAGAAACAATCTGAGGATGCACAGGAAAGGGGCATATCTTGGTACATTGCTCAGCTATATATCATATAGTCTACTTTACACGAGGGGATTAAAAAGGCCATTTGGTTTTTGGCTCAGACTACATATTACAAGTTCCAAATTTCCAACCACGCACTGATCAAGCTAAGCATCTTTCTACACTAACTTCTTTCGCCAGTGTTCACAAAATCCAAAACACCCTCTCATACTCATACACAGAAGAAAAACACACCTTGTTATGTCATAAACCAGAAGTGCTCCAGCTGCTCCTCTGTAGTAAGATCTAGTGATGGATCTGAAAGATTCTTGCCCAGCCTGAAAGGAAAAGAACGGTTTCCGTGCTCATAGTCCATTGCATTACAAAAAACGCAGAAATATATATATATTTTTATTTTTTAAAAACACAGAAATAATTATTAATTTCACTACTGCAACATTGCATTTAACTGATAGTACTCTGTTCAAGTGTTTAATATACCTTAGGGCTTATTATACTTGCCCTTTTGATAATTTTCCTTCAAAGCAATTAATATATCTAAAAATTCACCTTGTACAACTCTGAAGTTTTAAAATAAACCGTAGAATTAACACATTTCCTTTTACGACCCTCAAAGTAATTAATGTCTAAACAAAATCACCATGTTCAAAGAATTATTAAAACGGAAAAATTAAGAGAAATTGAATATAAAACAGAGAAGTACTGAAATAATTCCCTTCTCAAACAGTAGGGTTTTGACAAGAAGTTAATCTGTCCAAAAATGACATCTTTTTAGTAAAATTCTCTAATTGAGCTTGAAAATTTTATAGAAATTCATTTCCTTTCTTCCAAGCAAACTTTCTCGCAACCAAACAGGGAGAAACATAATAAAAAACTAAAAAGAAAAATGAAAGATGCTTACGGTGTCCCAAATCTGGAGCTTGATAGGACGGCTATCAATGGTGACCATCCGAGCACCGAACTCCACACCAATGGTGAGATCATGAACCGGCTGGAACCTCTTGTCAGTGAATTGCAACAGCAGGCAGGATTTCCCTACACCTGCACCACAGCCGATCACACCGAACACCCAATTAACCCCAAAAAAAAAATAAATAAATAAATAAACATATAATCGGAATTATTAGGGTTTGAGAACTCGGAAGAAACCTGTGTCGCCGATGATGATGTACTTGAAGAGGTAGTCGTACGACATGCCTGAGCTCTCCGACGTCGTTTTTCCAGAAGGGAATTATATAGTTCTGTCTGTCCGTCTCTGTGTTTTCTGCGTTTTGCTTGATCGTCTGGAAAACTTCTTCAGAGCTAAAGAGAGAAAGAGAGAGAGAGAGAATTGGAATATAAAGGTAATTAATAATACGAGAATTATTATTTTATTTGGGAAAAATATTTGAAAAAATAATAAATACAAGTTTTTAAATTTTTTTTTTTTGGGCCGGAAAATATGAAGAGTATTAATTTTGCTTCTGTTCTTGCGTGACCAAAAAGAAGATTCCGTGTTGTGGACGTGGCGCATTAAAGTTTAGAGAGTACCGACAAAAATTGCCTTAACGCTTTTGGATATAGTATTAAATTATTGTTCATCTATTTTTTTAGAATAGTTTTATACTCTTTTAAGTTTCTAGAATTGTTTTTTTTTTTTTTTGTCCCTAAGTTTTTAGATTTGTATTTGAGATAATTTTGAATTTGTTATTCTCATTTGATTTTTGGTGTCGTCAATTTTACAGGAAAAAAAAAAAAAAGAACGGGCTTATATGAGTAATAAATAATAAGAAATGAGAAGAATCTTCATGGCTCCTTGACATACCTCCCAACCTACTAAAAAGAGAGTGATGATACTTCCTAACCAATCATTTGAAATTCTGAGCCAAAATAAAAAAATAAAAAAAAAAACCAATCATGTAAAAATAATTGATTGGGTTTTTGTTATTGTCCTCCCTTATAACATAACATATAAAAATAAGAAATTTAGTATAAGAGTATCTCTAATGCAAATTGTACTTTTGTATTGGGGAAGGAAAATCGTTCTTTTTTTTTTTTTAAGAGTAAAAAATCGTTTTAATAACTCTCTAATATTAAAAAATCTGTAACGTCAGGCAAAGAATGATAAAGAGGACCAAGACAAGCCCTATGTATCACAATTGTCAACTCACGTACCAAATTTCAATATGCTCCTAACTTTTCCGCCCATAATTGTCTCCCCAACCAAGACTTCAAGATTCTCTCATTTTTTTTTTTTCCTTCCGAATCATCGAAGATTTCATCAAGTTTCTACGAGTATTATTAGGAAAAATGAGGTATATAGGCAGCTTTAAGTAAATGACTAATTTTTTTTATTTAGGAAACTAGCCGTTAATTAGTAATTGATTATGATTAATAAGTGAAAAATATATATTAACATTAACCGATCACTACATGATAGTTTTAAAAAAGCCATTTTCTTGATTTTTTAAAACTTCAATCATTTATTAAAAACTCCTGTCCATTGATCCCTTAGCATTCCTTTTTTTTTTTTTTATAACTTTTTCCCCCAAAATTAACCTAATAGAGTCAAGGTGAGATGGGACGCATGAAGGGTCTTGGTTTCTATTATTGCAAAGAAAATAATAATTAAAAGGGAAAAAGAGAGTGTCGACATTATTCAAATGACAGGTTTTTTTTTTTTTTTTTAATTTTATTTTTCACAAATGTCTCTTCCGCTGATGAAAAGGTGAAGGCAAAAACCTCTTTTAACATTTACCTAACCCGTTTAATTTGGACCCGTTTAATTTGTACTCAACTTTTACCGCTGGTAGTGAAAAGAGAAGGCGTTGGGGTTCTTCAATAAACAATCTCTTGTAGTTGTTCTCACTAGAAAATGGAAGTAAGAAAAAACAAGATAAGTAATCCCTTGTGCTTCCTACAGCAATCACCTCCAAATACTTCCCCAAACATGTCTCAGATTATTAAGTATGCTATTACTAATGAAATTAGCAAACTGACGTCTCAACGACCCATCTGATCGTTCTGTGTAAAAATGGATCAATTAGATCGTTCCGAAATCATTTTACTAATTCAAATTTTTGAAAAGTCGTTCGAGTAATATAGCTTTTTACTAAAGCCAATTTCTACCGAGCGCTCCAATCACCACGAAACCAACATTCCAGCCAAAAAACAAAACAAGACATAGCATGGCCAAGCATGTCAATCTAGAATTTTCGCTTCTACAAGATAAAAATGTGCTCATGATGTTTGTGTATTCAGATGGCGAAATTCTAAGCACGGATGGCTTGACATTTCAAAATCAAATAGTTTCTTTGCCCAACCACATAAGCTCAATCTTCACAGGAAGCAAAGCCCACATAAAAGTTGAATAAAGACATGGAAATGCAACGGGGAAGAAACAAGTACTACAGAAATATCCCGATTCAACAGAGACTATTGAGCTGTTTCACCTTTCACTCTTCCATTGCATCCCCCCTTCAACCACTTCCACCTTCTCCTTCAACGGAGTAATCTTCGTTAACAGAACCTCTGCAACCACAAAAAAAGAGAAAACAGATTAATCCAGTCTAGCAAACACGATGTTGCTTAACAAAATGGGGGTGAAAGGTGCAAGATGATAGAATTGCAAATTATTTGCATGTGCTACTGACCAGTCTTCTTAGAGGATGAATAGTCTTTTGCACTGACATAAGTACGAGGATTCGGCAACAGATGGTTCCTCAAATACTCCTTGTGCCCCTGAGACAACGTGTGATGGAGAGAAGTTTGCATTAGTGTCATACAAATACTTTGTTGACAATTATGGAGACTGGTGGGAGAAAAGTTACCTTAGTTATTACGCACACATCCACATTACTTCCACTACCCAAGTCATTAAAAATACCAGAGCATATAGCCTCCGCTACAAGCTTTATTCCTTCATCCCTCTGCACCAAGGACACAAAGCAAAACACAAAAACGTTCATCTAATTAAGACTAGATAGAGATTAACAATTTATAACAACAGAAAGCAACTCCAAGGATATCACATAAATATGATCATGGACGTTAATAAGGTACTCTAATAGTGATAGGATAATTTCAGTCTGACTCGGTCAGAAAGTAGAATTTCAACTTAAGAAAAATAACTTACGGTCAGGCCTTCTTTGTATTTAGACTCGAATACTGACATCGCAGCAAGAGAACCAGAACCCATTGTTGCAAATGGCAATGTATCAGTTGACCCATGTGGATATATCTGCAAAACAAACCAACATTGTCGTTAATATATCAAGTCACAATGTGAGTGCAAAAATCATTATTAAAAGTCTGAAACAGGAAAAGAAAACATACAGTATGTAAATGAGGTCCGGTGACATCAACCCCACCAAGAACCAACGCAGCCTGGACATAACCTTGATAACTAAACAACATATCATCAGTTAGACCAATATCCTTACGGCATTTTGCAGTTAACCAAATTATAGAAATTTCGAAAAGAAGAACTCAACTTGAAAAGGTGTTTCTTAAGAAGGGTCAGTGCAGTAATAACTCTTGATTCTCGACCAGTGTGGTAGCGATGCAGTTGCAGCTGTGAGCTGACCATATCTAGAACGACACAAACACCATAACTATATTATCCTTGTGACGATAAAAACAGATCGCACTTCACAGACTCTAACGTGTAAAAAAAATGAAACAATTTCTATATGTTTCACATTCTCCGTGAATTATACACTGTTCCTAACAGAAAAATAATCCTGACGTACCTGTTACTGCCTCTGTATCAGCAGCAGTTCCTGCTCCACAACAGTAAATGTTCGGAGCCATGTAATGAATTTTCTCACAGTTCTTGTCACAAACTATAGGTCCTTCAGTGGCCCTTGTATCGGCTCCAAGAATAACACCATCCTATAAAAAAAAATGCAAAAATAAAATCATAACCGCATGAAGTAAAATCTTTAGCCATGAAAATTAGGTTTCATGACGTATAATAGCACAGATACAAAAAGCATATTCCATTTCATTACAACACTACCAACTAAGAACGCTGTTAAAACACCCAGAAACAAGTTCATAAACAGAGAATTGCCAATCATTGACGCAGTTTTAGCCTTGGTAACAAATGAGTCCCTATGTTCTCATTTAGATGCACTGAATGATGGCATAACTAACATCACTTCCACGCATAACCTCTTGTACATAACATGAACCCGAACAATCTATCAGCTATATGGCGCAATAATTTACTGAAATTCCTATTCCTTTTCATCATTTCCGCAAGATACTCTAAGCGCTTGTTTGGTAAAAGGGAAATGAAAAGGGGGAGAGTGTTAAGGGGAATATTGACCCGAGGTTGTTTAGTGGGAAAGAAAAGAATAGAGAATGGATTGGTTGTGGGATTTCCTTCAAAGAACTCCGATTTTTAATCTCTCCCAATATGGAGGGATCGAAGGAGGGAATCTGAGCCAAACGCAATAAGAGAAAGGCCCTCCCCTTCCTCTCTATTTTCCTCACCTAAGTTATATACCTTTTTCCCTTCCAATTCTTTTCCCTCTTACCAAACACCGCAAGGAATCAATTACCCAAAAATCATTGCAAGACTAACTAATCGATGAGCTACACTATCATTCTCCGTATAAAAACAAAAACTAACTAATATCAGGCTATACTCTTAACTTCATAAATATGAAAAGCAAATTAGCTAATCTGTAACTCAACTCCCACTGGTACGCCAAGAATACAATTTCAATTTACATAAGAAATTAAACTTGCATCCCGATTTCGCAACGAAATTCAAGAAATAGAAACAAACAAACTTGAACAAAACAAGAATTGAAGGAAAAAAAAAAAAAAGGCAAAGAGAAGTCAGAGTACCTGAAAAACTAATCCGACAATAGTAGTACCAGTCTTCCGATAAGATGGGGCTTTAACGCCCTTCTCCGAAAGCATAGCATTTCTTCTGCAGAGATCGAAGCTAAACCCACACCTCGGAGGAACCTCTACCGCCGACTTAGACATTTTTCAATTCCAAACAAACCTGAAAAACGCAAAAAATCCCTTAAAAAAAAAAACCTCCAACAAATCGAAATTTTAAGGTTTCAGTTCTTCTCCAATATCTGAACTATAACTAGGGTTTCAAATGTGAGCGAAAATCCAAATCTCCGATCGGCGAAATGTGGAGAGAGAAAAGACAGAGAGAGAGAAAGAGAGAAGAGGAGTACCTGAGAGAGAAGACGAATTGCAGATCAAAATCGAAGAAAAGCTGAAATTTCAGTGAAGATCAGTGCAGTTCTGGGTTTTTCGTTTTTCTTTTTATCACCGCGATGTTAACCTAGGGGACAAGCAAGCGACTTTCCGCAAGAAATGAGAAATTTTTTTGTACGTATATATTTTTGCACATTTTCAAGAAATATTTTGATTTTCGAAAATTTATTGATAAAGTTATTATTATTTTTTTTCCTGAAACTGGGTTGGATCCAATACAGTTGGGCCATTATGTTGAAAGGAAGGCCCAGATCCATATTCAACATGTCCACCAAGAAGTAAATAGCAAAGGAGCGACCTAAATTTAAAATAAAATTAAAATAAAACTAACAAAAATTCATGTCATGTTGATCAAGAATTGAGACTTTATATCATGTTGACTAATAGATAAAAAAATAGTTATTTAGGTAATATTCCCAACAGGACATAGGGTAAAAATTTATTTGAAGTAAATAATGGTAAATAGAAAAAAAAAATTTTTTATAATCTATTATTATTTATTTTAAAAATTTTAAAATCTTGCTATCTATTTTATACAATTTCGTAAAAAAGTGCGATTTACTCATGAAACCCTCTAACGCATACCCGCTTATTAAAAATAGTAGGTACACTAATTATATATATATATATATATTAAGATGTATGCAGTTTGGCTGGTTGCTAGAGCTATCATGAAAATATGATACAAGACGCAAGGCCTATTCATGTCTAGCTAGCAGTATCTCAAAGACTATTTCTGGTTTGTTTCGCTAACGCACAAGAGCTTACAAGCATTTTGCCTAATTATATCTTGGAGGCACATATGCAAGACTAAAATGTGTCACCGTTGAATTGGTGGGGGCAAATAACGTCTTAAGGAAAACGATATTATAACGTGCCTTTAATTGCAAGATAACGTTGTCATCGTTCCAAGCAGCAATCGGGATTAACACGTTTCCATAAGTTTCCACAAGATATCTTTCCATTAGAAATGACAATTTTAAATTCTAACAATGGTTCTTAAATAATCAAGTTTTAGCTTAATTTGACATGTATAATCCTTGTCCCTTAGAGAAGCCTAAAGTGTTTAATTGACTAACACATTCTTAGTTCAAAACTAATCAATTCTATAACCCTAAAGCTAAAATTCTACAAAAACCGAATCAATAACATCATAAAACTAACGGGATCTCATATCGTTAATCATTATTTCATATTTTGAATTGCAATTTTAACTTCTTCAAACACCATTTAAAATTATATTACAATTTGAATTATCCGATTTAAAATTTTCAATTCAAATCAAAATTGTTTGAAGTTCTTGTAATTTGGACATATAATCCAAACGGTGTCAACATAAACAAAAATCTTAGTTCAAAATCCAAACTCCATAAACCACAAACGATTAGCGGCGTCTTTGTAACTAGCAATGGTTTTTGAAAACCGTTATCATATGTGCGCTTGTTTAATCCAATGTATGGGATTCAGTTTCCACAATAAAAACATCATCATTAAAGACTAATGTCCTTAATATATTTCCTTTACATACGTATAAGTTGAGTATATGTAATTGATTTTATTGATTATAATTATGTTTAAGCTGATCTTGTTGCCTCTTTGCCTACGAGGTTTAATTTTTCTCAAGCAATGCATCCCCGGCTGGCTCGATCTCCAACATTAAACCTCTTCGAAATTCCACGTACGGATACGCAAGCGGGACTTCATCTGCTTTTATTTTCCATCTAGTGAGAAATTAAAAGATAATTATTAAGTTAGAGAGACGACATTTAAAAAAAAAAATGGAATCTTCATAAATTATTAGAAATTATAATGTTAAAGACAACGACGACTTCCAAAAATTCCCCCAATATCTTCAAATTTAAGGTGTGATTTTTTTTTTAAATACAACATTTTTATCCTTAAATAAATATACACACACAATAAAACATAAATATATATAAGTATATATGAATGTATATTTATATACTGAATTGATCAGTTAGTTTTTTTATTTTATTTTTTACCTATAATTAAGGACGAGATGATGAAGGAAGAAGCCAATTACTACTTTAGCGAGATCAGCCCCTGGACAAAGCCTTTTTCCACCACCAAATGGGGTCACTTTTTTGTGCATTTCTTCATCCTGTCAACCACCGCAATTTAAATACATGTATGTGTGTGTATATATATATATATATATATATATATGTTGAATTTACATATTATAATGATGACACTTTCTTTCTTTAGTATACTAAAAATGTTGACTACTAACAAGTTAATTAAACTTAGAATCCATATACCATGCTATGTGCACATATTCAATAAAATAGCATTTATTAGTAAATTATCCTCTCAAAAAGAAAAAAGAAAGCATTTATTAGTAAATTATTTTGCTCCCTTCTCAATTTTGCTAGCCAGATTACAGACATTTATTATTAAGTCCATTAACTAAGATATAGTGGGGTAGAAAGGAATATTAGTGATGCTAATAGTAAGTCAATATTCGTTACGTTTAGTTGGAAAAATCTATATAAAAATATATTTTTTTTAGTAAATGCACTTAATAATGCTGGCCAATTATAGAAGAATTAATTACAATTAATTAGTCAATTTAGCCGGCAATATTAAAAAAATAATAAAAGATAATACGAGTATAAATTGTAGCATTATTATTTAAGGAAGTTTATTGATTTCTTGCCGACCAACTTCTATATAAAACGTCCTCACCAACAATGTGTATAATTTGGATTTCCATAAAAGAATTTAAAAAAAAAACTAAAAACTAAAAACTAAAACCTAAAACTTGGAGTTGGGAAAAAGGTTCAAGTGATAGGGTACGTCGGTGTGTGAGTGTGTGATCAAGTTCCGAATCTTGAATTTTTTCCTTCTTTAATGGCAGTAAAATTCCACAAAAAAAAAAAAAAAAGAAAAAAAAAAAAGGGAAAAGAACTAAATAAGATTACTTACAGTCCATCTCCAAGGATTAAACTCATGGGGTTTGTCATGAAGGAATGTATCGAAATGAGCTCCTGTGAAGATTGGAAGAACCGTCCATCCTGATGGTATTAGAATCCCTGCAGAATTGCCACATTAATAATAATAAAATTAATTAAGCATTATATGTGCCATCCAATCACAATATATATATATATATAGAAAAAGAAAAATGTGTGGTTGTATGTATAGTTTAGTGATACTTTTACACCCGACTCGATTTACAAGATGTAGAGTTTGAATCCTCTCACCTCAAGTTAAAAATAAAAAATAAAAGAGAGAGAGAGAAAGGTCAAGCCAATGCTATATGTTTAACCTTTGAATTTGACGTCTTGAAGAGCTTTCCTGTGTACAAACTTGACCACATTTCCACATCTCAAGGCTTCACATATCACCTAAATTATTCCAAATTAATAACACACACATATATATCACCAGTAATCCAAACATAGAGAATTCTCAAAGAACGTTATAATGTAATGTAAAATAAGATTTTATGCATTATTTTAAATTTTTTTTATAACAATAATATTAAGCAAGCACAATTTTTAATATATATAAATATATCTTCATTTTTTTTTTTACTGTGAATATACATTTCCTTACATGATAGGTAAACTCCATCTTCTTGTAATCTTCCCAATTCAAGGGTTCCCCATCCTTCTTATTTTTTCTCATTGCTTGTTGTTCTTCCTGCATATTAAAAAAAAAAAAAAAAAAAGGCAAAAAAGGCCGTCAATTTATTTTTATTTATTCATTTATTTTGTTATGGAACAGATAATTTACCGAAAACATAACACAAATTTATTATTAAAATTTAAAATCGATTATATCACCAAACAGACCCATGACAAAAATATGTTATATATATATATATATGTATATAATATACCTTTAATTTCTGAAAGGTATTTGGAGAATGAGCAAGAAAGTAGACAATTAAGGAGAGAAGCGTTGCGGTTGTTTCATAGCCTCCTAGCAAGATGTCCAAAACAATGCTCACCATTTCTTCCTCGCTTAGGTTTTGCTTTGCCAATATCATGTCTAAGAAGTCTTCTCCTTCTTCACTAATAAGCCCCTTAATCTTATTTTTGTTTTTCACCCTTTCTTTCATGATCTCCTTGACCATTGTAGAAAGTCTTTCTCTTGCCTGCACGCACAATTAAAAAAATATTAGACAATAAAAAAATATTAGAGAGCAGGTTCGGACAGGTCCGGTTGTCAGATTTTAAGACATTTTCTATATGTGTTATACGCACACATAATGTAGATGTATAGCAAATTTAAACATTTGGTGATTTTATTTTATTTTTTATTTTTTATTTGTGTATATATATATATATATATATTTTCACCTTAATGGCTTTGGAATATGCAGTTCCGGGGATATAGATGGGTAAAGAAACAAATCCTTTCATGTACGTTTCGAAGTCTTCTAGCATCTGCAAGGCTCGTGGCTCCCCGGGTTTAAGATTCAAAAGGTGATTCGCCATAACACTCATTGTAAACTGTGGCATCAATTACAAAATCAATTTAGCATATCATATTAATGTAAGATGAAATTCATTAGACGATCTAATATTTCTACCACTGAAAGCAATAAAATTGATACAAAATTAAATAAATAAAATTAGCATTTAAATATATAGTGGCTCACTTTTAATGTAAGAAAGTTTGCGATCAATTTTAGTCGCAGTGTAGATTTTTATTAAGATAGAAAGAAAAAGATTGCAAGAAATAAATACCGTATGACTTTATTTAACTTAAAGTTGTGAAAAGTCCAAATTCCCTTATAGTTTATACGAAATCTATTACAACGATAATCAGACTTCACACACTCAGTAATACGTACATACGTATAAATATACGAATGAGATGGTTATGATCATCATCAAGATCATGATCGCTCTTACCGTTTTGGCTTGGGAAAAGAAGGCGACTTGATCAAGGCCATTCCAAGACTCCATCATTGCGATTGATAGCTTTTCAACGCAGTGTAAAAATTTGGGCGTTGACTTGGAGGAGTTGACGAAACTGACGACAACATTTCTCAGCTTCCTGTGAAGATCTCCAGACACGAGAAGTAAAGAGTACTTCCCAAGAATCCCGTGCATGGCTTTTGGGTAACTTGCTTGAAATAGCTTCTCTTCGTTCTGAAGGATAAACATGTTGAGCTCTAGATCACAAGAAACTATTGCCGGTGAACCAAATATATGCGACTTGAATACCCTTCCAAACCTGTAAATTATACCCCCGTTTGTAAATTAATATATATATATATATATTACTTAACAGTAATTTTATACATAATATCATCTTAAGATATAAAGTTCGAGTTCTCCATCTTGGAGTAAGTGAAATATATGCAACAATTTACATAGCAAAGTAGGAAGACAAATAAAATAGGACATATATATATATATATATTAATATATATGAAAGTAGGGCTGAACCTCTGGTAGGTAGGAGTTAAACAGACAACTCACAAATTATTCTTCCGTTTGTAAATTTTAAAGAGACAACTCATAAATCATGCTCCATTTGTAATTTTAAAATTAAATCTCAACTTCAAGTGGGAAATACAAAAAATATTAAAGTTCATATAACGAAAAATATTCTACACATTTCTAGTTTCAGACTGTCGTTTCATCCGGAGAGAAAGAGAGAGAAGAAAGACAGATTTGAGAAAGGAAGGAAATTTATTTAGAGTTTCAAAATAAAGATATATATATATATCTATTTCTGAAAAGGAAAATTATCTAATACACCAATTACTTAAAAAATATTTAAACATAACCTACATCGAGACGAATTGAGTGAGTTTGGTGGGTTGATCGGGTTTGTTGAATTTTTTAACATTCATGAAAAATTCTATTTATATATATATAGGCCAACAACAAAAAGTTAATGGTTGGGAAAGGGAAAAAGGGGGATGAAATGATTACCTAAGGCAATGTTGGTGCAGAAAGTTTCCCATGGAGTTTGAATAATGAGGCTTGAGGAAGTCAAGAGTCTTCCCTAAGAAGGGCCAATATCCCATGGAACCACCTGGTAATAACAAGCTAGTTTCCTTTGGCTCATCATCATCTAATTTGGTGACAAATGGGATTTTAAAGAGCCAACAAGAAAGTAATATTAGGCCTAGAACTAAGAATAGACAAGTAGAGAAAAACTCAAACATTGTACTAGTGTTTGGTACAAATGATATTTCTCTTCTCTTCTCTTCTCTTCTACTACTTGCAATTGCTTCTGATATCTGGCAAATGTCATATATGTGTGTGTATATATATATATATATATACCACACACAGTGGATCTCCAATCGTGTGCAAGGCCTTGCACTTGCCTTGTTAGTTAACTTACAATTTGTTATATAATTAATTAATTAACCAAATCTATCAAGATCTGCGCTGTTAGGAAAGCAACTAATAAGAATTGGAATATTAACTCTAATCTAATCTACACCCTAATAATTGGCATTCAATTTGCCATTTTTCTATCCTTAAATTGGTATCAGATGTAGGATTCTATTCAACCTTTCTATTTTGCTTTCAAGAGTAGGCTCGATTCAGTTGACCAAAGAATATATATATATATATAACACTTTAATATGAGCTAAATCTCCTTCCTTTTTCTTTTTCTTTTTTTTTTTTAAGGAATATTTGCCAAATTAAAGAAATAGAAATATCATTATATGGCGCAAAATGTTTATAAACTAAATCTCCTTCCTAGCTACTTCTTTTTTCTGTTTATTTTCAATGGAATATTTGCCAAATTAAAGAAATACGAATGTCACTGTTGATCAATATGATCTCAAATTAAAGAAAAAAAAAATCAAAATCTTGATAAATAATCGGGTTCACTAGTAAACTCAAACGAAACACTCAAAAGAAATATGTGTGTACGAACCTTCAAAAACAAACACCAAAATAGACACATCAACAATCGAATATACACATGACTTTTTAACAAAAGCTCTATAATCGCAGGAAAAAACCAATACATCGAAATAGAGAGAGCCATAACACGAAGACCATACAAAACATCACTAAGAAACTAATCTAGTAGACTGAAAACATAATAAATACTAGAAAACATAAAAACACAACCAAATTGGTTTTCATAAGTTGTGTTTTTATAAACCGTAACATACCAAAAAAAACCCCCCAAAAAATTCCCAAACACTGGTGGCAAAACCTCCGGCGATGAGACAAGTGACGAAAGACCCATTAAAAAAAAAAGTAGTAGAGCTCGAGAGACGTATAGTGTTGTTCAAGCGCCTTCCAAATGTGTAAGCCCCATGTGCCATCGCCGTTGGTATCGAAAGCAACACTACCACCACCACAGGAATCTCACTGTCACGTTGGTATCGAACGTTATAATGTAGTTGTTTCATTAAAATTACTATTCCTAACTTTTTTGTAATAGCATTTCTAATTTTGTTTTTGTAGTATCAAAGATCACGCAATAATAATTAGTATTCATCGTTATTTTATTAATAAATATTTAAAAAAGACATCTTGTATCTCTCAAATATTTTTTTCACGTGAGTGATATTCAAAAATTAAGATCTGTAATTATATTATTTTTATTTAAAATTTTTTTTAGTGAAAGAGAAAAGGAAAAATAATCAAAATCTCAATATATATATATATATATAATATCATATATATTAAAGAAAACAAACGAACACACTAAAGTCCGGACTAGTTAGTTAAACGAACGTCTGATTGGAGCAATATAATTTATTTCTGGTAAAGTCATCAGTTTGATTAATTCTTCTATATTCTGTGATCACGCTGACTTCACATTATTTCCATAGACACATTTATCACGCCATTTTTATTTGTATATATATATGCACATAATAAATAATTCATTTATGTACAGCTACTCTTTCACTATTTTATCAATAATTCGTTTACTAGTTCTTTATCATTACGCATAGCTAGCCGTCCTCATTTCCAGTTCACTTATGCGCGCGCACACGCACGCACATATGTATACATACTGCTGTCATCAATTTATTATTTATTATTTTTTTCTTAAGTTTTTCTTCTAGCAATTATTTTCCTTTTTTTTTTTTCCTTATGTTTTTCTTTTTAAGTTTTGCTAAGGTCATCATTATTCTTTTTAAGTTTTTCTTTTTAGCATTATTCCTTACTAGTCTGTTTCATAGTCTTGTATATATAATTCATTAGCAATTTCTCAGAAGCTACTAATTTCAACTGTTCGACACGCCCCAAAAGGCCAAAACGTGTCAATACTATCGATTTTATTTCATATTAGTTTCTCTCTCTCTCTCTCTAAACTTAAAGATGAAGATACAAACTTTATATTTTTTATTTAGATATGAAAATATTATTAGATCATATTTATATGGAATAGTCTAGTATACGGCCAACGGATACGTCTGACGCACAAAAATTGAACATTGGATCAAAAATCTATGGTTGTCATTTGGCCAAGAAAGATAAGGGTAATCTAAAGAACTCTGACACATATAGAATGGTAGGCTGTGGTGCAAGAGATATTATAAAAATAGGGGTCTTGAAGAAAAGTGCGAACTCGCAAGTGTCGCTCTGAGTGCACCCATTGCGGCAGTATTCAGGCCAGCCGGTGTTGAAGTAGTGGTGGCGGTCGGGGTTGGGCTGCTGCGCCATCTCGCCCGATTGTGAAAGTGGGCAATTAGTCTAGTAGTGGCTCTGGTTGCCCATGCACCAGTGGACCCTGAACTCGTACATTTTGAGTTATTTACAATTCTATATGACTTTTAATACATTGCAAGATCAGACTTATTTATTTACAAACTTCCCATTAAGCACTAATTTACTCTTCCTAACAAGTCTTGCACTTTATATATATATATATACATTAATTTTGGAATTAAAAAAAAAAAAAAAAAAGAAGTCTTGCGCTTGTTATTCATAATGTCCGGCTTCTAGCATCATAACTCAACAACACTTTTGATACAGGGTGAACCCATTATTTCTCCACCGAAACTTTTTTTCAAATTTTCCAAGTCTCCCTTGCTCTCCCTTAGAAGTCTTGCTTTAATTATTCATAATTACCTTCTTTCATATTTGTAATTCTATATGACTTTTGATACATTACGAGACTAGACTTATCCATTTCTAGCTCTACTCTTCCTTGCAAGTCTTGGACCCTTTTTTTCTTTTTTTGAAGTCTATTGTGCTTATTATTCACAATGACTGCCTTCTAGCGTTGTAACTACAACACTTTTTATAGTGTGAACTGTGAACCACTATTTCACCAGTGACACTTTTTCCTACCCAGTACACGTACCTTGAGCTCCTTGTCAGCCTAAATTCATAGTATCTATGCCTGACAGTTTTGAATTTCTTTCTCACTGGACGTGCTGCATCAGGCATAAACCTTCTTCCAACTTCAACACGTGTTAACCACTCTAACACAGTTATCGCCCACATCAGTATTGGATGATATATGATGACGAACAAGAGACCACGCTTGTATTTACTTACGTCTCATTTTAAATTAAATTATATTTTTTTTATTATAATTTTTATTTTTTTTAAAAAAAATATTTTATATTTTTTTAAAAGTCAACAAAAATTACTATTAAAATTTAAAAATCTTAAACTAAACTCATTTACTAAATACTTTTTATAATTCACATTAACGTGCATTTTGAGCTGAGGTTTAGATTGTAAGGCTGTTCGGTTGGCAAGTTTAACTTAAGTTAAATAGTATTTTTTTTAATCTTTTTTTTGAAAATTTTTTTTATCTTTTATGAAAATTTTTTTATCTTTTATAAAAAGTCAACAAAAATTACTATTGAAACTTAAAATTTTCAAACTCAACTCATTTACCAAACACCCCGGTAAAATTTTATTTAATTTTTAATTTAAAAAATCATATTATTTAGATTTGTCTATGTAAAATTATGAATTTTTAAAAGTTAAGTTACAATACTGTGTTAATAGTGAAGTTAAAAGAAAAAGATAATAATTTAATTGTAATTATATGATTTGAATTGTACGTCCAGTGTGTTTAGTTTTAGAAAAACCGTTTATCAGACCTTTTTTTTTTTTTTTAATGTACATAACTACATGACTATTATATAATCTTATACCTATTTTTATAATTTTGTTTTAAGAATAATTTATAGGCCACATCCGTATTAGATGTTATATGATAACGGATACAAGAGATCCACGTTTATATTTATAATCACTATATTTTATATTAATATGTATTTAATATTAAGATTTAGATGGTAAGATTTGGGTTTGAATTAATATATTATTATTATTTCTTTCTTTTTAAGTTTATCTTTTAGTAATTATTTTCTTTTTTTTTTTTTTCCAATACTTTTATTTTTAAGTTCTGTGAAGGTCATCGTTACTCTTTTCAAGTTTTTCTTTTTAGCATTATTCCTTACTAGTCTGTTTCGTAGTCTTGTATAGATAATTCGGGGGCATTTGGTGATTTGATTCATCTCATCTCATCTCAAAATTTTTTTTGTCTTTTTTCCAAAAAGTTTTTTATCTTTTCTGAAAATTCAAAAAAATTTACTATTGAAACTTAAAAATCTTAACTCAAACTACTCCACCAAACACTCATTTCATTAGCAATTTCTCAGAAGCTGCTAATTTTGACTGTTCCGCACGGTCCAAAAGGCCAAGACGTGTCAATACTATCGACTTTGTTTCCTATTAGGTTCTCTCTCTAACTCAAAAGATGATGATTCAAACTTTATATTTTTTATCGTAAATTTATATGTAAAAATACTATTAGATCATATTTATATGGAATAGTCTGATAGACGGTCAACAAATATGTCCGATACGCGAAAATTGAATATTAGGTCAGAAATCTATAGTTGTCATTTGGCCGAGAAATATAAGGGTAATCTAAAGAAATTGGAATGGTAGGTTGTGGGGCAAGAGATATTATAAAAATAGGGGTCTTGAAGAAAAGTGCGAACTCGCAAGTGTTGCTCCGAGTGCACGCATTGCGGTAGTATTTAGGCCAGTCGGTGTTGGAGTAGTGGTGGCTGTAGGGGTTGGGCTGCTATGCCATCTTGCCTGATTGCGAGAGTTCGCAATTAGTCCAGCAGTGACTGTAGTTGCACATGCATCAGCGGACCTTAAACTCGTACATTCCGAGTTATTTATAATTATACATGACTTGTAATACATTGCAAGATCAGACTACTTATTTACAAACTTCCCATTTAGCTCTACTCTATTCTTCCTAACAATTCTTGCACACTTTTTTTTTTTTTTTCAAATTTTGGTATTTAAAAAAAAAAAAAAAAAGTCTTCCTTAGAAGTCTTGCTTTAATTGTTCATGGTTACCTTCTGTCATATTTATTATTCTATATGACTTTTTATACATTACGAGACTAGACTTACCCATTTATAAACTTCTCATTTAGCTCTACTTCACTCTTCCTTACAAGTCTTGCACCCTTTTTTTTTTCCTTTTTGGGTTAAAAAAATAAAAAAAGTCTTGTGCTTATTATTCACAATGACTGCCTTCTAGCGTTATAACGCTTCAAACACTTTTTAATATAGTGTGAACCCATTAATTCACCACTGAAACTTTTTTTCCTACCCATTACACGTTATATTATCTATGCCTGACAACTTTGAATTTCTTTCTCGTTGGAATTACTGCTTCAGGCATAAACCTTCTTCCAACTCCAACACGTGTTAACCACCTCTAACACGGCTGTAGGCCACATCAGTTTTGGATGATACATGATAACGGATAGCAGACCAGGCTTATATTTATAGCCACTATATTTCATATTATCATGCATTTGATATTAAAATTTACACAGTAAAATTTGAGTTTGTATTAATTATATATTTTTTAAGGAGTTTGAATTACTGAAATTAAAATTATAAAAATTTAAAATATGTTCAGAAAAAAATATTAATATGAAGCTTGTTTCGTTCTTATTTTAATTCTATGTAATTTTTTTAAAAATTATCTCATTTAAATTTGTCTATATAAAGTTATGGACTTTCAAAATTTAAGTTATCAAACTGTATTAATAATGAAGCTGAAAGAAAGGAATAAAAACTGAATTGTAATTATCTGATTTGGATTGTGCGTCCAACATGCTTAGTTTTGAAAAAACCGTTTATTGCACTTTTTTTTTTTGGTATATGTACATAACTATATGACTATTATACAATCTTATACCTATTTTTATAATTTTGTTCTAAAAATACTTTTTTTTCTTTATCACATTTGCCATTACCTTCTACTTCTTGGCATTTAACATTATTGCCTTTGAGCTTGTTATTTTCTGAGAGCTTGCCATTTAAATTTTTAATTTTATCAATTTATCCTCTAAAATTTGTGTGTATTATTATATTTTGTCCCAATTTGTTAAGCCTCCAATATTGTAGTGAAGATTTCGATTTGGAAGATTGTAGTAGATTTGGAATTTTTAATTAAAAATGAGATTTTTTGTCTTCACATGATGGGAAGTTAAGCTGAATAAGATAGATTGCTAATTGTAATAATCTAGAAAGTTAAAAAAGTGAATTAGTTATAATTTTTATTGGCTTTTCAGAAAAAAAAAAAAATTAAGATTAAGATTAAAAAAATACTGTTTAATTAGAGTTAAATTGAAATGTCAAACAAAACCTTAGACTTTATCTACAAAAGCCATTCAATTCAATCAATTCCTCCTGTTATTGATATAACCTCACAAATTTTTTCCTCAAAAAAAAAAAAAAATCACAAATTTCCAAACACCCAAATTATCAAACACCATATAGAGTCAGAACAATCACCTCGGATGATCAATCTCACTATCATAAACTTTTCTCACCGAATTCCTCAAATCTTCACTACTCATGAAACTGTCTTTCGAACAATCCAGAAACTTCTCAGCTTTTTATTATTTTTTTTTGGGTAAAAAAATTTCAGAAGAAGAAGAAGAAAGCCCACAACAAGTTCTTTGTTCGTCAGTCTGTTGATAATTTTTATGCATCACTTTGAATCGCTTTGCTTTATTTTGTTTATTCTCTGGGTTGTTGTTGTTGGCCTTTTTTTTTTTTGGGTTGGGGGGAAAGAGAGGGAGTTTTCTTGTTAGGAGTCAGTGGAAGACTAACTGTTCTTATTTTGTTTGTTGAGTTTTTTTTTTTTTTAAGCTGCGTGTTAAAAAAACATTGGGTGGATAGAGAGTGATGCAAGAAAATTGGAAACGACATTTTAAGGGTCTGTTTGGTGAATGAGTTTGAGTTGAAAATTTTAAATTTCAATAATAATTTTTGTTAACTTTTCAGAAAAGATAAAAAAAATTTTCAGAAAAGACAAAAAACTTTTTCAGAAAAAGACAAAAAATGATATGAAAATTTTAAGTTTGAACTCAAATCCCAAATAAGGCCTTAAGACGTTTTATATGCGGATTGGAAAATGTGTAAATTTATCTCTCTTTATATTTGTCCTTCCACTTTGACTAAGTTGTTCTTTATTATTTTTTTTATATTTTATAACCGCACTGTCCGATACTTTAACTTCGTTGTTCTTTAATTGTCAATGACATCTCGTTTTCAATCTCTGTCTTGAGATCATAGAAGAATGTCTGTCTGTCCAGAAATTTTGTTAAATTAAACGGCGTCTTACGATTTTTTTACTCATATATTTCAACCTATAAACGACATGTCGTTTTTTTATGGTTGTATAGACATGTTGTTTGTAAACATATATCAATGCAATATGCATTGCCAAGGATCGCTGCAAGCTTATTGGTTTTGTGAGGCAAATTCTAATTTATAGATACATTGCGTTATTCAAATAATCAAATGTACACACAGTGATCTCTAAAAAAGAGGAATATATATAGATATAAAGACATTTTTGCCTGCACAATACACTTATTATATAATATACATATGTAAAATACTACAATGTATTTATAGTGCCAATATTATATTACAATGGGTGGTCAACTAAAGGAAAAGACTTTAAGAAGTCGTCGAGTACTAGTCCTTGGGCTTTAGACATAGTGACTCAAATAGCCTTAATTGGTAAATGCCATGCACAAGGTCATGCGCATATACATGATCTTTAATTTGCGCCTCTTGTGTTGCGCCAATATTCAAATGCTTCTGACTTCACTTTGTAATATATATATATATATATATATATATTGGCGTAGGAGATCATTAATCAGGCTCTTAATTATAATCTCCTTGATCCCAATCAACGTTTTTAAGTCACAATTGCATGGCGATCTTTATTAGCTGGCTCAATCTCCAACATCAAACCTCTTCGGAATTCCACGTACGGGTAAGCAACAGGCAAATCATCTGCTTTTATCTTCCACCTATAGTGTGCAGAAGAAAAGAGTAAATTTAAGCTTTATAAACAAAAACTTTATATATATATATATAAAGATATATATATATATATAACTTTTTATAATTAGGGTCGGTTTAGTGAATGAGTTTGAGTTGAAATTTTTAAGTTTGAATTGAAAATTTTTCAGAAAAGACAAAAACTTTTTCAGAAAAAGATAAAAACTGAGATAAAAAAGTACAGTTTGAATGTAAACATCAAAAGTAACCTTAGATATATATAAATAATTGTTAGTTGATTTAAATGTGACTTTATATAACTTTTCTGTAACATATTATACTACCTAGAGTTGTTAAAAAAATGTATTAACAAAAATATTAAACATTAATAATCTTCGTGTTACAAGTCATTAACCTTAACGTAAAAGTGTTATTTCACAAGTGTGCGCGCTGATAAAGGACCTTACCAACAAATATTTATGGAAATAAACTAGGAGAGCCGATACACAACTTCAAGCACTAGTGCTTTTGCTCAACAAAAAGCCAACATATAAACCTAAAAGTTAATCCTATGTAGTAGAATATTTGGCGTAAAGGATGGGGTATTAATTAGAAAATTAAAATAAAATCATTTTTAATTATGTATGGTTCCTTTAGTGGGTTGCAACGATTTCACCAATTAAAATATACCTCCATTGGGTGGAATGTGTAAACCTTGCAAGCAAGCATGTCAACATGTTAAGGGGTACCAGTACTTGATCATGAAGTTATGTCTATATATATGTCTATATATATATATATATATAATTCATGTATTAATTAAGTGCTTTACCTATAATTAAGGACAAGATGATGAAGGAAGAATCCTATTACTACTTTAGCGAGCTCGGCCCCCGGACAAAGCCTTGGTCCACCACCAAAGGGTGTCACTTTTTTTCGCATTTCTTTGTCCTGTCTCAATTAGCAGCCAATAGAACAATAATAGAATGATTAATCAAAATAAAGTTTGAAAAAAAAATCATATGCTTAATGTGAAGGGTAATCCCTATTACAGGCTATCTGTTCAGGGCGTTTTTGGCACTTTTATCCCCTAATCTTTTTAGACTTGTTAATGTTACTATAAATCTGGTCATATCTGCAGGATTTGTGTACGGTTTGAATTAGGATTTTGAAACTTTTGGCCGGATATGCTTTTTTGTAATCAAATTAACACAATCATCAGCACAACGAACAGCAATTGTAACAATTTAGTAAAGTACGGTAGTAAACTGTCAAAATCAAAAGTTTAGAGGATAAGTTGCATAATTCAAAAAGTTAAGTGGCAAATGTGCAAAATTACTTACACACATATATATATGTATGTATATCTGTGTGTATTTGTTTTACACATGGTAGTTTCCCTTAGAAGTTTTCTTCAAAATTTATTATTATTATTTTTTGAATTTGGGAGTGGAAGAATGCAAATAATTCTTCACTTTTTGATAGACTTAAGTACGGAATTATAACTATTAGACTAAGCATGCAACTAAAGTTTATTTATTTTTATGTAATGTGAAAACAACTAGCCGGTTACTAAACACGTGCATGAAAATTTACCTCTCTGAGTAAAAATTAAACATGATTAGTTATAATTAGTCGAGCTTAATTAACAATGGAATTTCTTTTTTTCTTAGGACTCTACAATTATATGTATTTGGAATTGAGAGAAAGAAGACACATACGGTCCATCTCCAAGGGTTAAATTCGTGGGGTTTCCCATGAAGAGATTCATCAAAATGTACACCGGTGAAGATTGGAAGAACTTTCCATCCTGAGGGGATGAAAAACTCTGAAAATGAAAAAAATAATATTAAAAAAAAAAAGATCATGTACGAGGACAGATATTTTTTTTTCTCATGTTAAAACAAAATACTTAAAAAATTAAACCTTTAAATTAAAATATATTCATAATATATATGTATATATACCTTTAAATTTCACGTCTTGAAGAGCTTTCCTGTGCACAAACTTGACCACATTCCCACACCTCATGGCCTCACATGTGACCTGATGATTATTAAAGTACTAATTCATGATCATAAAATCCATTATCAACTTTAATTAAAAAAAAAAAGTTTATTTATTTATTTATTTTGAATAAAGACAACAACAAGAAGAAGAACTTTATCCACTTCTTCTTGAAATTATTTTCTTACATGGTAGGTGAACTCCATTTTCTTGTAATCTTCCCAGTTCAAGGGTTCCTTTCCTTTTTTGCTTTCCCTTATAGATTGATGTTCTTCCTGTATTTATACACACACACATGTATGTTTATATATTAAACATCAACTTTTGAGGCAAAGGAACAAATAAAATCACGTTGATCGGGATATATGACAAGAAAATATGTAGCAGATATACCACACGGGGCCGCTAAGGCTCTTGGGTTATCTGAGGACTCCAATAAAATAGATTTGACATGATGTATAAAGACATAAATATGCAGGCCTACTTTGAGAGCGAGTACTGAAAGAGAAAAAGAAAAGGGCACCTTTAGTTTTTGAAGAACATCAGGTGCATGGCCGATAAAGTAGACAATTAAGGCCATAAGGGTTGCAGTTGTCTCGTAGCCTCCCAGCAAGATGTCCAACACTATGCTCATTTTCTCTTCCTCACTTAGATTCTTCTTCTCCAGTATCAAATCCAAAAAATCTTCTTCTTCTTCTTCTTCTTCCTCAATCTGATCTCTATCGATATCGCTAAATCCGGCGCCCACTTTCCCTTTTAGTTCCACCCTCTCTTTCATAATTTCTTTCACTCTCGAAGCAAGTCTTTCTCTAGCCTGATCAAAATTAAGCCAATGAACAGATTTTCATACATATATACATACATATATATAAACACATGTATATATATTTTTATATGTTTATATGTGTAGCTAGGGTTTAACTCTGTACCTTTACTGCCTTGAAATATGAAGTCCCGGGGATGTAGATAGGAAGAGAAACAAAACCTTTCATGTATGTTTCAAAGTCCTCTAAAATCTGTGAAGCTTGTGGCTCGCCGGGTTCAATGTTCAAAAGATGCTTCACCATAAGGCTAAGTGTAAACTGTATTGAATCACAAACAAAATTATTTTTAATACCAGAAATAGAAATTAAAAGGAAAAAAAAAAAAAGTGAAACAAATTAATATACTAGTAGTGGAAGTATAAGTACTATATAGCTAGTAACTAGTGATCTCACCGTTTTAGCTTCTTTAAAGAAGGCAACTTCCTTACGGTGATTCCAAGATTCAAACATGGAGTTCAACAACTTCTCCACACAGTGAAGGAAGTTGGATTTGGACTTGGATGAGTTGATGAAGCTAACGATAACGTTACGTAGCTTCTTGTGAAGATCGCCGGAAACGAGAAGCAAAGAATTCTTCCCAAGAATGCCATGGATGGCCTTAGGGTAGCTTGTTTGGAAAAGCTTGTCTTCGTTCTGAAGAATGAACATGTTCAGCTCAAGATCACACGAAACTATCGCCGGCGAGCCAAAGAGATGAGATTTGAACACCTTTCCGTACCTAAACCAACTCAAATTATAATAATAAACAATTAAAACATGTTCATCACATGAGCTATATATATATATATATATGTTCGTAGTACCAAAACTTATTTAAAAAATGTTCAAAAAAGAAGAAGAAGAAGAAGAAGAAGAAGCTAAATTAGGTAAATTACCAAAAGCAACGGCTTTGAAGAAAGCTTCCCAAAGAGTTTGAACTATGAGGCTTGAGGAAGGCAAGAGTCTCGCCAAGAAAGGGTAACCATCCCATTTTACCATTAGGCAAGTTGTGACCATATTGAGGCTCTTGTTTGACAAAGAATTTTATTAGAACAAAATAGGCAAAAGTTATAAGGCCTAAGAGCAAGGCAACTACTGTAGTTGTACAGTGACTGAACATAGTGGTTGATTTTTTCTCAATATGTTGATCACTCACACACAAGCTCTTTCTCTCTGTGATATTGAGTGGTCTATCCAACCTCTTAGGGCACCTTCATGTATTCACTTTGATCTAATATATATATATATACACACACACACACACATATATATATATGTTCATATCTGTGCATACTTGAGCTAGTAGTTATACTATACCTTCATTGACTAGTCCGCCAGTATTGTCTGCCTAATTAGAATAAAATATTCTAATTCACCAAAAAAAAAATTTTTTTTTAATTATAATGACAAACCAAGTGGCACAATAACGTGCGTCGTTTTGTCGGTCATTCTGACATTCTATAAGAAATGTCGAAATGACCTTTTTCTTTTCTTTTTTTCTTTTTTCTTTTTTTATTTTTCTTGAGAGAGACATATATCAAAAGTGGTGGGTGTTGACTCCTATATATATATATATATATATACACATACATGCCTTAGTTTATACACGAAATAATGTTCTTTCATACAATTTCTTTTTTTCACAATCAAAGATTTCTTTGAAACAGAAAAAGGACAATAAAAACTACACTTACAATGAAAGCAACGAAAGAAACAGAAGTCTTTATCTCCACTATGACATTTTTTAAATGAACTATTTGTTGAATGTTTGTAAACCTAATTTGGCAGCGTTATAGTAATAATATTTATTTATTTTGATAACCTCTTCAAGACATTAGTAAAGGGAACCGAATCATATATAGCCCAACATCCTAATTAATCACCTATATATATAGGTAGCTTGTTATATGCGTTCAATGAGTCAAACATTCTTAATAATTTAACTTAATTTGCTACCTAAAAAAAATAATTAAATAAAAAAATAAGGTACTCTTGGTCTTACAAAATAAACAATCTTATCTTTCGTTTGGTAAGTTAGTTGGAGATGAAATTTTTAAGTTGAAATTGGTTGATTTTTCAAAAACTAGTTATAATTTTTGTTGACTTTTCAGAAAAAGACAAAACTGAAATGAAAATTTTGAATCGGAACCTGAGTCCCAAACACACCTTTAATTTGTGTGCCCTTAATTTGCTGCAAAACTTGGTCAGAGTCTATATTAGTTGCAGCCTGCGGATGTTTTTATACAAATAATGATAATAGGTCTCCTAAAGGGAGAGCAAAGAGGGAACAAATTCCTATTGAACATCGTCAACTTTTGAAAGGGCACATAGAATAGACAATGACAGATTCAAAAATATATTTGTGAAATGTTTTTACGTGGGTTTGATGTTGATGTTTGCAATAGGAACCCGACCACATAAATTGGTCATCAATTTTGCTTTGCACGATGATACTCATTTTTCGGCTCTTGTTGGTGTGGCCTTTAAGAGAAGGAGAAGCGTGTGATATTCGTGCCCTTTTGAGAATAAAGTAGAGACTAGGGGGGGCAAGTGAAAGAGAAAAGATCAAAGCAATAATGTCCAATAATAAATTTTTTATCGTACAGCATGTGAATTGGTCATTCTTTCATTAATATTTGTTTAATAAATTATCATCTCCGTTAATGATAACTCATTGTAACGTGAATTGATATTTAAAAGTTAATCTTAGTGTCTGTATTCACATATATCAAAGCCAGTATTCACCTCAGGCACGTAACCAACGAAGGACTAGGAGGGCTTAAGCTCCCCCACAACCAACTTTTCTCTCTTCTATTTTGAGGAAAAAAAAAAACCCTCTAATTTCGAATAAAATGTCATAATATATAACCCATTTTAAATATAAAAATTTATTATATAGCTTTTAACTGTCCAATAAAAAATTCCCCCTTCGTCACTTGCTTTGTCTATGTCTTCTCCAAGTGTGCACGGTGCACGTGCAAGTGCAAAATGGGGACCCCCTAACAACAACGTCAATGAGAATGATCAATTGGGTTTGAGTTTGGTTGGCAATCATGGAATCCCCATTAGCTAGCTGGATGTCAATTGACCTTTTAACCATGGCCTACTAGCTCTCCAATCTAGACAACATATATATATATATACACATATATATATATATATTGCACTACATTGCTCAACTTTGATTGTTTGAAATTTGAAGCTCTATTTTAATTGTTTACTTATTTAAGATGAGTGAAAATACAAGCCAATTTTCCCTCAAAAAGAAAAAAAAAAAAAAAAAAGACAATTAATTATGGGGTTATACTTTTCTGCCTCCCCCACCACCTCCCCTTATTTTTAATTTTTCTTAGTGAAATAATAGATAGACATGAATCATGATATTGATAGACAGACCCTAACTCCATAGATTCCTTTGATTAGTGATCCTATCCAAGATTGATCCTTGTATCCCTTTTTATTATTAATAATAATAATATTATTATTATTATTATTATCTAGAAATTATTGTTTCTCTAGTTTCTCCAACTCTAAACGTTACGTTAGAGGGGGGAAATAAAGTATATGTCACAAAAATGTTTGGGACATTTTTAGATTTAAAAATAAAAAAGTGCCATTTATGTTTTGATAAGGGAATTTGCACAAGTATACATAGGTTATATATATATATATATATGTATAAAGATAATTATATATCCGTGAAAAAAGATATTGAGATTTGGAACAATGGAACTACTATTTTCTTGCCTCTAAATAGTACTACTATTTCTTGCCAAAGCCACATTTTAGGAACTCACCATTCTTAGCGGTGTTTGGTGAGTGAGTTTGAGTTAAGATTTTTAAGTTTCAATAGTAATTTTTGTTGACTTTTTAGAAAAGATAAAAAACTTTTTCAGAAAAAACAAAAAACTTTTTTAGAAAAAGACAAAAAAAAGTACAGTTTAACTTGAGTTAAACTATAGTACCAAACAACTACTAGACCAAAACTATAGTTTCCTTTAACCATAATCTAAATAATTTCAATAAAAGAAGATTCATCATTTTAGGACACCCATTTGAGAAATGATCGCCCCTTTCTTCATGTAATTATAAAGCTCCATTGCACGTTTGAGAGGACAAGCTATGATTATTCTTGTCTTGCATTTGGGCTTTTGGTTCTTTCATATTTACATTAAAAAAAAAAAATAAAAGCTAAAGTTCATCTCCCCTATATGGTTAGCTTAGCTAGAATCATCAAATCAAATCATATAATATACAAATAAACCGGCTAATTTGCCTTTGCTTTGACTAGGAAAAAAAAAATTTAAAAAGGGAAAAAAAGAAGAGATTTGAGACATAAATTGATTGATTTTGCTTCCTCATTTGGTTTATTAACTCGTCGAGTTGAGAATTGAGACAAGAACTTTGTGGGGGACTAATGGCATTATTAATGTCGTGGCTCTATGATATCCTTTCCTTTTTTTTTTTTTTCCTTCTTAATTCTCTTTGGGTTAAAAAACTGTAAAGTCCGGTGGTTGATAAGCCTTGAAATGATTGGTTTCTTTCTTTTCTTTCTTTTTTCTCCCCTTAAATGTAGGTTTTTCATTGTTGTCGTTTGCTTTAATAACTATGTTTTTTTGTTTTTTATTTAGTTTTAATGAACAACTACTGTCATTTTGGTCTTCTTTTTTTTTTTTTTTTTTTTTCAATCATTTTTTAACTTAACGACGGGGATTCGAACTTTTTATCTAGATAGAGTTAGGCTATCATAAATTTTTTTTTTTTTAACGCTTTCCCCAAAATGATATTGGCAATCTAGCTTTTGGACTTTGGACGCTGTTTAAGGTGCCTCAACGAAAACGAATTTTGTTGTTGATGTCGTTTTGTGGATATTATCGGTGGTGACTAGTGAGTGACGATGTCTATTTGGATCGTCGATTTAAACAGTAAATTTAAAATTTTATAAAAGAAAACATTATGAAAAAAAATTTTAAAAATGGGTTTAAAAACGGATATTAATATCTTCCCTAACTCATTTAAAAAAAAAAAATTCCCTAACTGTGATTTGTATCTAACAAACGACACAAATCTGACTGTGGAAACTGAGTTGCCTTTTGCCCACAGAGAACAATGACTTGGTGAACATGATCGTCGTTTCCGCCCATAGAAATCCGAGGCCCCATTATGTTGTCGTTTTCCCTTATATGGGCCGTCAAGCCCAATTATAAGTGGCCAATCTTCAATTCCCTCTTTCATACAAGATCGGGCACGGCAGATGTTGGGCCCACAACATGACAAACACTCCAGGTCCAGCCAAGTATCATGGGCCCTGATTCTAGGCCCAAAAGCATATCAGAAGCTGACAGCCATTGACATGTTATCTTCCATGCTTCGACCATAAGCATTTCTAAGCTCAAACAAGCGTTTCTTTATTCTTCCAATTGTTTCCACAGAATTTCGAATTTAAAAAACAAAAAAAACCCAAAAGAAAAAAAATGTTCAACATTCGCTTAGACCCCAAGTTAACATCATCTCCCAGATTATTTAAACCCAGAAGGAATTTTCCGTCAAAAGTGATCACTATGAGCAGTCCCAGTACATCCAACGAAAACAATCCAGCAGAACAATCATCATCTTCATCAGCAGGCAAAGTGAGACGCCTGGTTCTGTCAGGGGAAGGGAGAACAAAGCTGAACCCATATTCCGACAGGGACTTCTACGCTTACCCGCGGTTCGTGACCCACGTGGACGACGGCTTCATTTCGACGTTGACCGAGCTCTACAGGCAGAGGCTGAGGCCTGAGTACGTGGTTCTCGACCTGATGAGCTCGTGGGTCAGCCATTTGCCCGTGAGGTTAAGTACAAGAGAGTCGTGGGCCATGGGCTTAATGCAGAGGAGCTTTCGAAGAATCCTCGTTTGGATTATTTCTTCGTTAAGGATCTGAACGTGGATCAGAAGCTTGAGCTCGAGAGTTCTAGTTTTGATGCCGTTTTGTGTACTGTTAGTGTTCAGTACCTTCAACAGCCTGAGAAGGTTAGATGTTTGATGTTTTGTTTCAGTGAAATTCTTTTGTAAGATTGGACATAATTGAGTTGGGGTGTTCAGATACAAATATTTATTTTATGACATGGGGATATAACCGAAGCTTTAGCGGGGCCAAAAAAAAAAAAAAAAATCTAAGGGTTAGTTTGGTTTCCATTTTAGTTTAAGCTGAGTTGTATTTTTTGTATCATGATTTTTGTCTTTTTCTAAAAATATTTTTTGTTTTTTCTGAAAAAATTTTTTGTCTTTTCTGAAAAGTTACTATTGAAACTTAAAAATATTAAATTAAACTCATTCACCAAACACCCCCTAAAATTAGAGTCCAGGTAATTGTGTGACTGAGCGACTGATTATACTTAAATAATTGATAAAATTAAGGTTTATATACAAATATGTTTTGTTAATTTCATATGTTTCGTACACATATTTTGTTAGAAAAGGAAAGTGTAGAATTTATACCTTATTACAACACAGGCCAATGCAAGTGTATAAATAATTCTATGAACTAAAAGTTACATTTTCCTTGAGAAAATTTGTGCTATAGAAGTCTCTGATCTAGACAGTTGCATGCCAATAACTTCCGTCTTTTTGTTTTCCCCACTATGGCACAGCCACTTTTGTCTATCTACAAAAATGCTGCATATTTTGTTGGCTCTGAATGGTTATGCAATTCACTGTCTCTGGTACTGACTAAAAGTTCCTATTAGGTGTTTGCAGAGGTGTTTCGGGTGCTCAAGCCGGGAGGGGTGTTCATAGTGAGCTTCAGCAATCGAATGTTCTACGAGAAAGCCATAACGGCGTGGAGAGACGGGACGGAGTACAGCCGGGTACAATTGGTCAATCAGTACTTCCAATCTGTGGAAGGATTCACACAGCCTGAGTTCATTAAGAAGTTACCAGCTGCAAACACTAGTGCTCAAGGAGAGCAATCGCCATTCAGTTGGTCCTTGGGGTTTCTGGGAATGCTCCCTCCTTCGGACCCTTTCTATGCGGTTCTTGCTTACCGGAACTTCAAGCCGGTTTTTGAATGAATTTCCGACGAGATCATTCAAAGATCGGAAGTGAAACTTGCTGTTTTGCTCCTCGTTTATTCCTTTTAACACCACTTTTCACTTTTGTATCTTTTATAAATCATGCACGTTTGTGTTTTGTTTTTTGCTCTTTCCACTACACTTGAATATGTACAATGAATTTATATGCTAAAAAAAAAAAATTTACTATGAAGATTGAATATTTGAATAGAAATCGATTTTTCTTCTTTTCTAATGACGAAATTTGAATAAAACATCTATGTCAAACTTAATATGGAAACTTTTAACATTAACAAAATATTTTGTGTGACATTCAAATTTAATTTTAACCTATAAGTTTACTTTTACTTTTTCAGAAGTGTTTCTAATAAAATAAATTTTTTTTAAATGAGACCTGACTTATTTTTTTCCTTAATGGAGCTCCCATTAAGTTAAAATCTATACATAATTTAGCAGTAATTATATTAGACTCTATATAATGTATTAAAATTGAATCTCCTACCATCAAGTTCATAAGAAAAATAGAAATCACAAAATATGGAATCTAGCAAATAATGCCCAAATTAAAATGTTTATACTATGTTTGCTGAAACAATTTCACTCAAACTCAATTCAAAATTTTCATCTCAATTTTTATCTTTTTTTGAAAAGTCAATAATGTTTATAATTACTTTTTAAAAAGTCAACTCAACTCAAATTTAAAAATTTCATATTATCTCAAACTCAACTCATCCATCAAACGGACCTTAGTTGTTATTAATATTAAAAAAAACGTTTCATTTTCCATTCAAAAAAAGTTTCATTGTGATACAATAATTTCATCACACATTGTCGCACGTGCTCGCAATACGTTTCGATTATTTGATATTCGAAACGGTTTCAAAACGAAGTCGTTTCAATCCATTTTCGTTACGGCGAAGCCTTGTTTTCTTCCCAAATAAAAAATAAAAAAATATCTTAAAATATTTCTGCTGCAAAATCCTTCGACTGTCCCAAACCTTATGTGAGCCCAAGAGACCAACCCCTTCTCTCTCGCTCCTTATCCTCTCTCTCTCTCTCTCTTCACTTTCTCTTTCTATCACCATGCCGTCCGCAACCAATGCATTATCAATGGCGGAGAGCTGTTTAGCCTCGGTACCATCCCTCTTCACCCCCAAAACCCAACACCCAATTTTCTCGAAATCCACTCTCAAACTCTCTCTCTCTTCTTCTTCGTCTTCCCTTTCATGGGTCTCTCTCAAACACAAGTCTCTGTCGTTTCGCATGGTTCCTCTGGTCGCTCAGACCTCGGACTGGGCTCAGGAGGAGGACACAGAACAGGAAGAAGGAGAGGGTGGCTTGGAATTAGAAGCTCAGGCTTCTTCTGGGGAAGGAGAGAGTTGGGCAAACGACAGTTCCGGTGAAGGAGGTTTGGTGGGAAACGACGAAGAAGAAGGAGGAGGAGAAGGAGAACCTGAATTTTATCCTGAGCCACCTGAAGAGGCCAAACTCTATGTGGGTAATTTGCCTTTTGATGTTGATAGTGAGAGACTTGCTCAGCTCTTCAACCAGGCAGGAATTGTTGAAATTGCTGAGGTAAAACGCAGAAATTATAATCTATATATATATATATATATATCTATATATAAAAAAAAAAAAAAACATACATATGTTTAAATAAAGTTATTGTTTCTGTTTAACTATGTGTTTATATGGTTAGAATAACTGGTGTGTTTTATGCTTTTTTGTTGTTTAATTAGGTGATTTACAACAGAGAAACAGATCAGAGTAGAGGGTTTGGGTTTGTGACCATGAGTACTGTTGAAGAGGCTGAGAAAGCTGTGGAGTTGTTTCACCGATATGTGAGTTGCTTTTAATACATACACACACATATACATATATTTGTTGATATTTCCTAAAGAGGAAATTAGTTCAAATTCGTAATCTGCATTGGTTGGGACACTCTTGAATGTAGGGACTAAAAATGTTACCTTGGACTAAGAAAGGAAGGCTTTGTTTTTGTAAAGTTGTATTCAGTTTAAAGAAGCAAACATATCTCTCATATATAGGTCTCGCTTGTTTACCAAGCCGTAAATTCAGACAGCTTGAGTTAGGACTCCCATGAATTTTTCATTAATGAGGCTTTAGCGCTGTTTCCTTGGACCTTGGTCTTTGAGCAACAAGAGAAAGAAGTGCGTCTTTGTAGACATCTTGAGTTCAAGTCCTACGAGGACTCGTGGAGTTTTCTACTAACGAGGTTATCAGTTGTCTCATTGGTCTTTGAGTTTAGCAAAAAAAAGGAAAAGAAGTAAGCATATCTTTGAATACCTTGAATTCAAGTTGCGCTAAACGGACTCCTAAACTTCCCAACTAACGAGGCTTATGGGTTGTCTCTCTGGTCTTTGAGCATAAAAGGGAAAGAAGTAAACGTATCTCAGTCCTAGTATTTCTATAGAGTTACACTTTGAGAAAAGAAAAGAGAGCGTTACCTAGTGCAAGCATGGTCACCCTTTTGCGTTTAATGATTTGAAGGCAGATTATGTTATTTTAATTTCCTTTTGCATACTTGAAATGCTTTATATATTTGTGGTTTTCACTTATCAAAGACAAAACTTATCATTGAAGCTTAAAATGCAAATAACAGGTAGCATATATCTTTGTGCTTTAAGAGTTCAATGTGTTTTTTTCACAGGACTTCGATGGTAGATTCTTGACTGTAAACAAGGCTGCACCTAGAGGGTCAAAGCCTGAAAGAAGAGTGGATGAAGCTTCTTTCAGAATCTATGTAGGTAACCTGCCATGGCAAGTAGATGACGCTCGTTTGGAGCAGGTTTTCAGTGAACATGGAAAGGTGGTAAATGCCAGGGTAGTTTATGACCGTGAATCAGGCCGTTCGAGAGGGTTTGGCTTCGTGACAATGTCCAGTGAGACAGAACTGAATGATGCAATTGCTGCTCTTGATGGACAGGTTATTTTCACTTGCCCCTTTTTTTCTTTTAAAGTTTGAAGTTTCTGCTTTGTGATATAGACCTGCCTAGATTTTAAGGCCAACAAGTCAATCAAGATAATCATAATGTCTTAACAAGATGAAGATTTCATTTGGGAAGTAATTCAAGCTTAATAATTGTTTCGAGCTCTATTTAGTATCTGAATTCCTCTAAGGCAAAGGACTTGTGGTTAAGGTCTCTTATATAATGCACTTCCCCTTAAGTTTTCAGGAATAATATACGTATCCCCTGCGTTTTACCAATTGTGGGGTGATTTTTAACACAATATGTTATTATTCAGTCTGTTAGGATGCCTCAAGTGCATATATCACTGCACTTCCACTTGACACCTATCGTAATGATAAACGGCTTGTCTTGCCATCGCATTCTCTTTTAAAACTTGGGGGTAGTTTTAACACGATTATAAAATGTTGGGAATAGGTACTGGACTACTGAAAATGTCGGATGAAACGCTACATTTGATCTTAAAATTAATCAATGAGCCATAATATTTGTTCTCTCCATTTCGTTAGTGATAAATTATAGAGTTTAATTTTATTTTCTTCTTGGTATACAGAGTTTGGATGGAAGGGCAATCAGAGTAAATGTTGCTGAACAGAGGCCAAGGCGTAACTCGTTTTCGTTTTAAGAAGATTATTCTGCTGAATGAACCCCTGCATAACTTTTGGAGAGAGTTTCGACAATTTTTATACTTTTGTTTAATTTGTTATCTACCTTATAGTATGACCAGAAGCTTTATAATTGATATTGAGGGATATGGAATTTTCTTGTCAGGTTTTCTTTTCCCGTATTTTCTTCCTTATCATAGTTGAATTTGATCACTCAAATGCAGCTAGCTTTCTCATGTAATCATATTTGATGGAAATATTGCTACTTTTTATTTATTATCGAAAATTTTTTATTTTCTATTTTTTTATTGATCGTTTTCAACATTTTTTTAGGGCCGTTTGGAGGATATTTTTGAAAAAATTCTGTCATATATAAACTATTATAAAAAATTAAAATGTGTTTAGAAAAAAATATACAGAATGGATATTGTCTTATTCGTCTTGTCGATAAGAGTATTGTGATATAAAATTCATCTTATTTTGATTTGAAATAAGAAAGTTATGAATTTTTAAAATTTGAGTTTTTTGAAAATAAAAAAAGATAAAAATTTTGATGCATTGGAATTGGAACCCCAAAGTAACTAACTTAATTTAAAAAAAAAATAAAAGGGCAAATTCTTAAATGCAATGTAGATTATTGCTCAGACGACATTGAATGTGCCATTTGAATCTCCTTTTTCTAGTCTTGCTAAACTTGAAGGTTGTCGTTTAACTTGAAAAGGATGTGTAGCTTATCATTCATGAGAATAACTGCAATTTTTTGTTGTTGTTTGGACATAAGTAAATAAAATATCATCGTTTTCTAGCCTAAAAAGAAAGAAAAGAAAATAGCATTGTGTGCTACATTAAAAAAAAAAAAAAAAAAAGGGAGGGGGGGGGGGGGGTTGAAAAATATGCCTTTCATGCTCGTATTTTAAAATTTAAAAAAAAAAAAAAAAATCTTTCGTGTTAGAGCCAGTTATCGCTCATGACTCTAATCTTGTTGTCGTTTTTCAGATAATATTTTAAGAAAGACAAAATCCGATTTCACAACCCAATTATACCTGCCTTTCATCCCTATATTTTATAGAAATGAAGATTTTTTTTTTTTTTTGGACAGTTGGGGAAAATTGAAATAAGAAAGTAGAAATGCCAAGATCAAAAGCTAGTCACCTAAAAGAAGATTTCTGGGAATACGACAGAATACCAAAAGAAGATGCAAAAGAATGGCAAACGAGTTCAAAAGTTGCACTAAAATTTTGTATCCACTACATTTTATCTACACTCTTACCACTTTCGCAAAAAATTGAACAAAAACCTACACTGAACAAAGCACGACTGCAAAGCGCACAGAAAAATCACTGGCAAGTCCGAACATTGTGGATAGCTAAACTCTGTTGGGTACTTCAATAAGATGTACTTCCCGACTTGTGAGTTCAAACCATCAAAGTTAGCGGGTAAGAGACTCTAACACAACCTGGTGTGCTACCGAGATCAAGAATCCAACGAGACACTTGTTTCCAAACTTCAGTAAGATGTACCAAAAAGTTTGATGCTCCGTAAAGACAGTCTAGTTTTTAAAGCTTTTTGGAGTTGGTAAGATACGATGGACGTGCTGAGATTTACAAAGAGAGCTTCCTAGCTTTCTCGACTGCTTTGACGCAGTAATACAATCTCCATAGGGTTCCAATATTCTGCAAAAGCAAGATGCAACAAAGGATTTGAATCAGAGAAAACTTCATTACTCATATCCATTTGATATTCCTGTACCTCTTTTTCAAGATCCACGTGAATCTCATCATCAGATCTTTCATCCACTGGCTTGTTACGTTCTATAAGTTCTGCAACACGGTCAAGATTTTCGCACGGCAACCCCTTAATCATCTTTTGAAGCTGTTTTTTCTCAGCAAGGACCATAGGCCTGCAGAGCACCGTTAACTTTAGAATTAGGAAATGTACTGATGATAGTAAAGGCATTTGAACAACCTTTCGAAAGTAAGAGAGAGAATCAGTTCTACGCTAACCGATATTTGGGAACAAAAGGAAGCAGCGTAAGCCTTGTGAATCGACCAAGTATTTTAACAAAAATGATGTTCAACAACTATTAGTACGTCACTAAACACACTCTCTCAACCCGAGTCTTAATTAGAGCTTCGCTGCCTTGTATTTGCCACCTTAGATATTCAGTAAACAAATTTAAATTCTAAAAGGGGATTAGAGCATTTAACACCCCCACTCGGTAATTTGGAATTTCTCAGACTGCCAGATGCTTGAGATTACGAAATGCAATTCCTAGATGAGAAAAATAAAACGTCAAGAGCAATAATCAACCACTACCTGCAGGTGGACGTCACAACATCAAGAAGTTTCTCAAGCTGCTGCTCCATGTGCCCTAGCTTAAAAAAAAAAAAAAAAAAGGTATATTCAATTTGATGTTCTCAGCATAAAACACTAAAAGAAGAATGTTCCACAATGCTGTCAGTGACAATATTTTCAGATTGAAAGAAAAACAGTTAAATTGAAAGAAAAGAGCATCTGCATGCTTTTGTTTCATAGGAGAGAATAAATTTTTCAGATAATTACTTTTGCACATAGTTAATTACTTTTTCAGACAATTACTTTTGTTTCAGCATGTGCATCACAAAATTTCATCATTATCTTGTCAAGTTCAGAGCTATCGTTCTCTAGAACGAACTGCAAATCATCATTTTAAATTGAAAGAATAGAGCATGTGCATGCTTTTGTTTCATAGGAGAGAATAAAATTTTCAGATAATTACTTTTGCATATAGTTCATCACAAAATTTCGTCATTATCTTGTCAAGCTCAGAGCTCTCGTTCTCTAGAACGAACTGCAAATCATCATTCCCCTGAAAAACAAATGTATAGCACAAGGTAAGATACCCCGCATGTAATTCATGTACGCACAAATGTAGACCACGCAGCACAAATGTAGACCACGCAGACGAGGACAAACTAATCTTTACATGCACCTTCCTCTTCTGCCAATCTTCCTATTTCTCTTGCTTTTCATATAGTTGAAAAAACAAAGTTATTTCCATTTAAATTTAATTCTTTAAATTAAATCCTCCAAAAAAGAATTCACTTGAAAACGATTTAGTACAATAAAAGTGACAGACTACCAGATGCAAAAATGCGTCGATTTTGTTCAATTTCACCAATATCAATCTAAACTTGCATTTTCTGCCTTAAGAGCCATAGAGAGACAAAGGCGAAGATATATTTAGATCTTCCACATCTGCCTTCTATGTAACAAACGTCACATCATTTTTATGAAGTATAATATCCCACAGCCACCAATTTAACACATTGAACCTAACATCATGGTTAACTGTTCTCACCTCTCTGCTCCCTTTCTTGGTACTGAACAGAAGTTAGAATCCCCCCAGGCCGCAGGCACATATACATGTGAACTTGTTTATTTCAACCATGGCAAAGTTCTATAAGGAGAAAAAAAAAAAAAAAAAGGCATGAAAAGACAACTTTAATCACCTTAGACTCGTCTGGACCATTTGTCGACTTGACAGTTTCTGCATTGTTGCCACAAGCAGAATTCTTCGTAGCACTTGAAAGTTGAGGGAGGCTAGTTGAAGGGTCAGAAGAGGGAAGTTTAAGTTTCTTACACGGAGGTTGACTCTCATCATCTTCAGATTCTGCCTGACTTGCTCTTAACGAACGTTTTTTTCTTCGCTGCATCTGTATCTTACTCGCTCTTACAACAGGACATAGCATCTACAATAACATCATCGGCACTGTTTATTACTTTGACTAATAGAGTAGAATGACTTAAAAACATAACGGGAAAAAAAATAAAACAAAACAAAGGGAGAATCTACAAGAGGCCTCGAGAAAACTAGGTTTTTCTGAATTATATGAAGCCAGTAAGCAAACAGTGAATCCATGGGTATTTGAACCCCAGTATCCAGGAAAAAGCAGAATTTTTGATGGAAGAACGGGATATCCTTTTGAGCAGCCTGTTATAAAAGGAAAGCCATGTCCCAATTCTATTTCTTTGCTTCATCCATTTCTATTTGATTTGTGTTGATTCCAATCAATTTGAAATAATCGAAAGACCACTCTTACTCTTATGATTCTAATTCCTAGATTTCTTATCTTTTTTAATTTAATATGAATTTCAATATACATTGAAAGAAAGAAAGAATCAAATCAATGAAAGTAGTTACTAAAATGTATGCCATCAAGATCAAATCACATAGACATGAACACTACTGCATACAACCGCACCCTTTTTCTTACCCAGCCCAAACAAACAAATTTTCCATTAAAAAAAAAAAAAAAAAGGCCAGTAACCACCGTGGGAGGGGTTCTTGGTGCCTTAGGAGCAATGTTGTGGAGCTGCATCATTGCAACCCACAAATCGCAATCCACTCTCCTTCGACCTCACAACCTTCACTGCCAACAGTGATGTGACCATGACTTCCGTATCACAATCGCAACTCCGCAACCTCCGTCACCGACTGTTTCCGTTCTCTGCTTGGATCACGACCAACGGCAGGGAACCCAATCCCTCACCCTTCCCCGGTGACAATTCTCATGCAGGACGTATACCCCTCTATTTGGCTTGGATCCCGTAGAGAAATTTCCAATTCCAAGTTCATTAATAATTCTACGAAATACTTCCATTCAAAACCACACTTCCACTACTTCGTCTATATTATAAAAATTCATAGTTTGCTTTGAATCCTCCATTTGATCTTCTTATTCGTCCATTTGCAAAAGTTTCTTCTCTCCCTTTTTTTTTTTAAATATTTTTTGTGGGGATATTTATTCCTTTTTTATCATAATCATTTTTTTTTAGAATAGGGTTTCTTCTATTTTTGAATGTCATGTCTTCTTCTCTCTGAGCTATATGGCAGGTAAAAAGAGATTCCAGTCTCTCTGCAAACTGCAATTCTTCTCTCTCTCCTAAGTTTGTGTTTGGCAGAGAAGGAAGAAAGGGTGAGAGAGAAAGCGTGAGAAATGGAGATTCAACAACCCAATACTGTCAAAAAAAAAAAAAAAAAAAAAAAAAACCCAATATTCAAAAAAAAACAACAAACATGCCCTTATTAAAGCCACTTTTTTGTTGAGACCATATTAAAGCCATTCAAAAAAAAAAAGGCACTACGTAATCAAATGCACCAATCACCATACTAACAAGACTTTCTAACCGTCCATTTCAAACTTAATTACAGATAGTGTCTCTTAAAAAGTCTCCACCACGTATTCTTCCCAAAACAAAACTAGTTACTATACAAAGACTGAATTGCGTGAGAAAAAAATCATAAAAAAATACATGAATCTACAAGCATAATTGACTTTGGTTCATCATAGAATTAGGAAAGGAAAGAAAGAAAAAGAAACCCACAATACCTCATCAGCTTCTGCAGTAAGAACAACCACACTTTGTCGAAGTAATGCTTTCAATCTTTCTCTTTGGAAATCCGACAGCCCAATTTGAATTCCATCACTAAATAAAGAATCCCCCTTGACTTCGCCAAGTCCTCTTGCAGGTAACTCGGGGATTGGGGAAGTCAAAAGCTGGAAACTTTCATCCCGTGACAATAGCTCTGCAGCTTGACAGGCATAGTAACCAAAGTAATCAGGTCCATCTCTATTACATTCCGCGGAAGCACCCAAAGCCTTTGAATCGTCTGACATTACAAATAAGGCCTTCTGCACCACAAATCACCAGCAAGCATATCAGGCAGAAGGGAAACCATAAATCATTACAATCTGATATAAAAGTAAATGACAGTGTAGTCGGTTAACCGAACCGTAGAAGCAACTTCCGGGCGATTTGCGGGTTTTCGATTCAGGGTTCGGTCGGTAGCCGAACCGCACCGAGAGAGTGAAAAGAGGGCAAAAATGATAAAGGAAAAAAAAATGAGAATTTGGGGATTTTAGGGTTTTTTGTTTTGTTGTTGTGAAATCTAAGAAGGAAACAGCAAATTGAATGGGGGAATTTCGGATGAAGGTAATTAGAGAGAGAAAATCATACCTCAAAGATTTCAAGAAGTCCGAGAAATTTCTTGTAGCCCCAGAAGAGTTTCGCCTGCAGAAATTGGAGTTTATACTCGGTGGAAAGGTCGGTGGTGAAGCCAAAGTAAAGAAAGCTTTGAGTTGTGCTTCCTCCTGTTAAGAGAAAGAAACAAGCCCAGAGATGAGTGTGTGCGCAAGAGAGCAGGAAGGACTGTCCGGCTTCATTCTCATTTTCATGGATAATAGTTGAATCAAACCAAACGGCTTATTTTAAATGGGAAGAACAGCGGTAGAGGGTATCCACTGGTAAAGCTATTTTTTAGGTTATTGAGATTTAATTGAACGGTTAAAATATTGTTGGTTTACCATATTTATCATACACCTTACTTCATATTATTCTTATCACCCAAAATCTTCTCTATCACCGGTGACCTTCCTGCCACCGGCGACAGATGCCGGCGACTCAGCCTGACACCGGCAACCCATCTCCGGCCCCCTTACCACCGGCCCTAGCCCCAGCCATCGGCAACCTCCCTTTCTCTCTCTTCTCTTCTCTCTCTCTTCCCTTTTCTCTCTCTTTTCCTCTCTCCTGTGGCCCCCAGCCCCGGCCCCCCACTAGACCCAGCCTTGGCCGCCCCCACCCAACCCTAGCCGCCAGCGACCCCCCTCTCTCTTTCCCTTTCGCCGGGGGTTAGGGCCAGTTGGGGGGGGGGGGGAGGGTTGCCAGGGGCCGGGGTTGGGTGAAGGGCGGCGGGGGCTGGGGCTGGTGGTTGGGGGGCCGAGGGAGAGAGGAGAAGAGAGAGAAAGGGGAAGAGAAATAGAAGATAAGAGAGAGATAGGGGAGTCGTCGGTGGCAGCCGGGGTTGGGTGGGGGCGGCCGAGGTTAGGGCTGGTGGTGGGGGTGGGGGGTCGTGGGAAAGAGGAAAAGAGAGAGAAAGAAAAGAAGAGAGAGAAAAGGGAAGAGAGAGAGGGGGGTCGCCGGTGACCGGGGTTAGGTGGGGGCCAGCTGGGGCTGGGGCCGGTGGTGGGGGGTCGAGGGTGGGGGGCCGCGGGAGAGAGGAGAAGAGAGAGAAAGGGGAAGAGAGAGAGAGAAGAGAAGAGAGAGAAAGGGGGTCGCCAGCGGCTGAGGCTGGGTGAGGGTCGGCTGGGGTTGGGGCCGCTGGTGGGTCGTCGGCGTCGGGGTGGGTCGCTGGCGACGGAGAAGATTTTAGGTGGAAAGAATAATATAAGATAAGGTGTATAATAAGTATGGTACACCAATAACGTTTCAACCATTCGATTAAATCATAACGGTTTAAAAAAGAGCTTTATCGGTAGAGACCTTCAAAAGGTCTCTACCACAGTTTTTCCTAATTTAAATAAATTATATTGATTTAAACATTTTCAAACTAAATTAAATTAGGAATCAAAACCAAACAAAATCAAAATAAATTGATTATAATAAGTTTGGTTTACTTTTCTCGTTGATTTGAATAAATATTCATCAATCTCATATTAGTCACAAACAAAATAGAATCAAAATATTATTATGATAAATATTTATATATTTTTAAATCATATATATATTATTGACCTAAATTTAAGTATTAAAGTCAAAATAAATACCCATAATTAAAAATAAAGCATTCTCAATAAAATTATAAAAATACATAAATTAGTTATATATAGTTTTTTAAAACACATGTAATACATTTTGATAGCATATAAACAAATTACAATTTAAATAAACTAATCAATTACATTTTTTTTCACAAACATAAATAATTTAGAAAATATACATATATAATTTTAATTAGATATTGATGTGATTTGGTTTGGATTTTTTAACAATAAAATCATACATCAAACTAATTTAATTGATTTTTTAAAAATTCAAACCAAACCAAATCAATTACTATATGGTTTGGTTTGATTTTGAATTAATTTGATTTGATTAGATCAGTTTAATTGATTTAACCGATTTAATGAACACTCAGGTGGATAATATTAATATATTTTTTATTAATTAATTATTAATAATTGATTAATGGTTTAAAAAAAATTTTAAAACAACCTATTTGTCTAATTTTTCTATTTCATTTTGGTCCCACGCTATTGGCCTTGACTGTTAAGATTTTTTAAATCATTGGTATTAATTTTAAAAACTTTCTAAACAAACAAGCAAGCCCCTATAGCTCAGTGGTAGAGCGTCAGTCTTGTAAACTGAAGGTCTGTAGTTCGATCCTGCATGGGGGCAACCATTCTTTTGTCAGATTTTTTTTTTCCTTTTTCCAAACAGGATTTAAAAAAAAAAAAAAAAGTTTAAACCACAAATCGTTTTTAATTATTTATTTATTTACACAGTTACCGCCTTACAGAGGGTGGACTCGGGAGCGAATAGAGCGGAAGCCGCCGGGCAAAAACCCACTTCCCGACTTCAATGGCTTCGACGATCCAAAGGCTCCTCAGAAAGTCACCACATACAAGAGTTTTCTCTGCTCTGAACCGTCAATCAGAACCAAATATCACGCTACCGTTAACTTTTCAAGAACCCTATAACATTGAAACTAAACCAGATCCTCATTTGGGTCACGTCCCAACTCTAAAACCTTTTCTGGGTGCAGAGAAACCGGAAAAGTTGCCCCCTTTCTCGCAGATTTACCCGAGTTTTCCATATGGGTTTTGTTTAAACCCAGTTCCGGTATCTGGGTCGGTCCCATCTGAGGCCGAGGACGTGGCGGTGGATGATTCGAGGGAGGTTTGGGCTGATAGCACAAAGAAGAAGAGGAAGAGAAAGATGAACAAGCACAAGTACAAGAAGTTGAGGAAAAGACTCCGGAGACAGACTTAGTTCTTGCTTCATTTCATTTAGGTGAGATTTTGATATTTTTGGTGATTGGAATAGGCTTGCTTGCTAGTCAGGCTAATGCTTTGTTTTGGAAAAATTGGAGATTTTTCTTTGTATTTGATTTTGTATCGGCAAAGATTATGGGAAATATTCTTCAGAGCTGAATTGGCTGGATTGTCAATTTTGGCATTAAGAAATAAGTACTTATTCAGTTCACATTACGGACAAGTTTGAGATTTGTTGTCTTTGTTCACGTCATTGTTGATAACTTGATATGGTTAAAGCGATAGCCAAAGCATATGCTTTTGCCGTGCTGTTTAAAGGGAAAGTTCTCGATTGTGCTTTGCGAAAATAATGCAAGATTATGATTTTCCGATATTCGGAACGGATATGGTTTTGATTGTGGAGGACTCCAAAATTCTGACGAACATGACTTGGGTTCTTTTGAAGGGTTGCGTTTAGTGTCTTGCGAATGAGATAGGGCTCTTAGGAATCTGGTTCTCTTCTTTTTACTTTTAACTTCCATTGAGAAGGGTGGTCACCTCTTAGTTAGTCTGTTGCGGAGTCTTGAGTCCTTTTTCCTTAATTGGGAGTGTTTGAAGCTTGTTTTTTTGTTTTTTGTTTTTGTTTTTGTTTTTTTTTAAAGTAATCTTGGCCCCTATCCCTTTGCGCCTTGGGTGTTTTTGAGTGGACTATAGATGGACAATGTCTTTTTGTTTGCACTTCATGGATCCTTTTGTATGACGTTGATAATTGTGATATTTGAGAAGAAAAGTAGAAATCTAGTTGTAGCACATAGACACTAGTGGAGGTAGACATAATGCGGCCTTGTCTCGCGAAAAGTAGTGGTTTGCATTCTCTACTCATTACATCCATGTGTCACGGGATTTAGAGAACGCATAGGGTGTCGCTGGCCTAGAAAAATGTAGAAAAGGTAACACATCATTTGTCGATGTCTTAGAAAACGACATGGTCTTTGAAGCCACCTGATACAGAAAGTATTCTTTGGGCAATTTAGGATTGAGTTCCTCCAAAACCGAGCACAAGCTCCTCCTCCTTCAGCCATGGATTTGGCTTTGACCCTCCTATTCACTCTTTGTGCTGCATTGAAAAATCTGCTCGTGATATATTCTCTCAAAAGCACATTGTTTGGCTGTATGTTAAAGATGCTAGCATAGATTTATAGCCGTGGGTTGTCATTTGTCCTTTTTCTTCTTGTAGACACATGAATCGTCTACAAGAACGAAGAGAATACGGTTTCTAAATTTTTGTAGAGGAAGTCTTTTTGAAGTTAAAAGGAAGAGAAAAGGTTTTAAAATTCGTAAATGATGTGCTGCATTGAAAAATCTGCTCGTGATATATTCTCTCCAAAGCACATTGTTTGGCTGTATGTTAAAGATGCTAGCATAGATTTATAGCCTTGGGTCGTCCTTGTCCTTTTTCTTCTTGTAGACACATGGATCGTCTACAAGAACAAGAGAATACGGTTTCTAAATTTTTGTAGAGGAAGTGTCTTTGAAGTTAAAAGGAAGAGAAAAGGTTTTAAAATTCCTAAATGATGGTCATACATTGGATAGTTGAATAAAACAAGGTAGAAGCTGTTGTCCCGCGGGCTGTTTCGCATGAGCGTCTTCTGGTCCAGCCACTGTGTGTGTATATGTGTTCTTTTTCTCTCGTCTTTTGGTCGGCTATCCTATTTCACTTTCAAAAATTAAGAGGACAGAATTTCACATCTCGTGGGTTTAGATAACATGGTTGCTTCTATTCTGGTCTTTTTGTTTGTTTTATGTTCTTTTCTTTTCTTTTCTGTTGTATTTGTATTTTACGAAAGCCGTGCTTGCTGCTTTATTCGTTTACTTTTACTCTATGCTTTTGCTTCTTTCTGGTAAATATGAATTCTACAGTAAGCACCCACCCCATGAGCTATTTTCCTTGACAGTAAGATTATGAAACAGATGTAACGATTTTGTCCAAAAACTCTTTTCATAAAATCCTCGTATCATATGTGCCGCCTGATTTAAATCCCGTATAGGGTATGTACTATCTAGGTTCCCACGCCATAGAAATTCTAGTGATAAATTGTTAGCTGTAAATGGAACTTATTTCACTTGATAAACATCAATGTGAACCCTAATTACGGGTGGAATGGTGGATCATCAGAAGTTTCTGTACTCTTTTTATTTTTTATGTTTTCCTTGTCAATGAGAAGGACAGGGAAAAAAAAATAAAATAATAGGAAAAAGAGTTTTTCTTTAGCTTATTTGGTCTGATTAAAAGAAAAGAAAATAAGTGAGTATGTGAATAACCATTTAATTAATTAATTATTTGTATTTTTATTTGAATATTGTTTTCCCTCTAAAAATCTCTTTGATGGATTAAAATTTGGACCGTTACTCCTTTTAATCCCTCCCTTTTTTGTATCGACAAACAATTCTTTATTTTTTATGTTCTTTTCAAAAGTTCTCTCTCTCTTTTTATTTTTTATTTTCCTTCCACTCCTTTTCAGCTGGGCTCTAGCTGTTCATCTTGTCATTTTCTTCTCTTTACAAACACATTAGATGATAAATCACATGTTACCGAGCAAGTGAAAGGGAAAAGTTTTGGATATGAGCTCTAAAATTTGAAACGTTCGTTTTCTTATTTGTTTATTTCTTTTATTATTTTTAAGGATATATGTATTTCAAATCAATAAAATACAAATACCAATATTTTAAATAACCTCATAACATTAGAAAACTTAATCTCAATTAAAGATAGTTTCTACCAGTAAATTAAACAAATAAAGGGGTAAAATGTGCACCAAAATTCAACAAGAGGGAATCAAAAAGGCATACACCAATCATCGAGCACACGTATGACTCTTTTAACAACTCTACTACAACCGATGGAAAACTCCGATTGATCAATGCCAAGAGATTCGTAACAAAAAGGTCACCCCAACACTGCATAAAACTAACTCTAGCGGATTGGACACACAAACAATATAAAAAGCGTTGGGAGACCACCTCCATTTTTACAAAATAAGTACAAAAAGATACCAACAAAATGCAAGGTGGAAATAAGATCGCATTTATTTTAAATAAATAACTATAACAAAAAATTGAAAAAAAAAAAAAAAAAAAACCCCGGACACCATGGATAATTCATTCTTTGACAAGCTAAATAACACAACCAAAGATACCAAAACACATCCCCTCTAACCATGAAACCATCCTTCCAACCAAAACCATCATTCTGGAGTCCAAATCATCTTCTCTAGCATTAGTAGTCCGGTGATCAACCAAGAGATGGCGCGAGGGTCCGCCCCCAAGGTTAAAAAATTAACGGCATAAAACTTAACACACAAGAGAGAGAAAAAGAGATCTTGGATCCTTAATTAACTGTCTATTTTTATTTCTCTTTAATAAATAAATAGGATGCATAGACCTCATCTTAACAACAATAGAAATAAATAATTACAAATTATGTGATGTGTATATATATATATATATATATATATATATTGTTTGGGCATGGTGAGCTTTCTCGTGGAGGCCAATGTGGTTTTGAAATTCTCTTTTTGCAAATATAGGATAAGAAGGTGAGTGGAATGAGATGCTTTGATCGTCCCCATCAGAATTATTCGATGCAAACTATTTTTGAATAAGAATGTGAACATCTAAAAGTTAACAGAAAAGTTTTCAACTTTACAAAACTAATCTGCTCAAACTAATAAAAAGTCCTCATTCCGGAATATTGGACCATATCCGCTTCATCATCTACATTAAATTAATAAAAAATAAATTAAAAAAAAAAAACCCGCGTAATTTGTCTAACGATGAACTTTTATCAAAAGTACTTGGACAAATAAAGGCTCCGCAAACATCTCTTCAATTAGACACCCTTAAAAATTGTGCTTCATTTACATTCATAATGATGCTATTAATAATAATGTTTCTCGAAGTTTTTTTTTTTTTTTCCCCTTCTTTTAAGGGTCGAGGTAAATTTTCAGGAAAAAAATAGTAAGAGATAAACTAGAAAGGACGTGACAAAAAAAGAATATTTGGGGCGCTTTGGTATGTGGCACCGGGATAGATTTGAGAACAGATTCCAAATTAAGCTTAATGACTTTTACATTATATAAGTTCAAAAATATTAATATAATTAGTCATTATTAATCAAGTTGAAGTCGCTGTTTAATCAAAATTCTTGAAAATTTCCATCAACCCTCTATAAATAGCAGCACCACATATCCTGAACGGCTTATACACTAGTGAGCAACTCTATATATATACACAGATAAGGAAATATATATATATATATATGTGTGTGTACACACATACATTTATATGGGCGGGGGTAACATCCTGCGTGGCCACCATGTTTGCATTCCATCCACCAAAACCAGCGACATACAACGTGTTAAGAGACCCGAGAAACAACCGCCTGTTTCTCAGCCTCCCATCTCCCCGCCAGAACGTCGACATCCGGATGCTGCCCACTCGCCGAGGCACTTACATCGTCGCGGTCTACGTCCGTTGCGCCATGGCCGCCACCATGCACCACCACGGTGCTCCACTCTCACAGCAACGCCTATGATCTAGGCGCCATATTTCCTACCTCTCATTGCTTTGAGCTCCCAATTACAAGTCAACATCATGGGGTTATACTTATATAGTTATATATAAATTTATAACCTTATATTCTATATATATGCATTTCATTTTCACGTATAATCTTTTATGTTTGTTACTTGTCTAGGTACGACTACTCTGGATACGGACGATCAACTGGAACGGTATGTATATAACTTTGTTTGATTATTTATATATAATTAATATGATTGTTATTATATGTCAATAATGGCCCCTATTTGAGATTTTTTTTATTTTTTATTTCTTATGCTGCAGCAAAGTGAGGAAAATACATATGCAGATATAGCGGTTGGGTGTCTGGAAGAGTTATAATCCTCTGCGGCCATTTTTCATGGAAGTGGGCCCACTCCAGAGCTTGCTTCTCGGCTTTCTCGTTTCAATTGCATAGTGCCATGCTCTCTGGTTTCAGAGTATTGTGCCCCACTAATGAGTCCTACTGGTTTGACATTTATAAGGTATGTAATTGTAACAGTCTCGTTTGACATTTAAACTCAAACTGTATTTTTTTATTTCAGTTTTTATTTTTTTCTAAAAAGTTTTTATCTTTTTTAAAAAATCAATAAAAATTAAAAAATCAACAAAAAATTTCAACTTAAATTTAAAATTTTTAATTCAAACTCATTCACCAAACGGACCAAACGTACATACATACATGCACATATATACACACACACGGTATGAAATATGTATTGCTTCTCTTTGTTTCATCGGCTGGTAATTTTGATGAACTTGAATGTGAAGTTATGTGCAGAAGACAGACAAAATCCCACTGACAGATTGTCTCGTTCACTTAAGTATGCTTTATAATTAGTTATAATCTTCAGTTGCGTGTAAAAGACTACTCGATCACTGTAATACAGTTATTAATCATTATATTAAATTAAGCACAGATTTTATTTGTTCGGTGAAATTTCAATTATTATATGCGATTAAATAAATATGACAGCTTAGGGGGCTTTTAGTAATTTGCATGAAAATAAAAGAGAAAAATGATAAAAAAGTAGTGATTCCCTTTTTTATCTATTCTTCATCGTTAGTTATTATTTACAAAATCATTAATGAAAGCAATGTCTATCCTTATACTCTCTTAGTAAATTGGTTCATAATTGAAGTAAATGGGTGTCAAATTTACTTTAGATACCTTTGTTCACGTGATTTATGCGCCGATAATTATTTGACTAATGATATTTGAATAATTACAATAATAAGATTCCTGTTTTCGAGTTTGATAGACATTAAAAAATGAAATTCGATTGTTTCCCTTTACACAATTAAATAAACACTAAAAAAACAACAATCATTTTTCTTATCTTTTTCATTCTACATTCTAATGAATCTAATCCCCTACGTTTTTTTTTGTTACATTCTTTTATAATTTGGTAAACATACCGTTAGTATAATACTATATAGTACATCTTCTTTGAAGTTGGAACATCACAATTGTGAACCTATTATATCTGCTTTAATTGTATCAGATTATACGTGTATATATGTGTGTGTATATATATAAACGTATATGTAGGGAAGAAATTGTGGTGGCAGATCGTAGAAACAAATTCGAGCCGCTGTGGATAGGAGGAGGCCTCCACGATGATATTACATGAATTTCCCACGGTTTTATTCCTCTTCTTTTGAAGTTAATGTCAACTCTTGGTCAACGTCACAACCCAGTTGCTCCTTCCTATACGTATCACGGTATAGAGTCACTGACGTACTGCAATTCTTACACACACACACACACATATATATATATAAATATGTATATGCATCTATGAATAATAGCAATAGAAGAACTGTTCTTTTCTATTATTGGTAAAATTTGCAGTTCTAACGTATATCAAACCAATAAAAAATTAATATAATGGCTAAAAATAATTGGTAAAATTTACAGTTCTAACATATTTCAAACTAATAAAAAATTAATTACCATGTGCGACTGAAGGATACGATCCGTACTGTGAATTCTTACATCCACCACTTTATTATATTAGGAATGAAAGTGCTTTTGACTCGACATCGTTTGTTTTGGGTGGGTGGGGAGGAGGTCGTAATATAAACCGTATCATACATGATGGAGCTCGAGCAGAACGTATTGATTCGTTTTTCGGAGGCAAGAATCGAGGGTTAGTATCAATTAATAAATTGAGACAACTTTGTAAGTCTATTTTTGATATAGAAATCTAAGTGATCAAATTCAAGTAAGTTTCAAATTCAAAAGTAAAATCTTTTGGAATTGGTAAAATCCTTTCGCTCAAATCAAAAGTGTATTACACAAGAATCATATAATGGCTAAAATTATAATTTCTATTGATGGTAAAAAAGGAAAACTTATTTCATAAAAATCTCCTTTATGTGTATATATATATATATAATGTTCTCCTAACGAAATAAATAAACATTGAATAAATTCAGTTGTATCTCTTTTGTAAATTCATATTTTTGTTGTTTCAGCAGTATTCAACATCACTTTAATGATCACTATAATGACTTTTTATGCCACATTGAGGCCCCAATAAAATATAGCGTAGGAATCTGAGTTTGAAAGCATAATATTTTAATTGATAATTAAAAAGTAAACGTGATGATGATTACTAATAGTTAGGATATTCACACATTCTTTTCCTCTTTAAGAAAAAGTTTTTCCCTTGCTTTTGGTCCCTGCACTTTTCATAATTGACGGTTTTTTTTTCTTCTTAATTTTAATTTTTGATAGATTATCTAGAACTTAAGAAACTGTTGTAGAGTACCTCTAAATAAGAATGTTAAAATTTAAAAGGAAACATTTTCGTACACATGTCATGACATGTTACGTAATAACTTAAATTTTCAATTCTGACCAATTAAACAAGTTCAGATGACGTATTTAAAAGTGTTTTTATTTAAATTTTAACAGAAGCTAGCGAGTTAGAAGTAATTGGAGCAATATCTTAATAAACTCGAGGTGGGAGTTGTCAAAATTAAAAGACAACATTGCTAGACCCTAAAACTTTAGAAATTTAAATGCCAAATACCTTCAGAAAAATGAACAATACATACAAGTACTAGTTTAACCTATCTATACCCCAGTTCAGTGGACATATATGTGCTTGTGTACGTATTGTGATATATATATATATATATATATACATATAGGTGAATAGATGTATAGGTGGTAGAATATAGATGTTGTTAAGGAACAGGAAGTATGATTGGAGGAGCTAAATGTGTACATAATAAGAGTGGTTGAGGACGACTATACAGGCAGGGGATTGTCTGTCTGCGGGTGTCTGCATGATTTCATCTGGTGGTGGTGCCCACTGTTGTTGACAAAGGGGACACTCGACATAACCCTCCCACTCTTATTATTTTAACCTTATTATTCTATTCTATTATATATGTACATTATTGTACAAATATATATTTTGAATAGGTTTTTTCATTATATTCAAGAGTTATAACTTTTTATATATTTAGATATGTATAGAATTAAGAATTATAAATATTATATTAGATCACCTAATTGTTATAATATATCATTTTATAAGAGTGTCGGATAGCAATTTATCCTTGTATATTTTTATCTGCTACTTATAGTGCTCACCAGCCCCACGCTAGCTAGATTAATTTGCTTTCTGATCTGCCTTGATCTACTGCCATTTCACCCAAAAAAAATAATTAAAAAAAAAAGAGGTTATGTGGTTCTTTTGATCTGGACAAATATTGGCAGTGAATTTAGTTAATTTCAAAGCCTCGGATTCTTTTGCCCTTTTTCTTTATAGCTTGCAAATGCAAAAGCATGAGATCATGGGAATCCTTGCAACATATATATATATACATACATACATATATATATATATATATATGATCATAGGCGTGCTCACAGTAAATAATTTTAACAATATGGCTTTCTGGCTTCTGCCATATGGCATTAATGTGAAGTCTGAGATTATTGACCATGACCGACTCAATTATATATATATATATATATATACAAATTTCTAACTCCGCTATTAGTATGAGGTCAAAATTAGCACCTGCTGATAAAATATTATTAGTACGTACACTGCAAAGCATAAGAAAAAGAAACTAAGAAGCTACGTTTTGGTAGAGACTAATTCTACAAAGATGTTGCCAGTAATAATTTTTTTCGTTGATGAATTGACATATCTATGCGAGCTGCAAGACACCATGTGTATGATATATATATATATATATATATAGGAATTATCCAATAAGATTTGATTAGAAAATAAGAATAACAAGGAGATAGGTTTAAGCGCAGGTGAAAGAGACCCACCACCACCATCTTTTAAGTATTTCGCTTTCCACTGCAGACTATCATGGACCCCATTACGGCACAGACATACTTCCTTTTATTCTGTCATTGGCTCCATTTGTTGGTTTATATATATATGTCTTTGCTATTATCTATATATATACATATATATATATTTTTTTATTCCTTTTCACACATCACAGTCCGACCCAGTAATGCTCTTGTGTTTTGTCTAATTGTGACATCGATTCAATGCTTACTCACCTGATCTAATTAGGCTCCATCAAGGTTTTAAGTGTGGTCGATTTCGAATATTGCGTGTGTTTACATATATCAATATGTGTATATATACGTATATATTTTTATATATATTTGCTTTGTATAGCACTAGGTAGGGGTCCCTCAGAAATTTCGATAGTTGATGTAGAGAGGGAGAGAGAGCAGAAACACAACGTGATTTGTAATATTTGACTGAATGACTGATTTACATGTGCAATATCTTATTTCAAGATTTCCTTTGAAACTTTTTCTCATTAATATATATTTCCTTTGACTTTAGTTAATTTTTGCAAAGATCAGTAAAAATCTGTAATGACAGCTTATCTCTCCCTCCCAAGTGGTTGATGAGTAAATCAAAAAACGATGCCCGCTTTCTGTTATATTCGTTAGCCTTCAATGCGATCGTCCACCTTAGATATATATATATATATATATATATGTATGTATGTAAATATTGAAGAAGCTCGTTAGTTTCATTCTGTCTCTTATTCTTCATCTCTCATCCTATCGACTATCTGCGTAATCATCATAAATATGCAATATCTTCATGTATAATCTTTCTCTTCAAGCAATAGGTGATCATTTATCTCCATTCTAACCTACTTTCCAAAGCAAAGAACTAATAATAGCACTATGAGATAGAACATAAGTATTATTAATAAAAATCATCAATTTATGTGATGTTTGATTCACTATCTCATTTCAAATTAAAATGTACTTTTTCATCTCAGTTTTTATCTTTTTCTGAAAAAGTTTTTTGTCTTTTCTGAAAATTTTTTTTGTCTTTTTTAAAAAGCCAACAAAATTAATATTGAAACTTAAAATTTCCAACTCAAACTCATTCACTAAACGGACCCTTAGATGTTTGGAGATACGGCTCGTCTGAAAATTATGAAATTAAGGCTCCGTTTGGTTCACCAGTTTAAGTTGGAAATTTTAAGTTTCAATAGTAATTTTTGTTGACTTTTTAGATAAGACAAAAAACTTTTTCAGAAAAGACAAAAAACTTTTTGGGAAAAGGACAAAAATTTTGATTCAAACTTATAGTTTGAACTTGCTTTCCAAACAAGAGCTAAAAAAAAAAAAACAACTCGAATTTTTGATATGAAATAGTTAGATCTAATGTCACACTAAAACATGTGAATCAAAGTGAAACAAAAAAGCATCTTTTTTTTTTTTTTTTTAACTTTTATCACCGCATTTTTCTGAAAAAGGGAATGTGGCCGTGTATTGTGGACTGACTATTCCCAAAAAAAAAAAAAAAAATTGTCAAACCTTTTTGTCCTTTGATAAAAGTGTACGACCTGCATATAAACTATTTGCTCTACCATTTTGAACATATTTATTTTTTTTACTGTGCTATTTGCCTTCATGGGTAAATACTATTATTAGTTGGAACACAAATTTTAATCAATCTCATCACTGGGTCCTAATAAAAAATATATATATATATATAAATCTTAAAAACATCTTGAAAGCCATTTGTTTGTCCTCTTTCATTCCAAAACCGGGGTCCACTTAGAGGACAAAATTTGGTCAGACTGATTTGTGTCCATTTATTCAGTTTGATTTAAACTTTCTTAAATTTTAGTGGTTTAGAAAGTATCAAGTCTAAATTAGGAATAACTTCAACATGTAGGCCTATTTCATTTTGTTTTTAAAAAAAATAAAAATTCAAAAGAGTAATTTATCTCATATTATTGAAAAAAGAATAATTTATTTATTGATAAAATATCTAAGTGACAGGTAAAAGTGTTGGTTTATATATATTTTATTCCAAAAGAAAGAAACTTTTTCCCATCATATAAAAAAAAAAAAAAAAAAATCAATCATGCTGACATAAATAGCTCAACAGAATTCCCCCCTTTTTTTTTTTTTTTTTTAACTATAGCTCAACAGAACATGTTTTCATGTTCTTCAAGCTTGAGAATCTTACTTTAGTTTCTCAATATATTTTTATGTATATTTTCATTCAACCATATACTATGAGCTCTTTCTTAAAAAAATATGAGATTTGTCTCCGTCCTTTGTGAATGATTGAATAAAGTATTGTAGAACATTTCTTACTTAAGATTTGCTCAACCTATGGAAAAAAGAACTCAAAATTTTAGGTTCTAATTTGAAAATTAAGAGTTCTATCAAATTAATAAAAATGATTACTTATAATACCTTATACCACGAAGGAAAAAAAAAAAAAAAAACCAGTATAACGTTTGTTCTATTTAACAATGATGTTCAAAAATGTATAATATTAGTTGTTTAAATTGTTATTCCTATACCACCATTTATAGATTAATTATATAAAATAAATATCATATTACCTTGTATTTTTTTTTTATTGCTTTTCAAAAAGCTGAGAAGTGAAAATTTTAAACTTTTTATTTAAGTATTCTTTCTCGAAAAATAATCTACCCCTCGTTTATTTCGTGAGTTTAAACTCAAAATTTTCATATTTATTTTTATCTTTCTCTGAAAAAATTTTTTATCTTTTCTGAAAAAAATTTTTTGTCTTTTCTGAAAAGTCAACAAAAATTACTATTTATATTTAAAATTTCTAACTTAAATTCATTCATCAAACATATCCTAAATTTTTTTAAATAAAATTATTATTAAATTATACATGTAATTATTATTGTACCTTGTATTTATTTTAGAGTCTTCCCCGTCAATAAAACTTTGACAAACATGTTAGAGTAGCATCTTACCCAAATCTAGTCCAAATCCAAATGCAAATCCACTTTTATTATCATCGAACCTCACTCTAAAAAAATAAGATTTTAAAAGAAAAACAGAGGGAAAAAACACAGAGAACCGACAAGCGTCGACTCTCTCTCTCTCTCATTGTTTATCCATTTTACGTCCAATTGCAATGTTGCTAGAAAAGAATCTATGCGAAGGGATTATGTTGTTATGGTTCATTTTCCCTTCCCCGAAAGCTGGTGACTTGTGACCCAAGTGAAATTGAGTAAACCACTCTCTCTCTCTCTCTCTCTCTCTCTCTCTCTCTCTTACAATTTCGCAGAAACCCAATTTAAACTTTTTAAAGTTGATCAATTACCCACTAGAGCAACTACTACAAACCTCACACTCTAGCTTTTACTTTTCCTCAAAAAGTTTTAAAATCTTCTGGAAAAAGAGAGAGAACAAAAAGAAAAATATAAAAAAAAAAAACCAAAAGAAATAACCAGTGTCGATCCCAGTTAAAGTTTTTCTGAGACTGGCAAAAACTAGTTAGTCCGGTTTTTTTTTTTTTTTGTTTTTTTTATTTCCCTTTTTATCATTATAATTTCAATTGCCCTCATTACAGTGGTGGTGGGTCGGTCGGTCGGTCGATTCAGAAGAGGTACACAAAAACAGAGACTGAATTGAAGGAAGAGAGAGAGAGTGAGAGAGAGAGAGAGAGAGATAACAGGTTACTGTTATTTTTAGTATGGGTGGGGTGACGTCATCAATGGCGGCGAAGTTCGCGTTCTTCCCTCCGAATCCGCCGTCGTACAAGCTGGTGAACGACGACAGGACGGGGCTGTTGCTGCTGAGCCCTTTTCCTCACCGGGAAAACGTGGAGGTCCTGAAGCTGCCGACCCGGCGCGGGACGGAAATTGTCGCCGTCTACATTCGGCACCCCATGGCCACCTCCACCCTCCTCTACTCTCACGGCAACGCCGCCGATCTCGGCCAGATGTACGAGCTCTTCATCGAGTTGAGCATCCACTTACGCGTCAATCTCATGGGGTAACCCAAGTACCTTTTTTTTTTTTTTTTTTTTTCTGATTTACCTGCTTTTAGTTCTTCTTCTTTTTTTTTTGGGCGGGTTTTGGGCATCTGGTTTTTGGTAGTTTGGAATTCTTGGGCTTTTTTTGATCAATTTCTCAACTAAAGTTCAAGTTTTGACATCTGGGTTTTGTTTATTTTTTTTCTTTGATGTTGCTTTACTTGATCGGAGTTTTTTCTTTTTTTTGGTTGATGCTGTTGTTTATGTGAAATTCTGTTGAAGTGGAAATTAGATTTGTTTTAAGATTGAGCTGATCAGCAAGCAAAATGTTGAATTTGGAGGCGAAATTTTTGTTGTGATTCTGAGATTTGAGTCCTTGGATCTAACTTCCAACAGTACAGTAAATTCTAGTGTGGTTTTTGCGAATCTAGATGAGCTAGTTTCAGATAGTAGAAGGTTGTGGTTTGAGGATTTGATGTTTACTAATCTATTAACGTCATCAGGATTTGGAATTGGGATTATTTCCTTTGACTATATGACTCAGAACACATATCCTAATATTCTATTTAAGATTAGTTTGTTCCAAATGAATAATGCTAGTATGCACATTCCATTAATAAGAGTCATAAAGTGCAACTATGTTACCACCGATACAAAGAAAGATCCTAGCGTCACGACACAGTTTTTCACCGTCATATCATAACAGAACTCGATGAAACTGTGTCCCGCCGATCGAATATTTTTCACATTGTACCAAATAATTCACCCCTTTTCCTTGTTAACGTGTTCTAGAAATTGTTTTTTCTCTTACTCATATGTACTTTTCTGCAGGTACGACTATTCTGGGTATGGCCAATCATCTGGCAAGGTTCGTTGGAGACATTTGAATTCTCTCTTTTATTTATTTATTTATTTATTTATTTATAAATGTAAAAGCTTCTTGTTTCTTGTATGTATAGAAATTTGAGCTGAGAGAATCATTTATGGACCCACACCATTTGTGTGATTGCAGCCAAGTGAGCAGAACACATATTCAGACATTGAAGCTGCATACAAGTGCCTTGAAGAAAGCTATGGAACCCGGCAGGAAGATGTTATCCTCTACGGCCAATCCGTTGGAAGCGGCCCGACTTTGGATCTTGCAGCTAAGCTGCCTCAGTTAAGAGCTGTTGTTCTGCACAGTCCGATTCTTTCCGGTTTAAGAGTCATGTATCCTGTAAAACGCACATACTGGTTTGACATTTACAAGGTGAACATCGGAGTTTTATGTTTTCTTGCTTATTGTTCCGGAGTTGGTAATATCTTCGAACCCTACTGATTTGTAATTGCTTGCTTTGTATTGGTACTTTCTCTGCAGAATATTGACAAAATTCCACTGGTTCATTGTCCAGTTCTCATCATTCATGTAAGTATTTTAATTATTATCAGTATTTCAGTACTGTACGGTTTTGATTGTCAGATCACATCACAATTATATTAGATATTAAACTAATGGATCGCTTGATGATGTAGACGGCTAAGATAAGATATATTTCTGTACTCTATCATAGAATTCTCTTAATCTTGGGACTTTGTTTTTTGCATCTTTCAATAGGGCACTTCGGATGAAGTTGTTGATTGTTCCCATGGGAAGCAACTCTGGGAACTGTGTAAAGAGAAGTATGAACCGCTATGGATCAAAGGAGGGAACCATTGTAATCTAGAGCAATACCCTGAGTACATTAGGCATCTCAAGAAGTTTATATCCACCGTTGAGAAGTCTCCTTCGCAGAGATACAGTTCGAGGAGAAGCACGGACCAATATGAGCCGCCTCGGAAGAGTACAGATGTGTTTGAAGTTTCAAGGAAGAGTACTGATAGAAGAGAAAAGCCAAGGCAGAGCACCGACAGGCCCGAGAAACTGAAGAACCAATTCAGTAATGCTGATAAGCTAGAAAAGTTAAGAATGTCATTTGATCATATGGAAAGGTCTCGGAGAAGTGTGGATTGCCACGAGAAGTCCCGGAAAAGCATCGACCACCAATTGGAGAGAGCAAGGAAGAGTGTTGATCGGTTGGATAGAATAAGAACCGGGTAATTCTTCTTCTTATTTGTATCCAACCAACCCCATATGTAAAATTTGAGCTCAGGTTTGGTGTCTTTGGGGAAAAAGAAAGAAATCATTTGGGTCTTTTTCATCTAATTATGGTCTTCTTCCAGCTGTTTTATTTGGCTTGTGGCAGTTCTATAATAACTATGGTATGGAATGAGAAAGGGTTTGGTGTTACTATGGTATTCATTTCAGAAATATGAGGGGAAAAAAATGAGATGAGAAAACATTGTAATATCAAGTCAAGTAGGATCTTCACTTCTAATAAGTGCCATTGTATATCCCACTTGGAACAAACTCGACATAGATCTATTGTCCCTCTTGTTTGAGTGTTTCCACAAGAAATTACATCTTTTCGCGATCAACGAGATTTGACTTGGGATTGAAGAACTTGGTTACGATTTGTCCACAATTTTTAACTGTCAAATGTGCACAAATTTTAACTGTCAAATCTAGTTATCATCGCAAATTAGAAATATATAAAAGATGATTCAATGACATTTTATAAAGATCTGACAGTTAAAAATTAATGTTTTATCGATTAATGTTTTATCGATAGGTTAGTAATATGAAAATTTATAGTCGTCTTTAATTTTTATAAAACTGTATGAAAATGACATTAATTGATTATTTTGTCTTGCATACTGCAAGAAAACAAAGGATTACAATTCGAACGTGTTAATTTTGGATGCCTTCATGAGCAAGAAAGAGCTTTTCTAAGTCTTTTGGACCCTGGAATTAACCTTGTAGACATGTTGCTGACTTGTGTGAACTGATGATCGTTTCTTTCAAAATAAAATTACTTATAATTACTTTACCATGGTGCTTTTTTTTTCCCCTCGGTCAAAAAAAGAATTATGTAGAGCCTTCTAAAAGAGAGAATTTCGGTTTGCGCTCACTGTGTTCAACTATGGCTGAAGGTGGGAGACGGCCAATGGAGATCTCATGCACTGTTGCAAAGAGTGGAAATAACTCTAGCCATCCTCGGTGGCTCAGAACCTCGTAAACCTCTCTTGCTGTTGAGACACCCTGCACAAATCGTCACTTTGTTCGCTTAACAAAAACATTGTAGTTGCGTTTTAAAATAAAAAATAAAAAATTGCAGTTCCGATTGTCAAACATTCATCAAATTTCGTTAAATTTTCATTTGTGGTCTTATTTGATATGTTTCTCCAAGTAAAGGTTTTTTTCCCCCCCGAAAAAAACCTTGTCATGTGATGCCATAGTTACATCTAGAAATTGCGATTACGAAATTCTGAAAAATTAATACCTCATTTTGGATTATAGTCTAGGTGCAGAAAGGATTAATTGAGTAGTACATTTGTTTGGTTGTACAAGGAAAATAGTTTCGAATAAATAATATACCTGTAATTTCTGGCCCTGCAGCATTTCAGCTTCGAGCTCGTCAAATGATCTGCAGATAAACAGGAGAGTTTAGTTAAAGGCTAATACTCAAAACTCTTACAGGATTATGAATCAAGCAGCTCGGTTTAACCTTTTCCCTCCGTTCTTTGCAAAAGCCTCCGCAACTTTCCTGTTTCTTCCTCCCACTGCCATGTCAAAATTGGTTACTAAGAAAGATAAGCAAAAAAATAAGATAAAAGAAATACGTTTGGTTTCTTACAGCATGTTGTTATGAGATCAGCTACACCACAGCTCTCAAAGAAGGTGGTGTCCTTGACGGATGAAAACAACAGTTTGGAGAATGCCTTCATCTCTCTGAGACCGATTCTCATTATTGCAGCCTAGTCATTCGTGTAAAATAGTCAAAACGGAATCGAAAAGGCAAATCAGTTACTGGTTTTAAGTCCAATAAAAAAAATGTTGAACCAACCTTTGTGTTATTTCCCATCTCCAATCCATCCACAAAACCTGTTCAATTGCTGATTAATTATTCCCTCAATTGCACATTAGACTCGAGAACAGAAGGCTTATATATCTCACTATTTACCTGCTGCTATGGCCACGACATTTTTCAGAGTCCCGCATAATTCCACTCCTTCCACATCTTGAACCTGTTAATTTCATATGCCAGAAAAGGGTATCAACTATCAAGAAATCACATCTTCAGAATCTGTGTGATGCAGAATTGATTAAACTAATCGATATTCATAAGTGACCGTTGGGTTTTCTTTCATGTATAACTCTCCAAGGGAATCCCTGTACAGGTCAAGATCTATTAGTCCTTGGGCAAATATTTTCTTTCATCAATACTTTCCAACTAATCACATTTTCACATGTCAATCCGAGGCACATGGATTATGGTACAGGAACACACCAAGTCTCATGTGTTGACCCCTAACTAGTTTAAAAACCAGTTGTGATCATCGTCACGGATATTAATTAGCATTTTCACATTAATGAAGTGCAATTTAGTATCGAGTTGGCAATAATAATTTTTGTCGAAACTCACAGGTGTGATTATGAAATAGGGAGTACTGAACAGTTGAACCCATTTCTCCGCAATCTCTCTGTTCTCTCTGTATCCAACCGTCGCTTCACTAAATTTCTCAACAGCAATCTACAAAAAGAAGCAGCCTTTAATAGAAATTTCATTTAAAACCTGCAAGTGAAAATAAACACGTATAATGGTCGCAGGTATAACCTAACAGTAATTTTATACTTGACTTCACCATAAAATACAGAGTTCGAGTTCAAATCTCCGTGGCACAAGTTCAAATACGTACATGTATATATATAGATATAAGATCTTGCCCAAAAAATTTAAACAAAAAAAAGAAAAAAGAAAAAACCTCATTGGCAATGTTAGCACCCATGAGAACACAGCAATTAAGGCCCAACTGTTGAGAGATGAGGGTGGAGATCATGCATGGGCCTTCCATTTTGACTTCCATTCCTTTAATGAGGGAAATAGCCTCCACATCTCCTCTTATCTTCCCCACAAGCCTTTTACAAATTCCCTCCATGAATTGATGTGGGGTCACAAACACCAACATGTTTGCATCCTTCACTGCAACACCACTCAAAAGAAAAAAAAAAAAACACACACACACGCACACAATTTTTTTAGGATTTTGACCAATATACAAATTCATCATAGAATTTGGATTAGAAAGTGGAGAACCTGCATTTTCAAGGTCTGGGTCGGCAACAACATTTTTGCCAAGCTTTATACCAGGTAGATATTTGACATTTTCCTGTTTGAATAAAACCGGAAAAAAGAAACATAAATATTACAATCTATATGTGTAATTGAATCTTGCAATATATTATTGTAATTAGGAATGTGGTGATGGTCAATTCATAGGATTTTTACGTTGGCCCGATTGATGACATCCGTGAGCTTTTCTCCACTTGGTAATGTTTCCTCGAACACCCACATCCTTACTTCATCTGAATTTTCATTCGAAGAGAAAAAAAAAAAAAAAAAACGAAAAAACAAAATCAACAGAATTTCAGATGAAGACGAAAAACTCGCCAATTCAAATTCACTCTGAATTGTTTAGAGAGAGGGGGGAAAAAAGTAATAAGCTTTCTTGCTCCGAAAAAGTTCTCTTCATTTTCTCAGGAACCAAACGGAAAATTTGCAAGGTCTAACCCGAAACGACAGGAACCCAATTCTCACATTAACATGCAAATTAAAAATAACGAAAAGAAGAGAGAGAGAGAGAGAAAGAGAGAGAGAGAGAGAGAGAAGATTACCATGGAAGGAGGGGAGGGAAAGGGTGTTGGAGGCAATGAGCTTGGCGGCGACGCTGCCCCAGTTGCCGCTACCGACAACGGTGACTCTGGATTTTGAAGGAGCTCCTTCGTCTTCCTCCATGGAAGGAGCCATTAAAGACAAACACAGAGACAGAGAGAAGAAGAAGAAGAAGAAGAAGAAGAAGAAGAGAATAATATATATGTTTGTATAGATATGTAACTATAAATGTAGCTAAAAATATATAGAAAAGGAGAGGCGTTAAGAGAGAGAAGAAAGGTCCGTCCGAGAGTGAGGTCGTGGCGTGGGGGCGGAGATGCCATACACGTTTCGTCTCTTACTATGCTTGCCTCTTCCCTTCACTCTCTATATTTGGCGACCTACTCTATGTATATACTATTTTCTTCTTTTCTTTTTTTTTTCCCCCCCAAAGTATGTATACGTATGTTTCTTCCTTTATATATATCTACCTATTTACTTCTTTTTTTTTTTCCTAAAAACTAATGTACTTTTTTTTTTTTTGTATTTCTTGAAAAATAATGTTTTATCTATCTAAAAACTTTTTTTTAATATTTTACCTTAAAAAAAAGTAAAAACAACTTATTTATCTAATTATTTTCGAAACTCAACAATTTTTTTTCTTTTTTGAATCTCTACCAACTTAAAGACCTTCTGATTTAAATTGTTAGACACACACATATATATACCAAATTATCTATTGTATATAGGTTTTGTTTATGATGTGAAATTGATGAGATCTCCACACTTACTATGCGAACTTAATGAGATGTAACGATTAAAAACGTGTTTTAACACGAGGCATTAGAAAGACTTTTTTTTTTGGGGTCTTTTTTGTTGTATCATTTTATATTATTATACATATCATAATACTATTCTGAAAGGAAATCTATTTTAATTTCCAAGATAATAAAAAAAGAAGCTATCACGTGATGGGAGCGTTGGAGTTTGGATTTACTAGTTCTGTATTTTGGGGATGTTTGGTGGAGTAGTTTGAGTTGAGATTTTTAAGTTTTAATAGTAAATTTTTTTGAATTTTTAGAAAAGACAAAAAACTTTTTGGGAAAAAGACAAAAACTTTTGGAGAAAAGACAAAAAAAATTTTGAGATGAGTGTTTTAAAATAGTTTACCAAACACCCTATAAAGTGCGACGTTCAAACGTGTGGATATGAGACTCTCTCGAAATCAATTGTTATTTATGGAGTTATATTTATGGAGGCAACCTACAAGATGTCGAAGCTTTGGACGTTAGGTCATCTTGTGGTCATTAAACGACAACAATTTTAGAAAAAACGACATGTCGTTTTGTCAATAAATGACCATGGACTTAACAAAACAAACGTCGAGTCGTTTACAATAGACAGCATATTCACTAATAAAACGGCATGTCGTTGATGATCTAAACCACTGAAAATTTAACAACATTTAGAGCATGTTTGGTAATACAAATCATTTTAAACTAAACTGTAATTTTTTATCTCAATTTTTGTTTTTTTCTGAAAAAGTTTTTTATCTTTTCTGAAAAAGTTTTTTGTCTTTTCTGAAAAGTCAACAAAAATTATTATTAAAACTTAAAAATCTTAAACTAAACTCATTCACCAAATACCCCTTAGATATTTTCCAGAGTTAAAAAACTAACAAGTAACAACCGACAACAGAAAGCTTCAAACCTCAAGAAATGGTATCAAACATTTTTAACCAACTGCCATTTCTCATTTTTCACTCAAACAAAATGTTGTATGACCGAATAAAAACGCTGATTGAAGTTTGCTCAACCTCTTTTGTATTCCGATCGAATTAAGAAAGTGAAGTCTCATTCAATAGTGTAGTGGGACTCGAAAATTAATATAGAGTACCCGGTTCTACACCAGATAGATATTTTATTTTATGGTTAAGAGCTACTGAATCCCGATGATAAAAAACAAACCACTTTGGTTTCATTATCAGGATATCTAAGCTTAGGATCTCTAACTGCGAATCAAAGCGCTCTTTAATTAATAGGCATCCCGAGCTGAGAGATTAGTGACCCGGCGTCAGTTTTTATGCTGCCCAAAGAATGAAAATACTTCAACTAGCTATGAATAAAACGACATGTCATTTCGTGCGAACGCACTGAAAATTTGTGCTTTTTAAAGAAAAGAAGAAAAAAAAAAGACATACTGGTCGCTTCAAACAAAAAACTAAAATTAATAACGTGCAAAAGAACAGAATAAAGTTGTCTATAAAACGAAACAGCGTTTGTATAATTAAAAGCAGTGATCCTTTCTTTTAAAAAAAAAAAAATGACGCGTCCTTCCTTGCGTATGACCGACAAAATTTTGGACAAAGAACTACACGTCGATCGTTGTTTTAACAAACAACAACCAACACTCGTCACGTTGTTCTTGGATTAACATTTGAAACCTTGCAAATTGTGATTTTGCAACATACGTGGCGACATATCCGTTTGGAAGAAACATTTGGATGAAAATATTTGAATTAAATCAGTTTATATGAAAACATAATTTAACGTGATAAGAAAATATCAATATTTCATATCATTTTAAGTGCTGCTTCCCAAATCATGTCCATTTAAAATAATACGAAGTATAATTACATTTGAAATGTTAAGAAATGGATTTAACAAGCGGCTATACATTCTCTTTGCATAAATTAGTATTTTTCCCTCTCCTTTGATAAGCCCATGCTGGGCATTTGCGTTCTCACTCTTTGATTTGTTAATTTTGGGTTTTGTTTTGGTAATTGCATTCTCCCATTTCTTTGATAGTCACACTCCACTTAATCCCTAATCTCTCCCTTCTCTTTGTTCTATTTTGCATATTAGGACAAAATTAGCAGGCAATATATACAGGATGAATCTATTTGTGATGTCTTTTTCTGTCTTTGGCAAAGGTTAAGAGCTTGTTGCGTAGGAGGAAAAAAGAGGATGGAGAGAGTGGATTAGAGGACGAATGACAATACAATCTATAATTGTTTGGTAGCAAAGAAAATGGAAGGATATAAAACGACGGGATTTCATTTTTTTTTTTTTTAACTCTAAGAGAAAGTTCTAATGATTTAGATCTAACTCAAAAATACAGGCATTTATGGGTTCAATGTGAAAATTGTTATGGATTAAATTATAAGAAATTTTTTAAATCAAAGATGAATATTTGTGAACATTGTGGATGTCATTTGAAAATGAGTAGTTCAGATAGAATCGAACTTTTGATTAAGTCTTTCATTGAAAAAAAAAAAAAAAGAACTTAAATTTACTTAGACTATTTAGTATTTAAGTTTACTTTTCAGATTTTCTTTCCCTCTTACCAAAAATGATTATAATTAAGAGTCTATTTGTGGAGAAGTGTGCATGATGAAGATGACGTAGAAAAGTTAATCCAGATTAATTAGGCAATGCCAAAACCAGTCATTCTACACGGATCAATTCTTTCTAGGCAAAGGATTTGAAATTTAGCACTATAATCATAGTTTATAATAACAATTAGCGGTGCGGGACCGAACTAAATTAGTAAACAATTAGGTTCCCAAGTAATATAAATTATATAAAGAGCAAAAAAGCAAAGGCAAAGTTAATCCGCACTGAGAAACTTTGCCTTTTGGAACATGCATGGCAACCATGAACTGCTTGTGCATGAAAGGTGATACTTGTTATCCTCTTTCGGCACTTTGTGGGTCAATTTGGATATCATAAGAGTAGATTAATATACATACATATATATATATATATATACATGCCTTAGTGAGAGTGATGTCTAATTAGTCCAATTTTGTTTGGTGAGATTAATTAGCAATAATTCAACGTGAATATATGGAAGTCATGGCAACCATTAATGAAATTAAGTGACCATGAATAAAGTTAAAATGGGAAAAAAAAATTATATATATATATAGATATATATATCTCTCTCTCCACGTCGTTTCATGCATAGTTCGGTGTAGGCCAAATCAACCGAAAAGCAGTGGAACTATATTGTTCCGCCAAAATTGAATGTTGTATCTAATCAATCAGGTTCATGAACTAATGAAGAAAAATATGATTATCGGTATCTTTCACTTCTTAATGAGTGCAAGATAACTATTTGCGTTGAAATTTCATAAAACGACATTTAACAAGATACAAAGTTTAATTGGACTAGACTGTAAGCTCGACAAATTAAATGAATATTTGAAAATCTCAACTGAGTTCTTGTTAATTCTCAAATTAGTTAAAATCATATGAATCTTATCTTTCCACTCCTATTTATAATATCAAGTAGACAGAAAATCTATTAAAATTCATTGATCTTGACAATATTAACTCGACTTTACACAGATAATGCGTATTTGAAAATCTCAATTGAGTTCTTGTTAATTTTCAAGTCAGTTAAAAGCGTATTGATCTTATCTTTCCACTCCTATTTATAGTATCTGGTAGGCTGAAAATCTATTAGAATTCATTGATGTTGACCGTTAACTCGACTTTACACAGAATACAGATACCCTCTACGTCTCTTAATCCTACATGGCCTTTTGTTTCTGCATCTGCCGAGGCTGCAGTCATGCTTCTATTTTGGGTTCTGCCTACTCTCTCATTTGAATGTCACCGTTTCTTCAACTTGAGATTTCTTAATACAAACGGACACGTTTTACTATCTTTCAAAAACCTCCATAATAGCTATTTGAGTAGTGTCTATCAACATTATTGCTTAAAAAAAATTAAAAAACCTGAGGGAGATTAACTATTTAGTATTGGAGATATTCATGGTGGTGTAATTACCCCCAAATTAAGCATGATCAGCTGATCTGATGAGCGGATGTATTAATTTTACTTTCCCTTCAGAAAATATTGGAATATTTTGAAGTGTAACTTGTTCTACCTGGAAGCTATGCGTGTGTGCGTGTGTGCGTGTGTGCATATATATATATATATATATATATTAAAACGTTTTGATATAATCGGAATAATACTAAAGTTCATTTCCAACATAACATTAACAAAAAAACTGCATGATCAATTCCCATTATATACCAAACAAATCCTTGAAAACCTATTAAACAAAAAACCACAAGACAAGTATCTACAACAATGTCACAGCTGTTAAAACATATATATGAATATTAAGAAAGAAAAAAAAAGTGCACGATAAATTCCCAGTTCCAAACAAAGCCCTGAAAACTATTCAACAGATGAAGAAAACCCACATGACAAGTATTCTACAGCTCAGAAGTACAACAAGCAAATTAAGGATCTATATATAGAAGTGTATATATATATTTATATATATGTAATATATATATGTATAATATTTACTGATCATTCAGTGATGTAAACTATTATGCACTGGCTGACGCTTTTGGGGCAAAGAATAATCTTCAGACAAGCCAAGAAGGCACTCTCTCTTCACCAACTGCATATCGCATTACTGTTATTCTTCTTCCCACTAATTGCTGCTTTTTATCAATCGTCAACTTCTATTCCCATGTTATACAAGCCTGTAAATTAAACATATATATGCATAAATGTGCTACAGATATTTATATATATATATATATATGTATGTATTCATATACAGAGAAGTTCAGTTATATTAATTTCATTACCTGAGAAACGGTGACCGGTTCTCGCTGCAAATAATGTGTGGAAGTGAGAGAGAAATAAAAGAGAAAAGATTATCTTAAACACCAAGCAGAACTTCATATATAAGAAGTTTATTTAAATCATGATCATGTTCTCTTTTATAATATGCAAGACACACACACACACACACACACACACACACACACACACATATAGAGTGTAAGCAGATTAGGAAAAGACTAGATTAGTGTTTCCTGTTTAGGACCCGTTTAGTGAAATATATTTGTTAGGAGAGATGAATCTAGCTAATAACGCCGAAAATATCTAAAAAGAAGATCAATTAAAATGTTTAATTATTAGGGGCGTGCATTTTCTTTTTGTTTCTTTCTCTCCTGAAATTTCGAAAAGGAAAAAAAAAAAAAAGAAAAAGAAAAAGAAAAAGACAAAGACAAAAGAAAAAGTTATTTTCACATGTCACCACGAGGTTCATGCTCTTGAATTAAATAAGCAGCCATATTCATATAGTTCTAACATTTATAATATGATTACAATATGATATGAAAATTGCTATTTCTATTAAAAAAAAAATTCTAGTTATAGTGAACTTTTAAACTATAGAGTTGAGCATGTAGGACAATATATATGAGATGATAATATGTCGTAACATATATATTAAATCTCAAAATTACCATGTAAACTAAATTTGTTATTTCTAAAAAATGTGTAATAATATAAGCTATATATATATATATTGAAGCACTATTTCATAATTAAATAATTTGTGGAAAATTGACGAGCCAAGACCCGCCAGTTCTAGCTAGTATCCAATTTTTTAATTAATTACATCGATGTGATGAATTAATGGACAAATGCAACGAATTACGTCAGAAAGGTTGCCTGAGTACAGTCTAAACAGCTTTCCACGGTTGCGTCTTCAATCAAAATGAAGAATATAGTAATCTTAATTATAATAATATATCTATAATCATGTTAGCATTTTTTCCAAAATTTGGACCGATTTCAATCCACGCCATTTTTATGCCATCGTAGTTAACACTCCCAAAGACGCCAGTAGTAAAAATTAAAGAAAAAGAAATTAAGCATGTGCTTGGTATATAAGTTGGAGTTGAATTTTTCAGATTTGAGTTGTTTGATTTTTTAAAAATTAAGTTAAAATTTTTATTGACTTTTCATTAAAAAAAATAATAAATTAAGTTTTTTGGTTTGGAGTTGTTGCTCCAAACATCCATAAGAGTGCACAAAGATTATCTAATGAAGTTGGACAATAAAGATTTCATTATATGAAAATAAATACAAATAAATTCAAAACACCTAGTTTGTGTTTGGTTCACCGATTGGAGACGATATTTTTAAATTGGAGTTTGTTGACTCTTTAAAAACTAGTTATAATTTTTGTTGACTTTTTAAAAAAAGACAAAAATTGAAATGAAAAGATACAGTTTAGTTGAAGCTAAGTTGAAATATTAAATGAACCCCTAATAAAAGTAATTATAGTGCTAGGGATAACTTTAATTCAAATTTTTATATACCAACTCACGTGACGATAAGTGGTTATCTTTTCATAATTACTAAATATAATCGATTGATGTGTCAACTTCTCAAAGTATACGTACAAATAAAAGAATGAGAACCAAACATATACTATACATATTGACGGTTCATTAAAAATATTAGAGTTTATATCACTAGCAATTTTCACATACAAAATAGAAATAATTACACAAAGGTCTATTTTTAGAGTCATGTTTTGAAATGTGTCCATTTTTTCAATAAAATTATATATATGTCTATTTTTTAAGAAATAAATGTCTATAGTACCTATTTTGCCATTTTACAATAATTGACACTATTTTATTTTTATACAGATTTTTTTATGTTTCCTCTTTTTGTTTTTTGATTTTAATGATGAGTATTTTTTGTTGATAAGTGTAAATTACCTTTAATAAACCCAAATTAGTTATAAACATCAAAGTAATTATAATAAATATAAAATATTTACTATAAAGATGATCGTTCATACTAAATAATAAACACAATACAAAATATTAACAATAAATTAAGATTGATGAATATTTATACTTTTCATATTAAAAACCAGTGAATTTTTTATGAAAAAAACCTACTTGTTTATATAATCCACTATAAATCAAAGGGTTGTCACTTATGTCTTAACCAAATAAATTGAAAAATAACACAATAAATGGAATCAAATTTTTTATGAAAGCATACTATTATTTTTATAAATTAGTAGAAATGAAATCAAGCATATATTTATGATAAAGACAGATTCATTATACGATTTTTTTTTTTTGAGATTTTTCTTTTTTATTTAGCTTTTTCTCATTAAGGTGAAATCTATCTTAGATTCCTTTTTTTTTATTTATTTTCTTTTTTGTAATTTCTTTATTTGTTAATTCTCCATCTTTTTTTTAAATTATTTTTCTCTATATCCATTATCATTTATTAATTAATCAACAAGATGACCAAATTACAAAACAGAAAGAAAATAAAAAAAAAAAAAAAACCTTGCTAGTCTTGCACCAAAAGACCCCGCAAAGAGTTGAACCACAGGCCGTCAAGCACGGTCAACCCAACACACCGGTGGTCACCAATATTTCATCAACTCTCTGTTCCCCTTCCTCTTACGTGTGTGTCTGTGTGTGTGTGGGTATGTGTGTGTGTGTGTGTATATATGCAACGACACAAACCAACTGTCATTTCAACCAAAAAAACCAACCGCCAGCTAGTTCCATGCATTTCCCGCCGTAAATCTCCCTACTCTCTCTCCCACACCCTCATTTCTAAATTTCTATTTCTATAATTATATAAATTCCCTCCTTCTTTCCTTCCACACCCTCATTCTTTATTTCTGTGGTATTCTCTTCAATTTTTTAATTTTTCTCAAGAGAATTACTGCAATCTTAAAGAATCTAATAACACAAAACAAAAAGGAAAAACTTGAATATATATATATAATAATGGCACGCCAAGTTGTTGTGCTTGCTCTGATTTTCATAGCCATTGCCGGCCTAGTCTCCGCCCAGGAGGCTCCTGCCACCTCTCCCACCTCCTCGCTGTCACCGACGTCATCTCCGACGACATCTTCGTCACCCGCCGCCTCGCCTAAATCCAGCTCGGAGGCTGCTGAGGCTCCGACTTCCTCTTCAAATGCTCCGGCCAAGTCTCCATCGGCCTCTACTTCCCCTACGTCCTCCGCCACCAGCCCTGCCTCATCCCCCGACACCGACGTCTCGTCTCCACCCGCCCCCGGGAGCGAATACTCCGATGCATTGGGTCCGGGTCCTGCTTCTTCCGACATCGAGGACATGGTCTCCGATGGACCTGCCGCCTCCCCCGACGCGACGCCAAAAAGCGGTGCCTCTGCTCTTGGGGTCTCCTCTGCCGCCGCAGCTGGTTTCGCCGCCGTCGCCGGAATCTTTATCTTCTAAATTAATTAATTAATTAATTAATATGAGATAGTTCTTTTACGTACGTGTCATGTTTTACGTTGCATGCATGTTGGATTGGTCCGTCTGGTTAATTAACTTTTTTTATGAGAGTTTAATTTGCCTAATGGGAAACACACTGTGTATTAGAGGTCTCTTAATAATTAATTTCTCCCAAATATATGTACAACAGATCGTGACAATCCCTTTAAGATTGTTTTAAATTTTATTGTTGAGCTGTTTTTTTTGTATGTGTTAAGTCATTAATATTCGTTTGGCTGGTTTTAAATGTTTTAATTAAAATTTAGCGAAGTAAATTAATTTAATAATGAAGCAGTGATCTGCACTTTTTGACACCCCCCAAATGAAATATTTGCATGCGCTCTTCGTCGTATTAATAAATACGCTACGTAATATGCAATTCTTTAGCCTACGTTGATAAGAAGGAAAGAAAACAAGATGGAAAAGGAAAAATGAAAGTGAAAGAAAATAAGAAGAAGAGAAAAGATTTTACTTTTATTTTATGTTGTTGGGTATCATAGGAAAGAAAAGCAAAACGTTATATATTTAATTACAATTTTATCTATCTATCTATACATATTATTTTACTTCAAAAAGAAGGATAGAAAATTAATTTTTAATAATTATAGGGTAGATTTTAATTTTCCTCATATACCTTTAGAGAGATTAAAAATAATGGGTCCCACTGTAACAAATTTCAATTCAATTTTTCTTTCACTCTCCTCTTTTTTCTTACCAAACATGCTAATATAGTATTTTCCATTAAAAATCACTCCATATACTTTTTTCCCTCCTCTTTTCCACCATACCAAACATAACGTTAAGGAAAGTTGGCTTTATTAAAAATAAGGACACTTCCTTCAAATTCCAATTTGAAAGCCTAATCAAATCAGGAAACTAAGGAGCAGTGGACGCCTATTATAAAAAGGAAGCTTTTGTTCAACCTTAGCACGTTTTCTTTTTTCCCCTAATTAAAAGAAACCATTTTTGATTTTGTGGTGCTTATCTTCATTTTTTTCAAGAGATTACAGCAGTCTTAATAATATAATAACATAAAATTAAAAGCAAGGATTAATATTATTTTTATTAATGGCTCGCCAAGTTGTCGTCCTTGCTCTTATTTTCATAGCCATTGCACTCCTAGTCTCCGCACGTGAGGCACCTCCTACGACTTCTTCCACCTCCTCGCCGTCACCGATGACGATTTTATCGCCAGCCGCCTCTCCTAAATCCAGCACAGAGGCTGGCAAAGCTCCTACTTCATCTCCAAGCCAAGGCTCCACTGCCGCCCGCAGCTGGTTTCACCGGCGCCGTCGCCGGAATCTTTGCCTTCTAATAAGATAGATCTTCACGTGTGTCATATTTACGTTGCATGCATGCATGTTGCATCGATCCTGTTGGTTAAAATAACTTTTCATGAGTTTCATAATTTGCCTAATGGGGAAGCCACTGCGTGTTAGAGGTACCTCTGGGATTGTCTTAGAGGTACCGCAGCTGGTTTCACCGGTGCCGTCGCCACTGCTAATAAGTGTTACGTGTGTCATATTTAGGTACATTGATTCTGTTGGTTAAAATCTAGGTTTCATAATTTGCCTTGGGGAAGTCTAGAGGTACCTCTGGGAGTTTGTTTGTTTTATCATTTCCATTCAACTCAAACCGTATTATTTTTTGTCTTTTTCTCAAAAAGTTTTTGTCTTTTTCCCAAAAAGTTTTTTGTCTTTTCTGAAAATTCAAAAAAATTTACTATTACAACTAAAATATTTCAACTCAAACTAACTAACCAAACACACACTTAAATTTTATTGTTCAGTTGTAGAACTTCTATAGTTCTTTATATTCGTTAATTCATTTATATTTTTGTTGCTACAAACATTTTGATCAAAATTGTGTGAAGTTAAATAATGTAGTCTGCACTTTCTGAGACCCTCAAAATGAAATATTTGCATGCGCTAATGCCTACCACGCTAACAAGAAAATATATATATATATATGTATATATTTATGTGTGTGTGGGGAAAATTGTTATTTTGTATGTAATTATCTTCATTAGGAGTTTTGATTTTATTTGTATTTTTAATTGAGAATATCTTTTAATTTTAGGAGATTTGTTAACTTTAATATTAACATACCAGATTTGTTATTAACTTTAATATTAACATACCAGATTTGTTATTAATTTCTATATATAGTCTCCTCTTCTCGCACGTCTCTGCCATTACAAATGTCTCCATCATAATTCTCTTTTTTAAGCTTCCTAAAGCATTCTTGTATTATTTAATTTATACACAGTGAAACCCAAATACCACAATGGATCTATATAGCTCTCATATTGAGCAGATTCAACATTAGATTGTAACATCCACTTTCATCAATGGCCTTAAGACAAATCAACTGTAGATTATAAAGGGTATGCATTCTACTTAATTCACTATTTAATTAAATTATAATTTTTTAATTTTTTTTTTGGAGTGAAATCTATATTCTTTTTTTTTTTTTCCTACTTCAAAAGGAACGTACACCATCAAAAAGGACTACTTAATTAAGCCATGAATATCCCCACATAATGATCTAAATAGTCATATACCAAACAAAAGCCTTATTTTATCTAATTTTTTTTTGTTAAAATCTAAAATAAAAAAAGGGAATTAAAATTGGACCTGGAGAGCAGTGGCTATCTACCAGAGAACTTGATGACCTTGGCAAATTGGCTATGTGCAGCCGCCGGTCGGATATCCAATTGATCATATATAGAAAAATATTGGGGACACCGGTTTGAAACACGATCATAATAGAAGATGAATCACATCTGTCCGTCCTATATTACGGCAGATCTATTAATAGATAGTGTTCAACACAATTGGTACTTGTCCTGATAGATAAATCCACTCCATATATGATTTAATTAGCACGAGTGCATATTAGTGGATAGAAAAAGAAGGGCTAACGGTAACTTATCTGTTCATAACGTTTGACTTGATTAAGAAAACCTAACCAAAAAAAAAAAAAAGTACAATCGTGAGTAGTGTTATAATGTGAATACATGAGTGAATGTTTCTTGACGTGGGAAGTGTTGGTCCAACGTGGCTATGGCCCACAAACACAATTATTATGTGAACCGTAACAGAGTAGTGGTACTTCCCCTTGATTACAAATTAGTAAAAGCGCCATCTTCTTTGCTTGATTGACGGGGAAAAGAGGCGGCAGCCCTGTAGGCTTTTTGCTTGTCATTATTTTGAAATATCAAAGTTTTTCTGTTCACATTATTTCGCACCACAAAAAAAGATTCAACCTTCCTACCACTAGTGCTGTGTAAATCCTTAAGAGTAGAATTGAGTTAGACTCTTTCTGTTCCATTGATAGGCTTCGAGATTTCTTTTATACATGACGAAAATAGAGAACGAGATAACACCAAAATAAAGAGAGAGGATAAAAAGTTCGAACTATTGAATTGACACAACAACACTTCTGCACTTGCTCTCTGCGCGGCTCATTACAATATTTTGACAAATTTTAAGGCTACAAGCTAGCTAGGCAGTGGTTGCAAGTACAAGCAGTGATCATCCGCAAGATACTATAGTTAAAATTTAAAGGAAAAGCTTGTTTAGAATAAAAGGCTACAAACTGATCATTTAGATAAAAAAGGATAATATATATAAAACCGCACGGCAACAAATGTATATAAGGATAAAAGCACTGTAGTATCCTTTTAGCCTTGCCACCAGCAGTTATATATATATGTGATTCAAGCAGAAAATAACATAATATTTTATATATATATATATATATATCGCTTGCAAAGCCATATATATAAATATATAGATAAAAGCTCTAGCAGTGTGAACCCTTCCGGCAGTTGAGGGCACCGGAAGTGCCGGTGATTGAGCCGACAAGGGAAGAAGGCCTTGCGCTAAGGCTTGATGCCCTAGCGTAGCTGGACGACGCGCCGGCGCCGGATTGCCTAAAGTAAGCTCCGTTGAGGAAGAGGTCTCCTTCTGACCTCCAGTTCCACTGCCTCCACTCGCTCTCCGGCGCGTCCTCATGCTTTGTCACCTCCTTGTTGGACCGCGCATCAGATGCCAGGAACCGGTTGCCTTGGCTGTTGATCGTCGGCGAGGCGCTCCCGCCGATGGCGTACATTTCCCAGTGGGTGTAGTCGTTGTTCACCACATGGAAATAACCATGTCTACACCTGCAACATTTGCATCGGTAGATATTAACTTTATGATTTAACAGTTGGCAAGAAAATAGTACGGAATTCTTTTTTAATTAGTTAATTATAAATTGGCCAGGCATGTGGGACTTGCAAGATCACATGCGCCCCAATGGTATAAAACTTATAAGGTCCACGTTTTTCTCTTTGTACATATATTCAAATAGTCATATAAAATCAACGCAAGTTTTACTATTTATATGTGAATATAATATACTTAATCAACAGAAGTCAAAAGTTAGGCCATCAATCAATCAAGCCATGAATTTCTCATCGAATAATTACAAGAATGTCACAATTTTATTTTTCTAAGCTTGAACAATAGATGTGATGGAAGAGATTTGAATATGAACTCTCGTATACGAAGTCTGAAAGTATATTTTTCACGTTTTCAACGGAAAAAAAAAAAAAAAGGATGTCATTACTTTTTAAGGTCAAATTTTGAATGTTGTGTTCCGCTCTTCCTTATTTCATGAGCAATTTAACATGATAAACCAGCATTATAAATATAAAATCTCAATTTTTAAATAGTACTAATTCAAAAAAGAAAAAAAAAATGGTACCTCGGCATTCTTTGGACCAAACCTTCTCCAAAATGATTAAAGGCAACGGTGGCCTGCATGTCCTTGTCCTGAGTGTAGGAATCACTATGGCCCAGCAGCATCACCTTGTCATGGTGTGTGAAGTAGTTGTTGGATATGGTGATGGCCGTCGATCCGTGGATCGCATCTATCAGCCCGTCGCGGCAATTCGACAGCGAGCAGTGATCAACCCAGATGTGTCTGCTCGCGAATATCGACACTCCGTCGCCATCCGACACCAACCAATGCCCCGCATGGCTGGGAGAGTCCCTTATAATTCCACTCGGCCCCGGCTTACAGTCATGGATATGGAGACCATGAATGATAATGTTCGACGCATAGTGTATCGTGATGCACGGGCCGCCGGAGATATGGACGCTGGCGCCGCGGCCGTCGATCGTCTTGAACGAGTTCATCACGAGCTCTTCCTTCAGCGTGATCACCATGTCTCTTTTGAAGATGATCCACAGCGGTTCGTCTTGTATCACAGCGTGTCTCAGTGTCCCGGGCCTAGGGTTTACCGGGTCATCATCACCCGAGTCACTCACCACGTAAATTCGCCCGTTTTTCCCTCCAATCGCGTCCTTCCCGAACCCAATAGCGCAGTCGGCTAGCCGCTGACGGTTCGTCTCCCAGTTGGAGTCGCACCGCCAGCAGTCGTCAATAGGGTTTCCAGTCCCGCATGAGAAATACCCCAAGTTCCTCCTTGTCTTTGAGGCATTGTTGATACTCCTAACCAAAAACAAAACGTATATAGTGTAAATTTAATTTGTACACCACAATATTGTCATATAGTACTCGTAACGTACATATACATATAAAAACATATATACATATAAAAACATATAAGATGTAGGGTTCGAATCTCGAATTAATACCTGTGCACTTCTTCTACAACCCGTTCAGGGTCTCGAACAGAAGCGGAGGAAATGCAACTCGCAGCTAGAAAACATGTTACAAAAAGAAGCAAGATTGAAAGCTTGGCCATTTTTATGTGTTATTTTTTTCTCTTTTCTTGCTACTCCTTCTCTCTAACTTTAGATAGAAAAGTGGTAGAGAGAGAGAGAGAGAGAGAGTTGAGAGACTTTGGTGATGGTAATAAGAGGAGTGAGGGGTTTTATAGTGGATAAAGCCTTGAGTGATGGCGTGATTAAATTAAGGAGGTGGGGGCCAAAGTCAAGGCCTAATCGCAATTTCAGGTTTTAATGCAAAAGGAGAGTGTGTGTGTGTGTCTCTCATGTGGGTCTGTGGCTCTTCGGCCACTTTTATCTGCATAATCTGACTTCGGTAGTTTTAAGGCCGTTAATCAAGTTCGGCCGCTCTAAGAAATTAAGACCCTCCTAAGTCAATCCAGTTGACTTTGGTTCCTCTCCACCAGATGTCGAAACCAACTTTTCCCCCTCAATTTAATAAAGGAATTAAAAAATCCCAAATTATCTGGATTCACCAAGTTTTTGGCTGAGAGTTAATGGCATTTTTATATATCTATATATTCACATTCATATGCGAATAAACTCATGATAAATAAAGGGCTGATCATAATTCACATACTCATTAAATGCTGTTATTGTGCTATTAATTTAATGGGTTTGATTCCTCCTTATCCTTTGCCTTTTTGTTTTCAAAGTAAATAAAGAAGTAATAAAAATCAGTCTTTTGCGTATGCATAATTGGAGCTTGGAGATGGAAGCTAGAAAAAGAAAAGGTGTATCGGATAGTAGTTGGGTTTTATCCTGCAAAAGATTCTCAATGCCGGCTTGTCGATTCCAGCCCACGCAAACAGAAGGTTAAAAACAGAAGAAATTTATCCCCAAAAAAAAAAAAGAAAGAAAGAAAGAAAGAAAGAAAGAAAGAAAAGGAGAAGAAATTTATTTAAAAAAAAAAAAAAGATGATAATATTTTTTATGCTATATTTTCGAGCATGGAAAATATGATTTTCGAGCATGGAAAATATGATGTAATTTAATTCCAATCGTTGGATGAGTAAAAAAATAAACAAGTCATTAAAAATTTTTCAAGTTAATGGTGGAGATGGCTTTTTTTTTTTTTTTTACCTCATCTGGTGGCTAAAACGTAAAATGTTCCCAAAAAAAAATTTCACGTATAATTCATGTCATTATTTTTGCCTTTATTAGGTACAACCAGTACGTGACCATCAGACAAAACAATCTCCTAATTACTTTTGGACTTTAGTAGTTCCCTCTGTTGGAACATATTTTCTTACCTCCAACTCACCAATGATGGCTTCTTTTTGACTTTTTTTCGTGTTGAGAAAAAGAAAACTACATAGGTCTAACCTCACTAGAAAAAGAAATAACTAACAAGTCTTTGAATGATCATAAGGTATCATTTTATTTCCTAAACAATATATATATATATATATTTTCTTAGAAGTGGTGCAATCCCCTTTACATGTTATAAAAAATAATCTCGAATAACGATGTCAACTCGAATCCAAAACTTCTTACAAGAAAGACTAGTAGATTTATCAGGTCTCGTTTAAATTCTAAGACATCATTATTGATACTTCAATATCTCATTATATATTCAAAACATGCATAGGGTACATGTTAAATTGGTAAAAGATTTAGGGTTCGTTTGGCAAACATCTCATTTTAAACTAAACTGTACTTTTTTCATCATGGTTTTTGTCCTTTTCCCAAAAAGTTTTTTGTCTTTTCTGAAAAAGTTTTTTGTCTTATCTAAAAAGTCAACAAAAATTACTATTACAACTAAAATATTTCAACTCAAACTAACATACCAAACACACCCTTAATAGTCCAAGAGAACATGAATTAGGTTATCTTTTCCTTTTTCTCCCCCTTAATTTGTTTTTACTCAGCAAGATTTTCTGCGGCCACTATGAGAAAAAGTGCTAGTTTTTACATGAAAATTAAACCTGACCCTTAAGGTCGTCACCCTTTACCGAACTACATTTTGAAGATATCATATAAAAAAACTTGCCCACTGACTGCGGAACATACAATTTTTGACTTAAAACTTAACTGTTTTTGGAACCAATGATCTCGCAAGTACTCCTCTTCTTAATTGCCGGGAATTTGGCGGTAATTTTCATCAGCAACCCCAATAATCTTCTTGTGCACCACTATTTGTAGTCAATTGAGTGGCTGCTTTTCCTGAACTTTTGAATACCTGAATTCATACTTAGCTTCTCCAAAAGAGCTTTTAGTATTTGCTATTTTTGGGTGGAAAAGGAAATTTATCCCCATTGGGTCAATTTAGTGGTCATATAGAAAAAAAAAATATTTAGGGGCATATTGTGTTTTAGCATTACTCGGTCATTTATCATCATCTTTTAAAAAACTTGAGAGTGATAGATTCAAACACTAAATCATTTGATGAAATCATGAGTTAATTACCGCAATCATCAATCTTTTTTCTTTTTACGACTTAGCTTTGAATTCGGCCCAAATATTAGTTATTCTTCTCTCTCTTTTATTTAATAAAAAATAAAAAAAAAAAGAAGAAGAAGAAGAAGAAGAAGAAAACTAAGTACCCTCCTTAATCATCTATATTTCGTTCCCCTCTAAAGTTGATACACAAAGGGTGAAGTGAGTGCATAAATCCTACAATGTTTAAGAATTAATAATACATGGAGTTATATGTAAACTCCTCCGCACTAGAGGCGTACTCTTCTAAATTTCACTAAAAATAATTTAAAAAATAAAATCACTCTTGAAGAGGAAATGATAATTAAGACGCAATCATGCATGATCAGTACTGTTTGTTGTCACGCGCTCGTATTTATAAGCTATGGTTGCTTATTGAGATTCTTTGTTATATAAGTAATGTATCACAATAAATTGAGCATATCAATTAGGTCATATAGATGATCATTTTTGCATAGAAGAAAATGAAATCAATGTGTTAGGCTTTATTAGAGCTGACATTGTTCTTTAAGAGCATTGTGACACGAGTCCATTTCTACTGTTTTATCTTCCTTATCATGGATGCAACGATCGGAATAAGGTCCTTCCAAGTTTTAATTTAGACTTTTCCGTTTTAAATTACAAATAAAAATGCGATTATATTTAGTTTATGTTTTCAAGATCGATCCGGGTTAGTTTAATAGATAAGGAAGATGTTTAGAGTCAAATTTTTTAAATTCGGACTTTCAAAAGATTTTCTTTTCCCAAACTTAAAAAAAAAAAAAAAATTTCATGTTTTCATGGCTTTTTTCTTGGATGCCGCTAAATATTGCTACTTAATCAGCTTTATGACTGGCAATCACATTTAACCAATCCACCATTTGTTACTTACGTCCAAGATACATTAATTATTGATTAAGCATGACCATATTTGTTTATTTAGGGTTGGTAATTTGAGATCAAATTCGTCTTCTAACTGGACCCATAGCTCTGAACCAGTAATTCAAGATTGACTGGCGGGAACGTCTCTTGCCGCCTTATTTATTTTTCGAAATATGAAATCAACGACTAAAAATAATTATAATTATATCATAAACCATTAAAAGACAACTGAAAACATAGCTAATCAAATGGCTTGAAGCAAGAAAATAAGATAAATATAATCCATATGAATCATGGAAAAAATATAAAAGCCACCATGATACCTGAAAAATAAAGATTGATTAGTGGAAGTAAATATAAAAGCTAATTGAGGAAAAGAAAATCAAAATTTGGGACTTATCATGAAATAAATGCTATTAAATTAAGGTCTCGTTTGGTAATTTAACTCAAACTGTAATTTTTTATCTCAGTTTTTATTTTTTTCTGAAAAATTTTTTGTCTTTTCTAAAAAATCAATAAAAATTTTCAATTCTAAAATTGTATTTTTTCAATTCAAACTCATTCGTCAAAACAGACCCTAAATGTTACAAATGATATTAAGGGTGAGTTTGGTTGGTTAGTTTGAGTTGAAATATTTTAGTTGTAATAGTAAATTTTTTTGAATTTTTAGAAAAGACAAAAAAAATTTTGAGAAAAAGATAAAAACTTTTTATGAAAAATGACAAAAAAAATTTGAAATAAGTTTGAACTAAAATGGTTGCCAAACTCCCCCGAGTTTCGTTAAATGTTGGGAACACAAAAAGCAGCCTAGGCCCAACTAGTTGACTCTCTTTATTGAGTGAACCCTTTTAAGATGGAGTTTGTGAGTTCATGTTGGGTCAGACTCATATAAACTGCTGAAAAGTTCACTCAGAGCCAAAATAGCCCAAAAACATGCTCACTATGGGCCCTTTCCGCAGAGGTCAACTCGAACTTTTTTCTTGTCAACTCTCTCTCTCTCTCTTTATTTGATTCAATTACGTGAATGTTAGACTTACCGAACCTAAAACCGTTAACCATGTTCCCTCACCAACTAAGCTAGCCTCAGTGGCCGTCTATCAACAAAATTTAAGTTTGGTTCTTCTATATTGATCCTCGGTACTGCTGCAGAAATGAAGATTGCACAAAGAAACACAAATGGGGTGTTTGACACTCAAGTTAAACTTGAGTTAAATTATATTTTTTTTGTCTTTTTTTGAAAGAATTTTTTATTTTTTCTGAAAAAGTTTTTTGTCTTTTCTGAAAAGTCAACAAAAATTACTATTCAAACTTAAAAATTTTAACTCAAATTCATTCACCAAACACCCTCTTTGTTTAGATCTTTCTTGGCTCAATGGAGAAGTTTTGCACTTCCACACTTTTTATGAGTAGGATGAGAGGGGGCGAAAAAGCTTTACCAGAATTTTTCCAATTATTCTTTTCGAACTTAAGATAGAGAATTCGAATTTCTCATCGTATCAGTACCAGATAGTGAGGCTATAGAAATATTTCAGCTAAGTACAATACAAATCTATACAGTGTTATATAAGAGGTAGACTTATTGTTAATCATAACAAATCAATACTTAATTACATCATAAATTTATAAAGCGTTCCTTAATCCTCTATTCAAAAAACACATATTGCTATCCTTATGAGTACCGAGTGGTAATACAATTTGCAAATTTCAAAACCGAAGGAGATCACAGTTACGCACGAGCAATTGGCTGCACAGAAGATACAAACGTACCAGAGTGTGTTTCCCTATTTACTCACATTGCACGAGACCCATGAACTACTAGTGGCCCCACCAGTACCACAAAAAGGACAAACCACCGACACCCATCCCCCACCCCTACTATCAATCAAAGCCTCGTTAATTCATCTGTCTCGTAAATTATCGAGACCCAATATATATATATATACATGTGACTTTATATTGACGGTGCATGTTGTTTTTACCGTTGGAAATATGCAGTGTCGTATAGACATTTAATGACCGAAAACATAATCAATTAATCATATTAATGATGTGTAAGGCTGGCTTTTCATATTTAAAAACGTACAATATAAAAATATACAATATCATGGGGGCGTTTTTATAGTTGTACCATTTATATATATATTTTCATTTCTATTACAATCATTGAATTAATTTTTTAATGATATGAATTATCAATTGATGTATTTAGTATTAGTCCCTTAATAATTTACAATGCAACGTAAAATTACTTTAATGATAAATCATCTCGTTGAAAGTTAATAAAACAACTAAGACTATAACCCCAATAGATAGTCCAAAGCAACAGATCCTCTGGTAGAAATTCTCATCATGGAAAGCTTAAGAAAAGGAACAAGTAAAAACATTATATATTCCCTGCTATGAATTTTATTTTTCCACTTGGCACGATCCAGGACATTTGGTCTAGTGGTATGATTCTCACTTAGGGTACGAGAGGTCCCGAGTTCTATTTTCGAAATGCCCCCATTTCAAGTCTAAGGATATCTGTTTGTTCTATTTTCGAAATGCCTTCATTTCAAGTTTAAGGGCCCTACATTTTAAACTAAATTGTATTTTTTCATCATGATTTTTGTCTTTTTCTGAAAAATTTTTTTTGTCTTCTTCTAAAAATATTTTTTATCTTTTCTGAAAAGTTAACAAAAATTACTATTGAAATTTAAAAATCTTTAAACTAAATTTATTCATCAAACACCCTCTAAGAATAATTACATTAAAAAGTAAAAAGTATTAAACGATTTCATCTAAACAAATGAAAAAAATCACAAAAAAATAAAATAAAAGGACCAAAATTTTAAACAGTAAAAAAAAGTTTTATATAATAGTAATATAGTCCATTCTAGGTGGGGGATGTACTTTCCCCCACCCCCACCCCGACCCCGGGCGATGTAGTAAAAATTGTTAACCGCTAGATTAAGATCGGATGACAACGATCAATGAAGGTATACCAAAGTAAAATAAGATCTCTCACATATGATTCAATTTCTAAAAAATCAAGCAAGTTAACGCTCGGTCGGGATGTGGGAGGAGATCCCGCCGCGGGCGAACTTGGATCCAGCAGGGGGTGGTTCGCCGGACCAGAAAAAGCTCGCGAGGCAGCAGACTTGGGCATCCACTCTACGTAGCCGTCCTCCGGCATCTCGCCCACGCTGGCGACCTCCTCTTCAACCGCCGGCGTCTCGGAGGGGACCCCAAGACCGGACTGCTCTCCTCGCCGACGGGGCTCTTCCTGACGCCAGACCTCGTGCCCCCGCCGTCATTCCTCGTCATCGCCTGCGACGGGTGAACCGAGATCTAAAGCTCGACCTCGACCTCGCTTCTCTCCTCGCCGACGGGCTCCTCCCACCGCCGGATCTCGTCCCCCGCCGTCATTCCCCGATAACCGATCTGTCCAACAACTCGGGTCTGGACGATCCCCCATGGGCGACGGCACGAACAATCTCCTCCGTCCAAACACTGGCGACCTTTTCTGTCCGCCGAGTTGCTTCCGAAATCCCACCATTGAGTATGAGGGGACCCCTGTCGGAGACCATGGATTTGCAGCCGTCGATGAACAACGTTGTCGGGAACCATGGAGGGCACGGGCTCTTGCAGATTCAGGGCATGATTTAGGGAGGGGGGTTTGTGGTATACTATGTATTCAATCTCATACCTATGAAGTGCATCCTTTCAATCTGGACCATTAAAAATCAATCGTTCGGTCAAGAATTTTTACTGTATTGATGGGGTAAAAACACTTTACATCGTTGTGGAAGTCCCCTAGTAATATATATATATATTTTACAATTCACTCAAAGAAAAAAGTACAAAAATAAAATGAAATAGAGTGTGTGCCCTGCCGTGCGGTGCACGCACGCCACGTCAGCAATAAAAGTGAAAAGTCCTTCAAACAGCTGTTTCTGCCACTTTGGGGCCCACATATTTTGCACTTTTCCCGTGCAAGTCAGTGCCTTTTGTCCTAATCAGCACTTCCCGCCATTCCAATGCTGCCAAATCCCATTCCCTTCTCTCTCTCCATGCACCAAATTCTCTCTACACATTGAGTTTGACCTCATGCCCATCCTGACATTTATCACATACATACATGTTTAAGATATTTATTATTTAGCAAAACTTTATAATTTGAACTGCACTTTTATCTATCCGATATATATAATTAGGCTCCGTTTGATAATTTAATTCAAATTATACTTTTTTATTTCAGTTTTATGTTTTTTTAAAAAAACTTTTGTCATTTTTAAAAAAATTTTTATATTTTTTAAAAAGTCTACAAAAATTTTTAACTCAAACTATACTTTTTTTAACTTAAACTCATTTATCAAACGGACCTTCAGTTTTGATTATTCGATTAATTCTTCAATAATAATAACTTTAAATTAAAAATAGTCTTATGTTATAAATTATTAAGATGAATAATTATATATCAAACAGTTAAAAAGTCAATTTAATAATTAGAATAACAATATAAAAGTTTTGCCCATATATGTTTTAGTATTTGAAAATTCCCAGCCCATGTAAAATAAAAAGAAGAAGGCTTTTTGCGCCAAAGTGATTCATTCATCCTATTTATTTTTTCAGAGAGCAGGACTTTGGAGATTTCTCTAATAAGGTACAGAAATATAAATATTCTAAGCCTAGGGAGATACAAAATCACATACAATATAACCTTTTCTTTTTAACCAAATTTAGTTTAATTTACATGATGTAACGACAACTTGACATCCTAAAGCTATACAAACAATACTAATAGGATTTTTTCTGTATATATACATATATATATTGTTGTAAAATGATTTTAATCAATCTAACAGTAAAAAACACTATTTATATGATGCCTACGCCTATCATCTAAAATCAAACTCCATTCTTTCCCGAAACTGATAATACAAGATGGCTCAGCTAACCTGCAATTTTAGTTCTTTTTTTAACTTTTCTAGTTTTTGCTCAACAACCGAGAACTGTCACAAACAAAACATAATAAAAATAATATCGCAATAGTAAAAAAAAAAAAAAAAAAAAAACTTTTGTAAAGAAACCACAATTTTCACGTGGAAACGTAAAAACCAAGAGCTTTATTATTATTTAAAAAAAAAAAAAAAAAGGTTCTAGTTGCATAGAATGGCGTACTGGCCCAGCTATATATGATAGGGCCTACCTCACTAGTGTTACGACCATTTAGTGCAAGAATTTACAGACCCAATCCAACAATATCCGGATAACAACAGAATCCACTGCTCCACCCAATCATCATCCGCCACGTGTCTAAAGTTGACACGTCACCACCATCATCATCTCTGAGTAGGATAGACTGCTGACTAACAACACTTTTTTTTTTTTTTTTTTTTTTTTTTTACACAGTGGGCAGTGGGTCAAGTCCCTCTCTCTCTCTCTCTCCTTTCCCCAAAAACACACTTTTTGCCCTTTTTTTCTGCCATCTCCTCAAAAGGAATCACAGGAAAAGAGCCTAATAAAAAAAGAGAGAAGAAGAAACTAAATGCCTACACTAGTAGAACAAAATAAAAAAAAGATCATGTGCAACAAGAACACTCTAAGGAGGAGGCTTCCTGATCATCATCGTCATCAAAATCAAGTAAAACGAGCTCGTAAGTCCAGAACCAAAACCAGAAAGCCCAAGTTCTTGAGTCTCTCCAAACAGCTCAAATCCCAAACGACACCAACTACGACACCTTCCGAAATTACCGAAATGAACCCCCGCCGCCACCACCACCACCACCACCACCACCATCACCAGTTAAACCTCTTCCCTCTCCACCCGGAGAACGTGGCCTCCGACGACAGAGCAGACGAGAACGCCGCCTTGCTCTTCAACTCCGAGGCCGGCAGCGGAGGCGCCTCGCTCTCCGGCCTCCTCCATTCGACGACGACGGCAATGTCGTCGGAGGAGGACTCGCAGTCGTATGCCTACAGGGAGGAGGAGGCCGGTGATCAGGAGGAGTCGCTGGTGAAGACGGCGATGAGGAACAGGAACAGGGAGAGGGATTTGAGCGAGGAGAAGTGGGTCTGTTACTCGGAGGTGGTGGAGAAGAAGGAGCTCGTCGAGGCCGATCAGGAGGTTACGAGCTCCAGCGAAACGACGACGACGCCGAGGAAGGGGAATTTGTTGTCGTTGAAGCTCGATTACCAGGGGATTTTGAATGCCTGGTCTGATAAAGGCTCGCTTTACATCCATGGATCTGATCATTCACCGCAGACCGTCCCTGACTTGCATGATCATCATGATCATTTCTTCGCCTCTGACAACTCCGCCAACGTAAGATCATCATTACTCCTTCATGATCTTAATTAACTCTAGAATTATGCGACCGACAACTAAAACATACACATACAGTTTTTAACCGTCAAATTATATCATGATCTTATGACATTAACTAAGCTACAGTAATTTAACAAAATTTGACTGTGAATCTCTTTAATTATTTTTTTAATCGCTTTTGGTTTGAGGACTAATCATTAGGAGTTGAACAACTTGGATTCTGATCCCCTTTATTTTATTATTTTTGTTATTTCTTCGATCAAAGTGTTTTCTATTATTGCTCTCTGGAATCTGAGTCCGGCCTTATCACTTTTTTTTGCACTTTTGGGATTGGGAGGTCCCATTGGTGCGCCTCATCCAACTGCGGCCTTGGCCCAGCTTTCCCAGCATTAAGTTTCTTTAAAAATTAATATTTTTTTGACTTGGGATATTATTCAAAATATCTAGGTATTACCCAAAAAAATAATAATAAAATAACAATTAAATAATAAAAATTCAGCTTAATTATCATAATAAACTAATGTTCAACAAACCTCCTAGATTACATCAAAGATTATTATAAAGAAATGATCAAGCCGCATGAGTCAGGCTTTTCCTTTTCTTTGCTTAATGTCACATTTGTTTGTTTATGTATGCTTGTTTAATGTTTGTGCCCTGTTTTGCTACCAAAATATTGCTGCTCAGCAGAATAAGATTAGGATAATTCAAATATCAATGACAGAATTGTTATTTCCTGTGTTTGGCAGGTGCTAATGGATGGTTGGGGAAATGCTGGGAATCTCTGGAAGGTTCCGGAAAGGGTAGGCAGCGGTAGTGGCCTGAAAATCAAGGAGGAGACGGAAGGCAAATATGGTAATTGGAAGACGGGGCAAAGAGAGGCAAGTGTGTTGAGATACAAGGAGAAAAGGCAGAGCAGGCTCTTCGCCAAGCGGATTCGATACGAAGTTCGGAAGCTCAACGCCGAGAAGCGCCCTCGTATGAAGGTAAATTGGCTGATCATGTTTCAAAAATTGTTCATACCTATACCAGTTTCTGTAATTTTCAATACGGTTGCTTAAAAGTTGAGACTGTGTTCTTATCTTTAAAGTCTGAAATAATTAAGATTTCATTTTCATTAGGTGAGGTCATTGATTACGGACTCTTATCTCTTGTTTCATTCTCAAGTCACCACCATATGAAAAGTCATGTTTTTTTTTTTTGTTACCAAACAAGATTATATAATCTTCAAATTTCCTGTCTAACAAAGATTTCCCATCTTTGAAATTAACATTTTTTTTTGTTTCCTTCTCAAAATTGCAGGGGAGATTTGTGAAGATAAGTTGATAAGTGTAGAGAAGTGGACATATATACTATTTTACTGTAAATAAAGAGTACATGGCTCTTTAGTGTACAAAAGGTCTTTTCTTTTCCCAGTTCAGTTTACACGAGGACAGGGAAGGGTGACACCAGTATGATGCTAAGCAATGGATGGCGCCGGATCGGAGAAAGCATGACCGAGATAGAAGCAAATGATCGGAGAAACAAGGAAGCTAGCTCCTGAACTTTTGTCTCCCATTGGAAACAGAATCGCGGTTGTGATTTTGATTTCGGGTTTTGAATTCGAAACTTCCATGTTGATGATGTGAAGCAAATGCGCAATACGCCGAAGTTTTTGGAGAGATCCAGTCCTGAGAGTTGAGAGGACAGTCACTGAATGCACCATACGCAGTTCCTTCAAAACCATCTCTGCAGCTTTCATTTCTAGTAGATTAAGATATGGAAATTCACTTTTTAATTTTCGTACAGCTCATGGCATGCGTTTGATTGGCTAATACAGTAATTAAACTTACTAATTTGAGCGTCCCAATTGTTCAGACAAAATAAGCGGTGTTGCAAAAACTACCCCAGTAAACAAAATTAAAACTTCTGTTTGAATGTTCCCCGCTTGTTTACTCCATAGGTGAAAGGGGCCGGGTTTGGGTAGAAGGTCTTAGGTGCAAAATCTAGGAGTATTAAGAAGTGAAAGTCATAGGTCCAACAACCGTTAAAAAAAAAAAAAAAAATCTTCAAATTTTACAAGGAATTGAAAGTTCCCTTCCATCTGCAATCTTCCATCTGCAAGCAACTAATTTTTTGGGGAAAAAAACTAAAGGTGGGATTTGACACGAGGACTTGATCACCTATTCTAGTACTATTAACCCAAGCACACCTGAGTTCTAGGATCCGAGTTCTGGGATCCGAGTTGCATAAGTTGTGATATCATCAAACCACAATAAAAAATTTTGGGTGGCTTGCTTCATGACAGGAGATATGGTATTAAAATAGAGTAATTGAAGGATTCGTGAGTTTGGATTTACAAATTCAGAGCAAAATTCCCAAGCGAAAGATGCTTGATTGCATAATATGTGAAACCATGTGCACATTCTTTGAATTTTTCTTCTAATTTCTTGTTTGTTTTGAATAGTTCCAAATATTCTTCTATATGTCATTACAGAAAGGAGACAGTAGCGCATGTCCACGTTATGCATGTGCTGACTTGTAAACGAATGGTCCTTGTGGGGAATTGTATAATAGAGGAATATTAATTGGTAGCAACTCACTTTCACTTGTTTTGGGCTATTCTAAGATGACACAGCTTTTTTCACACGATTAGGCAACGTTTTCTTTTATTCTAGAATACTTAAGAGTGTAACTACTAATTACGGAAGAAAAATGTTGTTACCTATGTCGTTTTTTACATTTAAAATCTTAGGATTTATTATTAAAGTAAGAACAAATGGAGTGTTTTGGCAGAACATAAGAACAAGATATCAGAATTATGGTTTGGGATCGAAATTTGAATTTTTGATGTTACTTTTTTTTTTTTTCTCTCTCTCATGAAAATTTGAATTTTCTAACCAAATTTTTTGTTCAAACCTAAAAAACAAATGCCACCTTGAAATAGAAATTTGGAATATCTTAGTTTAGCATATTCCAAGTTTCTCCTCGTTCTTAATGTACTATAAATTATCCTACAATGACGCAAAAAGAATCGCATATATATATATATATGTATAGGTATATATACATGATTGTACACTAGTTGGTCCCGAAGATTCTCAATGAACGTATGATTATCTCTTTCATTAACTTTCAAATATTCTTTTGAAATTTTTTTGGGACAACAGCCTAAAAGTACTAATAGAACAATGCTCTTGTATCGAATGAGAAGTTAGGAGCTAATATATTAATAAAGAGTATCGATCAAGAAAGTTTTCCTAGGCATATAAGTTGTACGACTATCTGATCAGAAATTTGAAGTACACAGCTATATATGCGTTTCTTTTTCTTATTATTCTTCTTTTTCTTGTGAAACCACAGGTCATTTGAAAAGATTGCTCCTTTCTTTTTTTTTTTTTTTTTGATAATTTCTTGTTTGCAGTCAATCCTACCACAACTTACAAGGTATATGAAAGATCCACCACTTGAGATATTTATATATACGCGAGAATGTGCTTTATGTTATTTAGATACGCCATCAGTTATTTCTATAATTAAAAAAAAAAAAATCACAGTTCCTTATTTCGTGAGATTGAAAATAAATTGCGATTGTGTCATTTAAAATTCGGATCTTCACCAAGCAGTTATATTCATGAAATCATTAAGACGACAGAAAAGAAATTGCAAATAACAAAACAACACAATAGATGCAATCAAAGCCGCTTAGTTTCTGAAATCAAGTCTAGCCAGATTCAACTACAAAATTGTAAATCTCATGAAATGGTCAATCTCATCTGTGGAGAATTTCATGGTGACCCTATTATCGGAGGGGGCACAGATGCAAAGTGCAGTCTATATATGCATAAATACAAATATATATATATATATATATGTATATAACAAATGAGGAAGAGTGATAATACCAAGTATAAATATGCTCATGAACAACGTTTTTGTAATCTTACCTTTTGTCCGAAGAAACAAGAATACAGATCATGAACACCTCGGGATACAAGTAGTGGCTTTATAAATAAAGAGTAGTGGGTGGAGAGAAGATTGTGTTGACAGAAGAATAAAGAGCACAAAACTGCTCATACACGAGCAATTCCCTGGGTATATGCTCAGTTGTGCTCTCTATCTTCTGTCAACAAAAAAAAACAAACAAGATTTGTTTTCTCTTCAACAAAAACCCAACCTTGATCTGAAACAAATCCTCGTATTCATCACCTTAATTATCTGCACATAGAACACCACAAAATCTTGTGTCAAAATCCGTATACAAGAACAAGAGGAACAAGAAATTGAAATGAAAAAGAGATTAGCTTTGCCATACCAGAAACATTAGAAGAACAAGCTCAAGAAATTGAGGAGACTTTTGGGGGGTTGTTTGTCTTGCTCGGGATAAGAAAGTAGGGAAAAGTCTTTTTTGATTTTTCTAATTTCTCTCTTGAACAAGTTGTTTAATTTTTGATAGGGATGGGTTCATAGTATCAACATCCGTTGCATCGCATTGACTGAGTTGTTTGGTGTCTTCTTAACCTTTCATTTTCTTACTACTAGAAATTCATGGTGCTTGTCTGCTAAGTCTTCATGAGTTTCATTTCAATATACATAAATATATACAAGTTGAGGCTGTTTTCCGAGACCCTTCCTATATGACACTTGTATTTTTTATTTTTTTTTTTTTTGGTGACGCGTTGTATCAATCAAGTGATTTTAATGTAATATTTTTCAACTCATACCATGTGACAAGATTCTAAATAGAAAATTATACGTGAATCAATTAGTTGTTATAAATTTTTGAATAGAAAATTACAAGTACCGGATCATATCCTGTACCCAATATAAGACTTTCCTTTATATATGTGTGTGTCTAAAGTATAATTTTGAGAAGTAGAGGGCACGCGGAATTATACAGTTCTATTACTGCCCTTTCAACTAGGACTTGAAATAATTATTGTTCTCACGTTTCTTCTTAGCTTTTCACGTTTCTGTGGGTGAGTTCCTTTTTTCTTTTTCCTTTTTCTCTTTAAGATCACAATGACCAATTAATTATCATATAGCTTTTTCAATGTAATTAAAATAAATCTTTAATTTCTTTTCTTTTCTTTTCTTTTTTTTTTTTTTTTTTGCAAGATCACATTGACCGCAGGACTGCTCCGAAAAAAATGCAAGCCATTACTTTTACTTCAATTTTTAATCGTTTGGGGCTAAATAAGCCACGTTATCTGTGTGATTATTTTCGACCTGACAAATAATATTTTGCCCCTTTTTGTCCTCTAGTCATCTGTGTGACAGAGCATCTTACTATAATATAATATAATTATTCTATAATTTCTCTTAAAATGGACCTGCTAAATGAGAGGATGTTATTGTTTTACAAGAAAACGACTTGCTTTTCCAACTTTTCCATGTCGTTTGCTTAAACGACATCTTCATATAGTTTTGAGTTTATGACTTGACTCGCGGTCATACATGCAATCGCTCACCTCATGATGACGTGTTCTTTTTCAGCTGACAGGAAAAACGACATGTCGCTTTTGAATGTATTGTCGTTTGTTTTTTTCTTTTGGTGTTTGTTTTTTCTTTTGGTGAATTGTGGTTTTGTACATTTTTAATGATAAAAGTCAAAAGAAAGCAACACTAATATAAACGATACATCGTTTGTGTTTTTTACAACAAAAGTCGTGCTGTTTTTTTTTTTTTTTTTTAATAAATTTTAAGAAATGTCATATTAGGAACGATTTGTCGTTTTAGCTTTTTGGGACATCAACAAACGACATGTTTCTTTACCTGAAGAAAAGCGACATATAGAGTAGTCATGTAGTTAAAACAATACGTCGTTTCTTCAAGAATTAAGAATGTTGCTGTTTTTGGTTAATATGCGACTTCGGGAGAAAAAGGACAACAAAAATAAACGATGTTGCGTGCCGCTTTTCTTTTAACAGATAGATGACTTTATTCTAGACGACATATCGCTTTCTTACTGAGTAGACTGGACATTAACTTTTCGAAATCGACACAATATGCAAACGACAAGTTTTGTTTTAAATAAATATAGACGACAGCAAATGATAAACGAACGTATTGCATGTTCTTTTTTTTTTTTTTTTTTTTTGGGTACCCAAGAGAAACTAATTATAAACGACATGTCGTTTTACCACTGTAGGACAGCCATTTGGAAAAAAGACGACAGCACATTGATACAGAGGACGTTTTATTCTTCAAATGAAAAGAAAAATCGACATGTCGTTTTCGCTTGGAGGAGATCTTTAGGTGTCGTTTTGTGTGGGCATGCAAGTTATTCAATAATAACCAATCACTGAGGCTTTCTTGGCAAGAGGGAAAAGTAAATAAGAGGGAAAAAAGGTGTATAACTTTGATAAGGAAAATAGAGATCGTAGTGAGATTTTATTTTATTTTTTTAATTTTAATTTTATTTTTTGAGTTTGAATTGGATTTCCTTCCCTAATCCTTTTATATTGAGATATGTTAAAATTGAAGTATCTTGAAGGATTTAGAATCCCTCTCATGCAATGTATTTCCTCTTCTTTCTCTCCTACACAACAATCATAGTCCAAAAATCCTCGAACCGACCCTAAACCCCCTCATCCCTCTCCGTCTTATTTTCCCACCTATCAAACAAGCTATTAAAGTTAATAAAATTTAAGATGATAGTGATAACATTGATAATGTTATATTTAATTAAGTTTATTTTGTTATAATTACGGTAATAGAAACAAATACTAAGTACTTAAAAAAAACCAAAAACTAAAAGGTAAAAAATATTCTGGTTATTTAATGAAAAAATAAGCGTCCGTCATAAGGGGGAAAAACTAATGATATAAAATAAAAATAAAAAATAAAAACTTGGATTTGAAAACTAATTTCCATTTTAAAAGAATTTGGTAAGAGAAAAAAAAATTAAAAAAATTCTATTAAAGTTCAACTAAAAGTTTTTAAAGTTCCTCTTTAAAGAACTTTTTTGAAAGGCATATAATCTGTAGCTTTTATTCGAAGCATGGAGAAAACATGGTGATCAGATGGCCTTCCTAACGCTTATACAAGTAACCTTTATAATTCCAATTATAAAGCTAGAAAACTATAAACTATAAACAAAAGGAAAATTTTAATTTATCAAGTACTTCAAGCCGAAGCACTCCATTTAAACACACATAATAAAGCTTTAAAATTGTGATAAAGTTGTCGGATCAAGTACTAATCCAATTATCAACATGTTCCAATTAGAAAATTCCCAAGTGATGTTTCTAGTTCTCGAAAATCATTTTGCTGGGCTAATTAATTTGTTGGTTTGTTGGCCGCTAATATAACATGCCAGAAGGGAAAAATATATATTTTTTTTTTATATATATTATAATTTAATTGCTTCCCCACAACCACACTCAAGAAAATAAGAATGTTGTTCTAACAAAGAGAATGATCAAATGCCTGTCATGGGACCCTTGTAGTTTGAGTGGAGGATTGTACAACAACCTATGATTTCTCTACTCACAAAAAACCAACAAAAAAAAAATTGTTATTAATTTCATCAAATGATAGTTGTAGTACTCTCACTTCTGGTTCAAGCAACACCCTTTAAAAAAATGTGGAAACCCATAAAAATGAGAGCTTTTTCACCCACTACAATATTGTTTCATCTTTTAGTATTGGCGTGGCCAGCTTTGCAGTGTGATCTACATAATATTTTGTTGGTGTCGTGCACGCGTGCTTTATTTTGAGAACATATACGCACACACACATATATAGATTTATTTATATAGGTTTTTAAGGTTAGATGGTGAATTCAAATTGGTAAGTTGTCAATCTGTTCTGATCATGTCTATATGTTAATTGAATTCTTTCTCTCATTGAGTTAATTTTTAAGGATAAGTTATGCCCAAATTCTGAATAAGATATTTTATAAGTTCGAATTCCTGTAATCGCACTCTTTGTTTAAACTTTGAGATTGATTGATAAATTAACAAATTTGATATTCAACCATTATAATTATTTTTTTTAGGCTTATGTAACTTCCAGTTAATTCTCTAATGTATTGTTATGTGTAACTAAACAAACATATGGTGTTACTTATAAGGATGTAACTTTTTTTTTTTTATAAATAGGAAGTACCACACGTTATTGACGCGAGTATATTACATATCCTTAAGTTAATGACTAATTTTGCTTATATTAACTTCAATTGTATATATGTGCTGGACAGATCGGCATTTGTGATGGTACTGGATAAAAGACTCTTCCAATATTATATATATTATGTATATTATACATATCGCGTATGCACACACTGAGAGAGAGAGAGAGAGAGAGCACAAAAGAACATTTGTTCTTTGGCCAAAGGAAGCATTAAAGATATACATTACATGGAATCAACAACATCTTCATCATAAAAACAGATGTAATTAAAAAAAAAAAAAAAAAACCTAAGGAAAATGACGCGGATACGCATCAGCTTACACTTTTTTTCTTTCCCTTAATTTCCCGGACCGACACAAAATGACACAATATAATTAACTTCCTAATGTGATCTAACCAAAGTGATGATCATCCATGATGATCACCAATATTTAAATATTTTAGTGGTTAGTATTTAATTAATTATTAGCTTAATTAATTATTGATTATACACTAATGGTGGGACAAGTATTGGCAATGGGTTGGCCTCCGGCCAAGCTGAGAAGCTTCATTTCCTTGGTAGCCGGATCTTGTAGCAAAAGCACTTTGTCCTTGTCTCCTACCCCTACCATGTGTAAGTATTCACCATCATCTCTCTCTTTCCCTTTGAACAATAGCCTTTGCTCTTTTGGCTCCAATCCAGTCATCAATGACAATATCATCTTCAATTCCCCTGGAAAATTAAAATTAAAATTAATTCCGGACTAATATTTATCCAAATATGTCAAACTCTAACAAATTTGAAATGGGGTTTTCTTTTCTTAATAGATGGAGCCTGAAAATTCATATACGACTAAAACCCTGTTCTCCCATCTGCTGAACTTGTCTGAACGGAATCAAATTACGATTTACAAGTATGTATAAGTATGTATAAGATAAGTATATCAAATTACAAATTAATATGAATAAGTGTCAAATTTGAAATGGGGTTTCAATCTTTTTACAAATGGAGTTCTGGAAACTCATAAATAGGAAAAAAATATTGTTCTCCCATTGTTGAGCTGGTCCGAACGGAATCAAATTACAATGAACAAGTATGTTTGGGAGAAGTACTACTAGGAGAGAGGTCTTACCAAAAGTAGAAGTGGCTTCAATGGAAATGTCATGCCATTGTGAGACGGTTGAGACTCTAATGGCGATCATCCCTTCACCAGCGCTTTGACCAGAACTCTCTCTCCTTTGGACAAGCATGCCACCGGGTCGAAGTTCCCATTTGATTTCAGTAATATTATTATTATTATTATTATTGCCTCCACCACATGACTCCTTATTTTGGTCACCTCCTTTAAGCTTGTTGCCACCACCACCACTGTCGTTTCTGCTCAGCTTAGTGCTGCTCCTGCAGAAGTACTTCTTTGACCTAAACTTGATCATCATCTTCTGATAAAAATTTGACTCTTAATTAATCTCTTAATCTCCTTCTCTCTCTCTCTCTTTGTTTCTTTCTCTTCTTTCACTTTCCGAACTCAAAGGGGGAAGAGCTAGTGTTGGAGGTTGGCTAGTTATATAGTAGTGGTTGGACATGCACTATAATATAGGACAAAACAAAAGGTTAAGGGACTAAATAGTGGTCGTTTGGAGTGTAGCAAAAAAGTAAGACTCAATGAGAGTGAATGGCCAATCAAATAATGACACATGGGGAACAATATGGGGCATTTTTTCTGATGCTTATTTTGTGGGGGGCTTGGGCACATGGGGGGTGGGTGCTATGTTACACGCTTGATTAGCGGGCCAAACCAAACATCAATAGGTGTGCTGGTCCTTTTCAATTTCTTGGCACTATTTTTAGGGTTTAATATGTATGTCGAGTTTGTCTTCAGTCGTTTAATAACATGTAACAATTATAAATGTAACATGATATGGTATACTTTGAAAAGTGTAATATTAATTTTAAATAAATAAAAGGTATTAATAGTATATGATTCTAGAAATTGTCTCTTATCCAGCAGTTGAATAGGTCCAGTTATTGTTACTTTTTATTTAAAAATGTTACAACAACAAGTTAATTTACATGTTACTATACGTATTATTTAAAACTATTAGTACAAAGAACATGCATCACTAACAAAAATAGGCCATCTTTAAATCAAATGTTTATTACATTAATGTTAAAAATAATGTTATAAATGTTGCTTTATAAAAGTGTCAGATGTGAGTCTATGTGTATGATTTTAAATGTTAGATTTAATTAAAATCACACTATCAAATTAAAAAAAAAAAAAAAAAATGTGTAACGTTAATATAATTTGATACAGATTTGATAGTTTGAAATAAAGTCCTAAAAGTAAGATATTTTCATAAAATATTAAATCCTTTTGATGATGAATGAAGATATATGGTACTCTTTCTTTTTCTTTTCCCTCCAAGTCTTAGGACTAGGTTGGAAACGACCACTTTATCTATTTCTTGCCATGATATCATTGTCTTCTTTTCCAAGGGCATTTTTCTTTTTCTTTTTCTTTTCTTTCTTTCTTTCTTTTTTTTCGTTCTGATACTAAGCTTTCAATTGAGTAGTTGATTATGTTTCCCTCTAGGACTAACCATCATGTCATGCAAGAAAAGAAAGATTAGGGAAAGTAAATTATAAATATCACAATAACCACTAATAATACACCACAAGCTTGGTTTGCATACGACGGAAGCAAAGGTACTATTTGGGAGGTTTGTGTTAGTTAAGTAGTTTTCTCTACCTAATTTTGATTGCACAATCTGCGGTGTCTAACAGAGAAGAGTGACATGGATCTTAAATGTGGATACTTGAATATATATATGTTACATTAAACAAATTAGTGAAGCTCTTTTGTCCTTACTTGTGGAATTTTGCAATTTCTGATATGGTTTGGTTTTAGTTAGGTGGGGAGGTTAATTAGAAATTAATTTTCCATTTGTGTTTACTTTTGGTTTGTATATTGTATGCGTGTGTGTGTGTGTATCTATATATATTGGCGGTTGGCTATTCTGTAGGGTATCAACCCATGTGGAAGAGTCTAGTAAAAATATTATTGTTCTCTCTCTCTCTCTCTCTCTCTCTCTCTCTATATATATATATATATATGTATATATGTATTCCAGTGTCAACTTTGTCCATTGGTGCTTCGTCTATATTAAATTATGTACTTAGCTTATGTTTGTAAAAATACATTATATTCTTCCGAAATTAAGGGATAATTGTACAGCCCAACTCAGGAATAACATTCATTAAATCCACACGTATCTGAATGTATTGCATATAATCTTCTTCTCCTTTTTCTTTCTTCCCTTTCTTAAGCTAGTGTTCGTAGCATATTCTTAAGAACTTGCTCCCATTAACTTTCCGGGACTGTTGTTATGCTTATATATATACACGTACATGATATGTATATGTATATACACATATATAATTTGTGTCCTTTTCTTCGAATTATAAATAATAAAGTAAGCCTCCTAGAGGGAAAAAAAGGGTTCCAATTATGTATGGATTTTTTTTTAATTAAAACAGCTCTCTAATTATGGTTGAATTTAATTATCAACAAACGACACCCCACATGTAGAGAGGCGAGACTTTTGTTGGAACGACAAATATATTTGTCACGTTTTGATATCATTTCAAATGCGTGTACATTCCCAGTATGGGCCTTAACATCTCTGCCTCAGAATAATTCACATAATCTGTCTTTGCGTGCTTTCTCTTAAAAAAAAAAAAAAAAAAATAAAATAAAATAAAAAAAAGAAGAAGAAGAAGAAGAAAACGCTTACTTCCTATATTTCAGCTTTTTCTAATCCATTAAAATCTCAAGATGCATATATATATATATATATATATATGGGTTCTCAATGATTTCAGACCAACATGGTCTTTTATTGACAAAAACTACATATATGTATATTGTATATGCATTTCAGTAATCTTAACTATAATAAGAAAAGATGCCCTAAATCATGCATGATATGTGATCAAAAGGGTATCATATGTATACATTGGACAAAGACAGTCATGCACATGTGTATATAATATCCCTATATAGATTTTATCTAATTATTTTAATAAGCTTTATAAATGTTTTGACAGGTATCAAATTTACCACTAGATCAGTTATGGGGCTACGAGAGATTATATGTATGTTTGTGTGTGTGTGTGTGTGTGTATGTATATATGTGTGTGTGTGTGTGTGTGTGTTTGTTTAATTATGTACATGTTTGTAATTATATATATATACAAGGGTACACGTGAAGACATCCGTGGAGGACTAATTATAAGGTAATGGTGGTGATAGCAAATATGTACAAAAGAGAAGTAATTATCCAAAAACAATATTGATTCTTGCACACATCCCACAAGATTTGTTTCTTGTTGTTACTTGGTTTTTGCTTAAAGTGGTAGATATAGCCCGTGATTTTATGCGCATCATATATATATATATATATATACACACACGATCCCTTTAATTTTCGTGTCCAAATGAATTATAATTCATAATATATATACATATTTCTATGGCCCTCACTCTCTCTTATAATTGTTTCAAAAGCATTATTGTGCCTCATTGTTCTTCTTTTATTAACCAAACAAAATACTAGTTATCACATGCATTTTCTATAATGATGTAGTATATATAAAAATTAAAAAAAAAATTTGTTAGGTAATGGTAGAAGACATAACTGTCATTTTTTTCTTGTCAGGTGACTTTTTATTATATATATGGTCGTATATGCATGTTATATAATGGTGTCATTATCAACAAGGTGATAATATAATTGTTGTGCTCTTTTTTTAAGATTTATATAAGCTAGAATCTCTTACATATAGACAAGCTTTTGTTTGAATGGTCAGACGAATTCTCACTTATTTGTGTACCTGTTTTGTGAAAATCAACGACGTTGTCTTTGAATCTTACCGGGCACGCGTGCGTTTTGCAACACAAAGCTGCTATGTACATATATATACATATATATATATATAAATACACATATACATGTTTGTGATCAGTATACAAAGTGATTGATATCTTCAATGAAAAGTAATATTATAGTACGTTCCCAATTGCATGCATGATAATATACAAAATTCTGACCATATATAAATATCCTATAAGTTGGGACATGTTAGGCACGCTGTTTGGGAGCATCCTTTTATGCTTTTCTGCCTAATATTATTATTAGATTACTATTGGTTGAATGGAAAGAAAATTAGGAAAGAAACAAAGGCATGTAACTTAGTTGACGAAAGTAAAGGAGAGGACTTTTTTATTAGTGTATTTTTGAAGTTAAGGTTTTTAAAAGGATTTGAAATCTCTTTCCTAATTCAGTAGTCTATTCATCCATCTTTTTTGTTTTTCTTATCAAACAATAATGTGTCCTGTAATTTCACTGATTTTCTCATCTCTTTCCTCTTTTCATTTTTCCCTCCTACCAAACAAGCTCCGAAGTTACTTAAATTCCAACAATAACAGATTAAATATATTATTTTCTAAGTTACTAATTTTTTATTTACATAATATTTAGTTTAAGAAGATCATCTTTTACCCTTGTCATTCATAATAATAAGTAGCCTCTTCTTTTAGAAAAATTGATAAATCATTTTTTAAGGAAAATTAAAGGGAAAAGCACATGAATAAAACAAATTTAAATACAATTACACCAAAGTGATACGAAACTTTCATACTAAATCAATATGACACAAGATAAAACTAAAGTTTGTATCACATTAATTAAAAATGAGGACTATATGTCATGTTGGTCAATTGATTGAAAAATGTGGCTATTTGGATAATTTTCTCAAAAATAAATAAATTATTTCCTTTTTAAAAAAATTTAAAAAATGGAGTATTTGCTAGCCCAAAGCAGAAGCCTCATTAGTCAGAAGAAGGAGTACTACAACTGAGCTGAACCCATTAGGTTGATGGGTAAATTTTAGGCCCATTGAGTTTTGGGCTAGCCTTTCTATACTCAGAAACATGGGCTTCAAACGGCCCATTAGAACCCTGGACTTAGGCTTTTTGACTCTTTCCTTGGGCCTTGGCTTTAGCATTAATTTTTTTTTTCCCTTTTTGATTTTTCTTCAATTAAAACTGATTTTGTTGACCGCTTGTTGCAAATTTTCAATTGAGTGGCTGTGAGAAAGCCACAGCGTTAACGTCAGAGAAAAACCAAAACCCACCTCCAAAATTCACTCCACTTGACCTTGCTCAATTCAGTATTACAAATCTCTCTCTCTTTCTCTCTTTTTCTCTCTCCCTCTCTTCAAGTTTTCAAACTCAGGTTTGCAACTTATCACTTCCAAACCAGAGGTAAACCTCTGTACTCGAAATTAAGCTGACAGTTTTTTGTCCTTGTTTCTTTTATTGTTAATTGTAAAGATAGAATTTTTTTGTTGGAAGAACATAATATGAGAAAGAAGTACACCTCATCTTTGTCATTCACGAGATTTTCAATTCTGGGTTGTTCTATTTTCTTGTAAATTATATAGAAAAATGCAAGCTTTAAGCACTTGGCCCTTAAAGGGTGACTTGTGGGTTGTACCACAATTGGGCTCTGAGCAGAAGAGCTCTTCTCTTGAAGCCAATAGCAGAAGGAGAAGAAAAAATGTAGTGGGTATTGGTTTTCCAATTTGTCAGGGTAAAATTACTGGTTTTGTAGTGTTTGCAAGCAATTCAAGTGGTTTTGGATATGGGGAAAGGCCAAGATTTGATTTGGGATGTGGGTTTTTATCTGGGTTGTCTAAGGTTAAAGTTGCTCGCTTTTATAAGTCTAGGAAGAGTTCTTTAGGCGCCTCGGTTGCGTTGGCAGGGGCATTGGAACAACAAGCAGTTGGGAGTGATTTTTGTGTAGAGGAATTGAATTCGGAATCAGAAAATTCTGAGAGTGATGGTCATCTTCATTTGGGTAGAATAGAGGGTGGTGATGAAAATAATTATGATGGTGAAGAACAAGAAAACAAAGTGACCAAAGATGTAGGAAGTGAGGAAAAGAATGGGGAAGAGAAGGGTCGTAAGGTTGATGTTTGCGAACTAGCTTTGAGCTTACGGTTTGCTAAAACGTCGTATGATGTAGATGAGGTTCTTAAGGACAAGGGTGTGTTGCCACCTCAAGTGTACTCAACCGTGATTAGGGGTTTAGGCAGAGACAAGCTACTCGAGCCAGCATTTGCTCTTCTTGAGTGGCTTAAGAGAAAGAAGGAAGAAAACAACGATTTGATAAGCCTGAACCTATTTGTATACAACAGTCTTCTGGGCGCGGTTAAGCAATCGGAACAATTTGGAGAGATGGAGAAAGTCTTGAATGATATGGCTCAGGAAGGACTGGTTCCGAATATTGTAACTTACAATACTATAATGGCAATTTACTCGGAGAGCGGAGAAGGTACCAAGGCCCTTAATGTTCTCAAGGAGATACGGAAGAAGGGTCTCACTCCATCGCCAGTATCCTATTCTACAGCCTTGTTGGCGTACCGAAGGATGGAGGATGGGCATGGAGCTCTTAAGTTCTTTGTTGAGATCAGAGAGAAGTATCAGAAAGGAGAGATAGGGAAAGATGATGACGACGAAGATTGGGAAAATGAGTTTGTTAAGCTTGAGAACTTTACGATACGTGTTTGCTACCAAGTGATGCGGCAGTGGCTTGTAAATGAGAACAACTTGAGTACCAATGTGTTAAAACTTCTCACGAAGATGGATATTGCCGGGATTCCACCTGGTCGATCAGAACATGAACGCTTATTATGGGCTTGCACCCGTGAAGAACATAATCTTGTGGCAAAAGAATTATATGACCGAATAAGGGAGAGGTTTTTCGATATAAGTTTGTCGGTGTGCAACCACACTATTTGGCTGATGGGGAAAGCTAAGAGGTGGTGGACGGCTTTGGAGATCTACGAGGATTTGTTGGACAAAGGTCCACAGCCAAACAACATGTCATATGAAATAATAGTGTCTCACTTTAACATTCTCCTTACTGCAGCTCGAAAAAGAGGGATTTGGAAATGGGGAGTTAGGTTGCTTAACAAGATGGAAGAGAAAGGCCTAAAACCTGGAAGTAAGGAATGGAATGCGGTTCTTATAGCTTGTTCCAAGGCTTCAGAAACTTCAGCTGCTGTGAAGATCTTCAAGAGAATGATCGAACAAGGTCAAAAACCCACAGTCCTTTCCTACGGGGCATTGCTTAGCGCCCTTGAAAAGGGAAAACTTTATGATGAGGCTCGGCGGGTGTGGGAACACATGCTCAAGGTTGGTATCCAGCCAAACGTCTATGCCTACACGATCATGGCTTCAGTATTCGCTGGACAAGGGAAGTTTAACATGGTTGATACTGTCATTCATGAAATGGCTTCATCTGGGATCGAGCCAACTGTTGTGACATACAACGCAATCATCAGTGGCTGTGCGCGCAATGATATGACCAATGAGGCGTTTGAATGGTTTCACCTCATGAAAGCTCAGAACATTCCTCCAAACAACGTGACTTATGAAATGCTGATCGAGGCTCTCGCTAAGGATGGAAAACCGAGGCTTGCATATGAGTTGTACTTGAGGGCTCAAAACGAGGGCCTTCGCCTCGCTCCAAAGGCTTATGACATAGTCGTTGAGACATCAGAAATCTATGGAGCAACTATTGACCCAAGACTTTTAGGACCTCGACCGCCTGATAGAAAATGAAAAGTTGCAGACGAATGAAAAACTAACTCGAATTTGTACTAGTTGGCAGATGTTTGTGTTCAGCTGAACTCCAACGAATGTGATAGCCAGGAAATAACCCCATAGATCGAGAACAGATTCAAGTCATTTTGTGCCGTATGTAAACTTGCACTGATACTCCAATTTTTTTTTTCTCTTTCAGATTTTTGTACATTTTTCGCGTTGTTTATAAATGCATCTTCACCTCCTATTTGAGGGCTTTTCTACATTCAAGATGTATTGTACTATTTAATAAGGGTAGAGCCGTCTATGATGAGTGAGAGGTGGGGCACCGTGTGAACTTTTTTTTCTTTTTTTTTTTTTCAATTTTATATTTTTTTTTTCATTTTATTTATTTTGCGCACACTAAAAGTTAGATTATCCCTATATAAATTTCTATAAAAACTTTATCTTTAAATATATGTCCCCACTAAAATAGTAGATAGACCGATTCCGCAGCCGCGGTGACTTAATATGTTGATAAAAAAAATACAGTTTAGTTAGAGTTAAACTTGAACGCTAAACATGGGCTTTGTTTTTTTTTTTTTTTTTTTTGGTGAAAAAAAAAAGGATCTGTGGTTGGTCTCATCATTTTTAGGTTTTTAGTTTTATAGATAAGAATTCATTTTCCTAGATATGATAAGGAGATATTTTTTATATTAGTTTTTCTTAATCGGTTATCCGGGATCTATCATGTCATCACCAAATCATGCTTTAATAGCCGAAGCTAGAGCGAGACCTAAGGGAAAGCAAATGAAAATCGAATTCAGGTGAACAAAAGAGAGAAGCCAACAAAGGCACCCACAGTTATCAATTCATCCACTGCTATAGGTTTAACAAAGTACATCTATTTGCCCCGTGAGTTGTGATGATTAGGAAATCAAAATTGACAATACCAAAAATAATAAAATAATTAAAAGTAGAAAATCTAATAATATATGAGAATCTGGAGTGCGTTATTATTTCAACAAAGCTAAAAGATAACATGTAGTGGATTCTTGTTCGTCCAAATTCATCTATTTTGCCTGCTGTCCCAGCCAACCGGTGGAACATGACTAGTGTACTTTTCGCATTGGATAATGGTTGGTAGTTTTCTTTACTTTTCCCAGCATCTCATGTCGTGCGGCAAGTCATTGTGAAATGGATATACGGCTTTGGATATTCTATTGGTAGTTTTCTTTACTTTTCCCAGCATCTCATGTCGTGCGGCAAGTCATCGTGAAATGGATATACGGCTTTGGATATTCTATCACGAGTGTTTTTTTTTTTAATTGTATAGATTTTATCCAAATATGTCAAAATGAAATAGCAAACTATTTCGCATTTGATATTTTTTTTGCATAGTGTTGTTTCCTTCCTATGATTTTTTTTCAGGACGGTTTTTCCTCACATATACGCCTGATCATGTTCGAAAAATATTGTTGAAGTACCTTAATATTTGAGAATAAATCATTAAGGTATCTGAGACTTTTTTTTTTTTTTTTTAGTTCAAACACTTCATTATAATATTTATCTTAACCAAATCAAAAAACATGCAATGCACGGGTATTCGTGTATAAAAAAACCACAAAAAAAAACCCTAAAATCCAAGTCAAATCAAATCAAATTCATGAAGATTTAACTCATTTCAATCACAAACCAAAAACTTATTTTCAGTTGTTCTGCATTTTGGAATTAGGGACATAATCTTTGCTACTTCAGAAAGTGACTTGTCAACTAAATTGGGTAAGCCTGGCATTTCGTATGTCATGTGTAATTAATGTTGTTTGCATGTCAACTTCTAAACAACCTTCCCACTTCATGTTCCTGACTTTTGATTCAGTGTGACATCACTTTTCTTCTTCTTTTTTGGGACATTTTTTTTGGAGATCATTAAATTTATTAAAAAAAATAAAAAAAAAAAAAAAACATAGCAACCAAAAGTCTTAATATTGAACAATTTCTTAGTTTTGAGTGGTCCACTTTGGCCGACTTGAAGATTATAAGAGAATATATATCCAGCTACTCTCTCTCTTTCTCTCTCTTCCCCCTTTGTGTGTGTTATTATTATTTTTGTTTGACTTCAAAGAAAATGATAGTTCGCGTTGTCAGGTTCTTATATTATTCCTTTTTTTTTTTTTAATCAGAATTATTAGATTGTTCTCAAGAATTAAGGTTTGTAAATTTTTTTTTGTGTGGAAAATTAAGGTTTATAATATGGTCCTTTAAAAACCCATTTCATGATTTCATAGTTTACCAGTGAACAATACATATGATTCCCATTAAATAAGGGGGTGTTTGGTGAATGAGTTTAGTTTAAGATTTTTAAGTTTCAATAATAATTTTTCAGAAAAAACAAAAAAATTTTAAAAAAAAAAAAAATAAATTTTTTCAGAAAAAGATAAAAATCATGATAAAAAAAGTATACAATTTAGTGTGTATAATCATTAATTTCTCACACTAGTTAGGCAGAGAAAGCCACCCCCAATTTTGACAATAACTACTAGTTAAAAAAATTAAAATTAAAAACACGCAAAGTAACAATACATATGATTCCCATTAAAGATTCTTTTTTTTTTTCTTTCCGGAAAAAAAAAAAAGAAAGAAAGTTAAACCCTTGTTTTTTATACCAAAGAAATACTTTTCTTCTTTAAATCCGAAATGTGAAATACTTATATTTAGTGAATGAGTTTAGTTTAAGATTTTTAAGTTTTAATAGTAATTTTTTAGAAAAAACAAAAAATTCAATAGTAATTTTTAAGTTTTAATAATTTTTCTTTCAGAAAAAAACAAAAATTATAATAAAACAAGTATAATTTAGTTCAAAATCAAACGGGCATATTCGACTTGGAGCATGAAGAATATAGAATATTTCTTTTTTTTTTTTTATAACTTAATATCCCTATTTAATTTAAGGGGATTGATTCGAGTCACTCACAAAATAAAAAATCCTAACTTTTTTTTTAATATAAATTCTCAAATCAAAAATTCTGTGAAATTCCATGTGATTTGACTCTGACACAACAGAACTGAAATTTACGCTGCTTGTTCAACTGAAACTACGGAAACCAAAGATTTGCCTTTTACCGTGAATCTTGACTACGTGGCTTATGCTGATTGGTTCAAATAAGTGGCTAGCTTAGGAGGAGTTTGGTGGAGTAGTTTGAGTTGAGATTTTTAAGTTGGAATAGTAAATTTTTTTGACTTTTCAGAAAAGACAAAAAATTTTTTGGGAAAAAGACAAATTTTTTGAAAAAAAGACAAAAAAAAATTTGAGTTGAGTTGAGTTGAGTTGGTTTACCAAAGAGGCCCTTAGTTTTTTCTTTTCTTTTCTTTTCTTATTTTTTGGCTAATTCCACGCTCCTTTTTTGGTTAACGTTTTGGTCACGTTGTTTCTAACTTTCTAGTTTGCGTGGAAGCAGCCAAAAATCAATGTAAAGTGTTATTGACACTCCACCTCGTGACAAACTCCGTTACCTGTGCCATCATTTTTAAATTTAAAAAAAAAAATTATTTCTTTTTCTAGTTACCTTACAAACTATTACAGAACCCAAGTTGCTTTGGGATTCTTTTGTGTGTGTGTGTGCATGCCAAGTTGCTGTGCTTTTAAAGCACCAAGAGTAAAATTCTAAATAAGGGGAACAAAATCGATCAAAAAAAAAAAAAAAAAGAAAAAAAGAAATATCAAGGAACTTGGCTGTTGATTCTTTTGTCAATAACCGGTCATATCATATCAAAGAACTTCCCACGATAAAAACAAGAACTTGACAGAAGATAATGGGTAGGAACTTCAAGATTTGAGGTCTTTCGTTTCAAAACAAGAGAAAATTTCGGATTTTGAGTAAGTTTCTCATATGGGTCTGTAAAAATTTTCTTTCTTTTTCTTTTTCTTTCTTTCTTCTCTTTTTTTTTTTTTTTTTTTGCCCCCCCTGAACGGATTTTTTTTTTTTTTTTTTGGCTGGTGAGGGATTGGAGTTTGAGGAACGTATGATGGGTATGAAGTAATGTTGGGAAAATCTTGTGAATAGGAGAGAAATGGAACCTCCAAAGGGAATTTGGGCTTCTCTCTGGAACTTTATTTGCTTTTTACCTTACTTCATTGGTCTTTTGCTTCTAGGCAACATTAAAGGTTAGTGTTTGTTTAATAATTTCTCTTTTCTCTGTTCTGGGAATTTTCCCCTTCTTTCTTTTTCTCTTTTAATATTTTTTATTTGCTCAAAGTGCTGCCTTTTGTGGTTGCTTGGTTCAAGTTTTGAGTTTTGATTGGAAAAAGGAATTTCACAGTAGATTGGTGTTGGAATGAACTCTGCAGCATTTTTTTTTTTCAAATATTTTTTAATTATACATCTTAGTTAAAATCTAATTATATACTTGATCTCTTGGAGTTAGTAATTAGTGTTATGAACAAAGTTAATGCACAAGAATTGAAGGTTTAGGTTTAGTAGTGTCTTAATATGACAAAACCTTATAATTTTGACCCTTCTTTGGTTTCAGGCATCATATTATGTCCATTGGTATGTCTCATCATGTCAACCGGAAACACGGCGATCATACTGGTTCTGTGGCTGCCACACTGTGTGTGGGCTTATTACAGCATTTTGTGGTACTCTCTCTTCGCCATTTTCGTGTTCTTCATCTTACTTGTTTGTTATTTTTCGTTGTTGAATAATTCCTCTTTTCTTTAATTGGTAGGGCTAAAAACTTGGGGCCGGTTCTAAAGCTTGTCCTGTGCATATCTGTGCTACCTGTGGTTTTGATATCGTGGCCTGTCGTTGGTATTCTTGGAAGCATCGTTGGCGGAGCAGCTTATGGCTTTCTTTCACCAGTAATGGCTACTTTTAAAGCTGTTGAAGAAGAAGAAGGCAGGACAAACAAATTATATCGGTGCTTTTATGTATGTGTTTGATATTTTGTGGTGTTTTTTTTATACGTTACTTCATGTTGCGAACCAGTTTTCTTTTGTTGCATTTCGTGAAACGAAGATTCATGATGTGTGGCAGGATGGAACCGTGAGCACTGTTAAAGGATGCTTCACCGTTGTCAGGGATTTCAAGGATGTTTGTCATCATTCTTACTTCGCAATTATGAATGACTTGCGGGAACAAGGGCCTCCAAATGGAAAATCTTATGAGATCAGGTTCGTGGAAATCTATCAACTCGAATCTGGTTCTTGTCAAACAAAACCATACCTTGAAGTAGAGGCTAAATTTTTTAGCGATGAATCCTTTGCAATGACTAGCAGGCATTACAAAACGTCATTCTCTTAGCTACTTGTATGTTAAAAAACATTGAGCATAAAATCACATCTTTATGTTATGATTGCAGTGATATCAAGGTATTATAGTGGAGATAAAGACCACAAGTCTTAAGATTTTGTTTGTGCAATTTGTTTTTTATGGTCTTGCAATTACAGAATCTTTTCTTTCGCTCCTTTTTTTTTTTTTTTTTTTGGCAGAATACTTTATCTTCCTGGCGCTGTAATAGCAGGTGTACTAGGTTTCTTGGTTGATTTGCCAGTGATCTCAGTTATTGCCCTATTCAAAAGTCCGTTTATGCTCTTTAAGGGATGGCATCGCTTGTTTCATGACCTTATAGGACGAGAAGGACCTTTCTTGGAAACGATATGTGTGCCATTTGCAGGTCTTGCTATCCTACTTTGGCCATTGGCCGTCGTTGGGGCAGTACTCGCATCCATCGTGGCCAGCATATTTCTTGGTGCTTTCGCCGGGGTGGTTGCTTATCAGGTTATTCTCTTGTTTTTTGTCTGTTTTATTTAGCCTTAGTGCATCTACATCTAGAGCTCAGAGCTCACCTCATTTACTAAAATTCTGTTTGGCTTTCAGGTCTAAACCTAAAGTTTTCATTTCAGTTTTAGCCTTTTCTGAAAAGTCAGCAAAAATTATAACAAGTTTTTGAAAAGTCAACCAACTTCAACCTAAAAATTCTATTCCAAACCCATACACCAAACTCAAGCTAAGATTTATGTCGATGTTTTCGTTACCTAGACCTTGAGCAAGATGCTAATAGATTCTATGGGATTTGGATTACAGGAGTCCTCTTTCTGGTTTGGACTCTGCTATATCGTTGCCTCCCTGGCCATATATGACGAATACAGCAATGATATTCTCGATATGCCTGAAGGATCTTGTTTTCCGAGGTGCTAATTTCGCACACATATTTTTAACGTTTCTTATATGCACTTGACTCACTCTGACTATAATCTAACAAGTTCTTTTGATGTGGGTAGACCTATCTACCGAAAGGATAAGTTATCTCGGACCACCTCTCGTGCATCTTCCTTCTCAAGGCGCGGCTCTTTAAAAAATCCCCTCTCCCGGACAGCTTCACTCTCTAGTCCCATGATTGATTTGAAGCCACTTGAGGTATCCTGCATAAATATTCTTTAATCTATGTGTAAATTGCATCTGCACTACACGCATAGCATAGTCAGAAAAAATGTGAAACATGGAATTCTGAAATCATCCTTTGTTTAGCTTGTGATTTAGCCACTGAAATGGAATTCCCTTCCATGACTCGTGCAGCTTCTTGATAACTTATTTAAGGAGTGCCAACGTCAGGGAGAATTCTTGGTTTCTGAAGGACTAATAAGCCTTAAAGACATTGAAGATGCCAAGTCAGGTAAAGGAAGCAGAGCTATTGGCATCGGCTTACCAGCGTATTGCCTTCTTCAGACGCTCTTGCGCTCGGCAAAGGCCAATTCTATAGGCATATTGTTAGGTAAGCCAAACTCTTTTCTTCATGATATACTTGACTATATTTTGTTGTTTTAGAGTAGCTTACTTTTGTTTTTGTATTTTTCTGTTTATGTAGGTGACAATACTGAGATAAATAGCACAAACAGACCGAAAGATGTCGTCTATGATTGGTTTCTCAACCCCTTGTTGATCATCAAGGACCAGATTAAAGCAGAAAACCTCTCTGAGGCAGAAGAGAGCTACTTTTGCAAATTGATTCTGTTGAGTGGTGACCCTTCAAGGCTGAAAGATGCAGAGATTGGCCCACCACCTGAATCGGAGCGTAAACGAGCTGAACTCGAGGCTTTAGCTCGGAGGTGATGCTGCAAAAAAATTTTCTAAAAGCTTTAACTTATCCTTTCCTTTATTTGATACACGACTCTTTACCATCCCATCTCTTCACGGCAGGCTCCAAGGCATCACCAAATCTATCTCGAGGTATCCAACTTTTCGGCGTCGCTTTGAGCAACTAGTTAGATCCATATCAGATGAACTTGACAAAAAGAATGGAAAGCGTATAACAATGCAAAGATCGCAGAGCGCACTTGCACGGATGTTTAGTCAAAAGTCCTTCAAGAGCAAAACAAGCAATCATGGTTCGGATCAAGAGTCACGAGTAGTTGCAAGAGACGGAGAAATTGCTTGACGATGAGAAAAGTAAATTTTCTTCATTCCAATTTTTGCTCTCAGATGCTTAGTTGAATGCTTTTGTTTTTGTTTTTGTTTTTTTGTTTTTTTCCCTCCATAGTACCGATAACTTCTTGCTCTAGATACCGAGGCCGACAATAACACATTTTACTAATCTTGTAAAAAAAAAAATTATAATTTGTAATCACAATCATCAAGAAGAGTTTCTTCAATTCCCTTTTAGAAAAGATCCAAATGGATTCTGTAAAGTTATGTCTTTCGTTTTCTTGCTTTCAACCATTGGTTCTAGTGACATATAGTCGAGTGGAGACATGTAAAAACGACAACGAAGCATAAAACGGGGAAAAAGAGAAAAACGAAAGTGACTTTGAAACGACATCAGAGGAAAAACGACATTAAAATAATGAACGCTGGCAATTGGAAAGGTGACATCAGAATGATTAGATTTAAAACAACGGAGACATTGAAAAACGACGAAAAATAAGGAACCAGAAATGTAGAATACATCAGGCAACGACATTAATTAAGATACGACATTTAGTGAAACGATGATGATTAGTATACGGTAATAGGATAAAACCGGACACTACGACAATAAACAATTGATTACTAGAACGGCAAACGACAGAGCATGAAATATTAGAAACGGCGACAAACATATTAAACGACAAATAAATTCTGAAACGACAACAATTTGAACTTTTTTCGAACTTTAAAAACGGCAACTATTAGAAAGCAGAACTTAATAAAAACGAAAAACTATATCAAATAACGATAGAAACAAGGGAAGTACACCAACTCATACACCAAGGAAAACTCAAAACGGACATCAAACTAAAAACGACAGCAATATCATAAACGACATAAGTTTTTTTTTTTTTTTTTTTTTTTAAGATGAAAAGGCGAACTAAGATACTAAAACTCAAAAACGACCATAACAAGGATGAAAGTAGAAAAAACACGTCAAACTATTCACATTTGACAAAGTTGACACACACACACGCACACACACACACACACATATATATAGGGCGATATTTGCATATTGCAAGGTCTTCATGGCGTTTGAAAGCTAAACCACCCTACTTTATAGGAGCCACTATTCTTTTCTTTTTTTTAATCATTTTTAATCCAAAAGCTTTGTACGTGAGCGGTTGTACTCTAAGGAGAGTTCAACAGATGGATTTTACTTCCTCAACAACAAAACGTGCGCCAAAACCCACATGTTCTTGAGAGTGGGTTTGCTGTGCAAAGATCGCGTATGAGATTGAGTCGTGACCCATGATCTCTGATCATGAGCCTTATTAACCAACGTGCCAATATCATATATATATATATATATATGTGCATAACATATATACGAGTTAAAAAATACAGAACGTGTCAATTTGTCCCATTATTACCAAATTGCCCTCTGACCAACTAAACCAAATCAAAAGAGTCACTCACAGTCACATTAACCTCCCACTACCTCCACAACTCTCGAAAACGAGTATAACTAACTCTCCCCCACAACTTTCACTATCATATATATATATATATATATATATTTACATACACGTATATTTAATGTCCAAGAACTCTTCCTCAAAACTTCATCACTCAAAAATTTGATATTCAATAGACTTTGTCGTTTGTGTAGTATCGTTTTCAGACTTCCCAAATGGCTTTCATCAACTCAGTCAGAGCAGTTTTGCTCTTCTGTGTCGTCTTCTTTTGTCTCCAGAGCCTCCCTGTCCTTTGCTTTGAGTACCAAGTTGGCGGTCCCGGAGGCTGGGTCGTCCCACCATCAAACGACAGCAAAATCTACAACGACTGGGCCTCTCAAAACCGGTTCCAACTCGGCGACACAATCCGTAAGTCCTCACATTACTATTTCAATATAAAACAAAGCTAATGTGCACCGTGTTGTTAAGTTCCACTCACTAATAAAACGTGAGTCCCACGATACGAGACTGATGCCCGAGATTTTTTCATTATAATATATTTTTGTAAAGCTTTTTTTTTTTTTTTTTTTTGGTTGAAGGTTTTAAGTATAGTAAAGACTCGGTGATGGAGGTGACGGAGGAAGATTACAAGAAGTGCAATTCAAGTCGTCCAAACTTCTTCTCGAACACGGGAAACACCGTTTTCAAGCTCGATCACTACCGTCCGTTCTACTTCATCAGTGGAGTTTCTGGTCACTGCGAGAGGGGCCAACACCTGATCATCAAGGTCAAGACTCCTGCCGATCATTCTCCATCACACGGTGGCAAATCCTCTGCTTCACCTCTTGTCGTTTCGTCGTTTGGAGCCTCGATGCTCATAGTCGTTTCGCTCTTTGCTTTCTCGTTTGTTGCTCCTGTTGTCGTCTAGGCTTAGCTTAATCAATTAGTTCGTAAACTAGCTTGATTAATGTTCTTAGGACGTCGTTTTTCCTCATGTTTCTAATGTCTTATTTGCACGTTTTAGTTATCGGGTACTATTATTTGCGACTTTGTGATCACATTTATATATGTTGAAAAATGTAATGAAATTTTCATGTTCTTTGCATATTGCAATTAGAGAATAACAGGTTCCAATGTACTTTCATGTGTTTGTCACAACTTCCTTCCTAAATTACATATAAAAACTTACAAATAAGAAAAAGCCCAAAAAAAAAAAAAAAGCTTAGGAACATAAGAAGGACTTGAAAATTACATATATCTAAAAAGAAACCGCCATAAATTCCATTCTTTCAATGGATTTTCTTACATCTGGCTTCAGAAACAGCAAAACCATTTTTTCTGCATTCCAAAGCAAAAGAGTAACAGAGTAACTTTTCAATAATAAAACTGCAGAAAACAAAATTAAAAAAGAAAAAAAAGAAAAACGAAGAAGTTAAATTGTTACCATTGGGGGATAATCATAATTCTCTGCTGGTTTAGATGAATTATTGTCATTCTTTTGAGTCGTTGGCATTCCATTTGCAGAAATCCCACCATTCGATTTCTTCTCATCTCTGGCTTTGCTAAATATGACTGTGAATCCTTCTGCTGTGGAAGGATTGTTCACATCCCAGTCTCCGAATTTCGGCAACGGTCGACCCTTCTCCTGCTGCACACACACAGATTATTTAAAAAAAAAAAAAAAAAACAAATAAATAAATGACAATGAATTTACAGCATGATCTTATTTACAAGCCCCCAAGGAATCTTATAAATCATCGATTTAGTCTAATATATATATATATAATTTGTTGGAGAAAAGTTACTTATATACACAAAAACTTACACAAGTAATTGCTTTTCTGAACTAAAACGAAGAAATGATGATTTTGTAGCAATCCTTTCAAAAAAAAAAAAAGTATTAAACTATCAAGGAGGATTCATATATTCGTTTTTTGAGGGGGCCATATACAAGATTCAAAAAGCAAACGAAAGGAAACCATATATGTATACATAGAACATATATATATATATATATGTTCAATAAAATTTTTACATACATTGAATCAAAGAGAAAATTGATGAACTTGTAATATCCAGGTAACATAGAATCTTACCGATGCCATTGGAGAACGTCGCAGGGGATTCCTGGTAGAAAAAATGGCAGATTCAGAGAAACAAAAACTGAGGGGAGAGAGAGAGAGAGAGAAAGAGAAGGCAAAAAATGAGAGAGAGAGAAGAAAATTGAGCCGAGTATTAAGGAAGGTCCATGGACGCAGGTGGTGGGAATAAACAATTGGGCGACTAATGTTAATTAGGTAGTGTGTATCCTATATCTAGCATTTTATTAGGTGGCACTTATTCTTTTTCTTTCTATTTATTACTTCATCCCAATTCACATTAAAATCCTACATTATGATATTCTTGGAAGTTTGTTGCAAACATTTAATGATAATTTTCTATTTCATTTTATTATAAGACGTAAAGTTGTCCAAATTCACAAAAAAAGAAAAAAAAAAAAAAAAAGATATTTTTGAGGGATTAATGATTTGCATTTTAGAGAGCAATAAATGATAATTGATAAGTTATGGTAAAGTTTTTAATTCAACCATTTAATTAACAATTCTTCCACCGACTAATGAAACCAACCATTGATTTTTTCTAATCAAACGATCCAAATTAATCCACATTCCAATATTCTCCTACAAAACGTTGCAACATTTTTGAGTTCCTTTCCGTCCTCAATAAAACTTGTTTCCTATTGGTAGGTCTCACACGCACTCTCCTATTTCCTTTAAAATAGAATGCAGACGTGAAGCCAAATAAGTCATCTCTATCTCTATCTCTATCTCTATCTCTATCTCTATGCATTTCAACGGCTTGATTTTGTTGCTTAAAAACAAAAAAATAAAAAGTAAAAAAAAAGTTGTTGTTGTTAATTTATTAGGGTAAATTGCTCATTTAGTCACTGAACTTTTAATCTTGTGTAATTTTGATCCCTAAACTTTCTTTTGGGTTGAAATACCTGTAAACTTTTAAAATGTTGCTACAATAGTCATTTTCATTTATTTTTAAACTGACTTTGTAGTAATTTTGTCAAAAAATTGTGCTAACTATGGATTATGTGCAAAAATTAATGGAAAAGATTATTATAGCAACATTTTTTACGGTTTATGATCATTCCAGTTACGAAAAAAAAAAAGAACATAAAATGTCCCCAAACTATTAAAATGTTGCCATAATAATTTTTTTTGTTAATTTAAACGGAATTCATTAGTAATTTAATCAAAAAGTGGTGTTAACTAATGGATTTTGTGTAGAAATTAACGCAAATAACTATTGTAGGAATATTTTAATAATTTAAGGGTATTTTAGCTACGAAAAAAAAAAATTCATGAACTAAAATTATACAAAATTAAAAATTCAAAGACCAAACTAACAATTTATCCCATTTATTATAACACATTCCAACAACTAAATAAGAGAGACAACAACATTTTAAAAAGACAAGTCATGAATACAACTACATAACTAAAACAACAAAGATTAGCGAAATAACGGCAGACCTAGAAGTGATGAAGTGTTACAATTTACAAACAACAAGACGACACAAAATAAACAATGAAGATATATGGTAGAAACACGACATTAAAATGTACATGGACAAACTTAAAAAAAGGAAGTGAACTTGTAAAAACAGGAGGAAAAAAAAAAAGGGATTACAATAGCTACATATAAAAACGCGCAAGAAAAGAAACATAAATGACAACCGAATAACTTCAAATACTTTAGGAAACAACACATACAAAACGACATCAAATAAGGACGTAAAAAATCTCAAAAGGATGAAAAATAATTAGTTAAGAAATAGACATTTCTTTTAAACTCCACATGAAATTTAGGCTTTACGGAAGAGGCAGAAACTTTGAGCAAAGGCAACACCGCTTAAAAATGATTAAAGCTAGTAAATAGGAAAAGCCTTGAAAACAATGGTAGCGTAATAATATAAAGAAAGGGGAAAAAACGACAGAAACTTAATAAAACGACAAGAACAAGTAAAATGACGGATATTATATAAACGACAATTTTATTATAAAACGACATAATATATAATACGAGAGGGAAATACATTATGAGCCTAAAAAGCATAATACTAAAAACGACATTTATATTAGTAAAACGACAATGATTCACAAAACGATATAGAGTAACAAAAGACGACATGATAATGAAAGGACATACCGATGATAGATACTATGGGCCACATGGGCGTGTTGGGGGAACACGCCCATGTGGCCCCACCATCTCCTATAGAAAATTTAACATAATTACAATTAGCAGTGATAATAAATATTTAAGGTATTATTATATTAATATAATATATGAGTTAGTAATAAAAAAAAATTGATATTAGAGTTAGACTAGTACTATTTAGCTCGAGTAGGTTAAATTCACGACCTACTCATTATTCATCAACCTGTAAGTTTTAAGTAAATATATGTCCTAATTTATTTAAGAACTTGTCTATATAAAATTGTGAGGCATATAATTCAGATTAATAAAAATTTTTATTAAAGTTGATATCTTTAATATCAATTGTTGTAAAAATTTAAAGCAAAACACACACCTAATAATAGAAATAAGTTAATAACACTTTCACAATTCATGCAATTTAGAGTTTGAATTCTCTATTTTTCAAATTATAAAGAGAGAGAAAAACACGACCAACTAATCTTTTCTCTTCTTTTGCTAAATCACGACCAACTAATCCTAGGATCAAATGACTGATCTACAAGCAAACAACGTATCATCTGAAGACCAACGGCTTTAAATCCACCACGTCAGCACAAAACCCCACGGAGTTCAACTAATCCACGGCACTGGACAATGGACATTCCAAAATATAGTGAAATACGAATATATTCAACGTCACCGTAAAACAGCTATAGATATATATATATATATATATAATCCATTTTCGTCATTTTAGTCCAAAGCGCACTTTGGTCCAACTCATCACCGCCTTCTCTCTCTCTCTCTCTCTCTCTCTCTCTATCACTTTCGATCGTCTCACTCTGAAGGAAGGTTTCGGCAATGGCGACCGGCGTTCTGAGAAGAGCCATTTCTAGGGTTCCGTCGACGCAGGCTTCGAAGTTCGTACCTTTGCGATTCTTAGCTTCGGAAGCGGAGGCTCGGCAAGTGGAGCCCAAGGGCCAAGGTAGCACGAACCTGAAGACCTTCTCAATCTACCGATGGAACCCCGACAAACCGGGGAAGCCGGAGCTCCAGGACTACAAGATCGACCTCAAGGAGTGTGGGCCCATGGTCCTCGACGCTCTGATCAAGATCAAGAACGAGATCGATCCGACGCTCACGTTCCGGCGGTCTTGCCGGGAGGGGATCTGTGGGTCCTGCGCGATGAACATCGACGGCTGTAACGGACTCGCGTGCCTGACGAAGATCCCGTCGGGAGCGTCGACGATGATCACGCCGTTGCCGCACATGTACGTGATCAAGGATTTGGTGGTGGACATGACCAATTTCTATAACCAGTACAAGAGCATAGAGCCGTGGCTGAAGAGGAAGAACCCACCTTCGGTGCCGGGGAAGGAGGTTCTGCAGAGCAAGAAGGATAGGGCCAAGCTTGACGGGATGTACGAGTGCATCCTCTGCGCCTGCTGCAGCACATCCTGCCCCAGCTACTGGTGGAACCCTGAGTCCTATTTGGGACCCGCCGCTTTACTCCACGCCAATCGGTAATTCCTTTTTCTTATCTATTTGATGCTCTCAAAAATGTGATCTTGAATGTTTCGCTTTTACTTTTAAATCCAAATTTTAACATTGAAGAGATGGAAATGGAAGATTTATGCTAAAAATTGGTTTATAGTGATGGGTTCGTTTCCCTTAATCTACCGAATGTAATAGATAACCTGTAGACTTTCTTTGCTTTTAGTTTTCTGGGTTACTTTGATCCGTTCTGGTTAATTTTGGTGATATGTGACTTGGTTCTGTTGTTGTCTCGTGCCTTATATTTGAAGTTATTTCCTCTCCATTGATGGAATACACATTAAGTTGTTCCAACATTGGTTCTGTGACTTCTGTTTATATCTTATATCTTTGTGTTTCAGTAAGATCATTCTACAATTTCTTCGTAGAACCCAGAAATGACAGAAAGTTAATTGATTGTTCAATTTTCAACTTACATTGGTCTGTGGTCTGTTCCTCTTTCCGAGAATGCATTCTTTCATATTGGTGGCAGGACAGGACTCTAGTACTCGAGAAAATTTCAAGCAATAGTGTTAAAGGCTGCTTCTTATGTTGCTCTTGTTAGTCTCGTTTGGCGGTTTGATACCTGTCAAGCTGTACCCAAGTGCGTGCCTAACAAATGTTTGTGTTAAAAAGATAAAGCGAAAATTGTGAAATTTCTATGTATTATTTTTTTGTCGACATTCTTGGAAATGACTTGGATGATCAGTCGTCTGTGCGATTACTATTTTATCCACGCTGATCCACGCTGTTGGGTCTTGATGGATTTGGTGAAGTAAAACAATTAAGGTTTGAGGTTCAAAAAATTGGTAGTGCGTAGATCCCAGCAAATTTCTTAATGCTGTTGCATTACCTGCAAACTTCCAAATCATCTTTCTTCTACCCTAATTAGCAAAAGGATTTTATTTTATTTTTGCTTTTTACAAAATCCTTGCAAAATATGGATATAACTGAATTGGAATCTCTTCTGTGGTTGTGAATGCAGATGGATCATGGACAGCCGTGATGAATATACAGAGGAGCGATTGGAATCAATCAATGATGAGTTCAAGCTCTACCGCTGCCATACCATATTGAACTGTGCAAGTGCCTGCCCTAAGGGCTTGAACCCCGGAAGGCAGATTCAGAACATTAAGAAGCTTCAGCCATCTAAGCCTCACTAAGTCGGGTACTTGTGAAGCATGATAATTTGCTCATTTATCGGTTTGGCCGGGATATTTTTCTGGGAACTTGTCGAGAGTGTCGACAGTGTTTGAGCTAATAATACAAGTAGCGATTGTACTTTCCATGCGTTTGTGAAACTGTAATGAAGCATGCTTTCTTTGTTTCTAATAAGTGCTTGTAGATTTGAGGTCTCAGATATTTTTGTCTTTGGGCCGGTGATCATCCTGTGTTAGTTCTCTATATGGTTTTTGCTTCGCCAAAAATTTTGAAATATTCATGTTGAACTTCGAAGAACTCCATGGCCATGAGATATGTAGCACATAAATCGTTACTTGTACCATTTTGGAGGTACAAAAAAAATTATAAATTATAATTCCTCAAAGCCTATCTACTCGCCAATTTATAAACCATCATCGATTCCAGATGATTGTTTCGTTTATTTTCTTGTATACACATAGTTACATAAACCATCATCGATTCCAGATGATTGTTTCATATATTTTCTTGTATTCACATGGTTTAAACTGATGCATACAAAAATCCATAATTTGTGTTATAAATACCAAAAAAGGTTAGGTTCTTTGATCTCCTAAAGTTCAACCACTACAGAGGCTACAAATATAAAACAGTTGCTATTGAGAAAATCTCACCGTTCAAAAGCAAAGCTAAAACCTTGCGGCGAGATGAAGTTGTTAGCATCAGCTGGTTTTCTGGTTTTCATCATCATTGTTGGTCGGACCAATGTTGTTCAAGCAAGCAGTCGCATTTCCTTTATCCCACAAGACCTCGAACCATCTACTTATGTTACCATAACAGGTCGATAAATTGATTTCTCTTCAAATGACACAACGACATTCGCATTATTAGGTTTAAGTTCTGAATTTGATAATGCTGAGCCATCTTCTGTAGGGTGCAACAATGACTGCGACACGGCTTGTTGCAGTTGCGACATTGAGAAAGAGCCACCGCTTTGTGTGGAATGCTGTCTAGATGAGCCTTGACTTGAAGGTATGGCCTTTTTGGATTTTCTAATAAAATGCAACTAAAAACCATACCTTCCCTCTTACGCGTCAAGAAAATGCACTTCTCTGGATTTTCGACCAAACATTTTCGGCAAAACTTATCTAACGATGCATTCAATCTTTTCTTCTTTGTAGGTAAAAGACCAATGTTTTACAAGAAACAAAAGTGACTAGCGCTTCAGTCCCAGAAGAAGTTACCAATTTATGTGTTCAACTCTTGTATTTGTGCGTATCGCGTCCTAACATCATTCAACTTCCTTGTCCAATTTACAATGCATTTTTTCAATTGTTTGAGCAAAGAAAAGCCATGATAAATCATGAAATCCACATAAAAGCATGCAGTTCAATTGAAAAATCAAAGGATGAAAAAGAAAAAGAAGCTTAAAAAGCCCGCATGAAATAGCTTATACGGAACCGCAAATATAACTGTTGAATACTAGCTTAAGGACCCCCTCTTGATTATCACAACAAAATGATAGATCTCAGTTCTCTCATCCGAAGATTGATTATTCCCACAAAATTTTGCACAGCACGGCTAATACTATAGTTTTACAAACAAACAAGAAGCATAAATTTAGAAATTTTGTCAAAGCTAGCTCTTAGGATGAGGAATTAAAGATGGTATAAAGTGAACTGAAGGAAAAAACTCAAATATAAAGATATCATATCCACCTTGAAAGACCAAGGAATACAGCAGCTGATGATATCTGTACCCTAAGATCAGCAATATCCACATCATGACCACCTTCAACAAGACCCCATTTATCCACCTGAAAAAAGGTAAACAAATAAATAAGTCCCAGTTTATTAATATCGCTATTGTCCATTGTTGATCCCACTGTATGGGATTTTCCTAAGATATTGGAGTCAAAATTGAGTAGTTGAACATACAAGTACGAGCACATAATAAAGGAAAGGCTAGAAATACAAGTGACCGAACCTGTAAATCTTCTTCAAGTCTACTCAATTCAATTGCTTCCTCAATCTGCAATTTCCCACGAAACATTCCAACAGCAATTACTAGAGAGTGAGCTGCTGCAGCAATAGCATCAATTGCTGCCAATTCACAGTCATCTGTTTTCTTTAGCAGATCTTCTATAGCCTTCACGAGACCATCCTCCTGCTGTCCACCGAAAAAACTCGAGTACACAACGGGCTTAAAGCCAAATTCTGACTCCAACCAATCAAGTACAGGATCGATTTTCTCTACTTGCTTCGCTGCAAAAGTTTTCAAGGGCACCGAGAGTTAACAACAGTAAAATGCTTTCGTGGAAGTTCAAAGCCAAAACAAAAATCCATCATAAGAATAAATTTCTAGGAGATTCCCACATCCACCGTTGCGATTACAACATTTACTGAAAGTAAATACTTGCTAATTTGTATCCAATACGTTGCAAAACATATCTAACGTTTCACAAACAAAATTGCTAACATCTAAACATACCGAAACGATAGTTAGATTCACCCAAAAATGAGTATTCGAATACAATTCAACCACTTTCCAAAAATTCCGAGCTGAGAAAATGCACTTAAGCAACAAAGGGGGACGGACACATTCAACTTTCAAACAACATACCATGTACGTCACTTGTCAGGAAATTGTCCTCCGGCGCACGACAGAATACTAAATCTTGGTTAAATTTCCTCATCAAATTCTCTATGATCTTTGGCCTCGTGAGAGGAACTCTTTCGAGTGCAGTGCATGCAAGCCTCATCAGAGGCATCGTAAAAGGTCTGATCCCATCTGTTTGCTAAAACATTTCAAATTTCGTTAAACCATCTCCAAGAAGACGAATTTCCCAGAAAACGTTTCACAAACACAAATCCATCTTAAAAAAAAAAAAAAACAAACAGTTGGGCTATCTTTGAGATGAGGAAAAAAAAATCACCTATAATAATAATAATAACAATAATAATAATAATAATAAGACAAACGTTAAGCAAATAAAAACTATCCAATTTGGATCAAATCATACATCCAAGTTAGTATTAACTTTAATCCTAAAACATACTTATTAACTCAAAAAGCACTAAACTAAAGCGAAATGAACGAAAAAATCAATACATAGAAATGGGAAAAAAAAAATGGTAGTAATAATTTGGAGGGAAGACGCAGTTCAATTTTGAAGCGAAATGAACAGAGAAAGCAGAATTTTGATCTGAAAGGAGACAAATTGAAGCTAAATTTCTAGAAGTTCGAAAGACCATAAGAATAAAAAATAAAGCTTACCTGATATTCCCATTCAGCAGCAATGGCCTTAGCTAGGGGCAGAGACCGAACCTTGAGCGGTCTCTTGGACGGTGTTTTCAACGTCCGATAGTCAAGCATCACAGTCCATCCATTTCCGTCGTCGGCCTCTCTCGTCGTCACCTTCTGGTAAAACCGCCTTCCGACGATCGAGCCCGTCATGAACGACGTCGGCATCGTCACTGATTTCTCTTTGCTCCTCGGATTCGATTTCGGAGCTTTAATGTATATGCTCCCGTCTTTATTTCCATGGTCGGTTTTTCGATCCGCTCCGTCGGACGAGAAGGTGAACGACGACGACGAGGGGCCGTCGGATTGCGGTTGCTCAGCAGCGGCGGGGACGGAATTGAATCGCCGAGACCATGAGGAGAGGGATTTGAGAAGGTTAGGGTTTCTGAAAGATGTTAGGGTTATGTTTGTGAGAGAATTCGCCATTGATCGGAGTGGAGTGGTCGGATTACTCCGGTTTTCCTTGGAGTTTCCTCTGTTAAGGTTTTGATAGGGCTTTTGGGTCTCTCCAAAGATGACTCTACAAGTTTTTGATTGTCAATCAGTTTGGGCTAGCCTGTTTCAGCGATCTCAAAAAAAAAAAAAAAAAAAAAAAAAAAAAAAAAAAAGTGTTGCGAAAATATTGATGCTATTTACCTCATCATCTCATTTCAACTCAAACTATACTTTTTTTTTATCTTTTTCCCAAAAGTTTTTTGTCCTTTTCTGAAAATTCAAAAAAATTTACTATTACAACTAAAATATTTCAACTTAAACTAACCAACCAAACAAACCCTGAAGAGAAAATCACCTAAATAATTATTTTTTTCAATTTATTGATCAATATGACATTTATTTTTCAATGTTGATCAATACAATATAAAATTTAGGATCCGTTTGGGGTCATATTTAGAGACAGTATTTTAGAGATTAGAGATAGTTTGAGATTTTGAAAATGTGCATTTAAAAAGAATGAACTAATTGGATTGTAAAATACAAAAACTTGAAACGAGTTAAAAAAATAACAATATGGATCTTGTTTCGTTTTTCTCAAAATTCTATGTAACTTGAAAAAAAAATCATCTCATTTTGACTTAAAATGATAAAGTTTTAAACTTTTAAAGTTTGAGTTTTTTGAAAATGTTTAGAAAAATAAATAGTAAAATTAGATGAAAAGAGAAAAAAAAAAAAAAAAGTTTGGAAAACACTTTTTTAAACCCAACCCCAAACGGGGCCTTGGTTTAACTTTAGTTTAATTAAAAAGAGAGAAGTAAATTACAATTTTCAAAAATAATTCAAGTAAATTACTCCAAAAAAAAAAATTGAAGTAAATAGTAAATATTTAGAATAAATAACAGATTTATCATGTAAATAAGTTATTTAGATTAGATTTATTAGATAAAATTATTTATTTACATCTTGAAAATATATCATTTATTTAGTAAAATTTTCATTTACCTTGTAAATCTACTATTTACTGCAAATGTTATTGAAATCTACTATATTAGGGCTTGTTTGGACTAACAATCTAAACCATACAATTACGATATAATTTTTGTCTATTTCCTTCAGTTTTATTATTCACATAGTTTTATAACTCAAATTTTAAAAGTCCATAACTTTACATAGATAAGTTCAAATAAGAATTTTTTTTTTTAATTTCATAAAATTTCAAAACGAATTAAACAAGTTCCACATTGATTTTTTTCTTTTGAACACATTTCAAGTTTTTACACTTTTTAACTCAAGCAATTCCAGCATCTCAATGAACACACAATTAATCCAAACCTAAATTTTACAATCCAAACCTTAGTACCAAATGCATGCTTACTTTAATACTATAATTTTTCGATAATAAATAGCCTACCTATTTTTCTGTTATATTAGGTTTGGCGTCTGAATTGATGATTTATTGCCTTTCACATTAGAAACGTATCTCTCATTTTCAAATATATATATATATATATATATGATAAAATTACCTTATAAAGTTTCTTGTAAATATGCTATTTATCTAAAGTATTTTAAAATATGCAAGTTTTTTAATTTTTTTAAATGGTCAATTTTTTGTAAATTATGTTTCTCCGATGATCACTTAAGTAGCAGAAACGGCTTGAACATAAAATTTTGATTCAAATTCAATTTCTTATATAAAAACACTGTAGAAAAAGTTTGGATTATAACTCAAACCCACAAACCATACAACATCTAAGCCTCTGTTTGATAAATTAATTGGAGATGAATTTTTTAAGTTGGTATTGGTTGACTTTTAAAAATTAATTATAAATTTTATTAACTTAAAAAAAAAAAAAAAGATAACAGTTTTGGCATGATTAAAGTGGAATCATAAAATCTGCTGAAATAGTTAGCTCCAATAATTTTTTTTTTAATATAATTGATTGGCTAAATGACTTGGAAAACGTTTTTATGATTGTCAAAATGCAACAGTAATCAAATACGACCAACCCATATACTTTTCTCTAATCGAAAAACGTGGACATTTATTACGACCACAGACTTAACAACAAATTAATTACGTACACTGAAATTAAATTATGACAATTAAGTCAACAAAGGAGGCGATTCCTTGACACAGAATATTACAAATAGAGGATAAATAAAAATCACATTTCTCCCACTAAGCACCAATCATCGTCTCCTTCCACTTGGTCCCCCACAAAACCCACATCACAAAAACTCATCTTTTCTGATTCCTCATCACCATTTTGATTTTGATCATCACCATTGTTATTGATCTTAACGGTTGTCTGGATAGATTGAGAATCCACAATCAGATTGTCATCACTGGCACCATATGGATCATCATGATCATAGACATGATCATCATCACCATCACAATCACTAACTTCATCACAATAATCATTGAGATGATAACTAGACAGTTGATCCGCGATCCTTGTGGCAGAAACCCCAGAGAAGTTCATCCCCGGTCGGATATCCACGACCCGGAAAGCGAGCAACTTGTGATTGGAAATGACGTTGTTTGATCTCAGCTTCTGGTTTCCCTTGGTCTTGTCCTTGGCCTTGCTTGTTGGGCGCATGTGACAGCCGTTGCACCGGGGCTGGCCACACTTGCCCGTGAATTTGGAGTGGTTGGTGGGCTTGGACGAGACCCGGGTGAACAACCCGGCCGTAGTGGGTGAATCAAACCGATTTACCAATTTGGTATCGGGTCTCGGGTTCAACAGATTTGGTAGGATCCGGTAGGTTCGGACCATCCCATGTTGGCGACCCTCCCTCTTCATGTTGGCCAAACTCAATTGTGAGCTAAAAGGAAATAATTGGGAGAGTGGTTTTGAAGAGGATGTGAGACGTGCTTGTGTTTATAAAGGGGATAAGCTTGGGAAGCAAGGTATTTGAATGGTCATTTACTTGTGGACCAAGCCAATATACGTTGACAGGTCAACTACAGTGTGTGTATATATATATATATATATATTATTTTTCCCACTAAAAAGGGTACAATTTAGACATATATTTCTTCTAGTTGATTGAGTGTTTGCCGAGTACTTTTAAATATTTTATTTTTATTTTAAATTGTGCGTTTCTATTCTATAGGCCAAGGAGACAACTTAACAATGAACTCATTTCTCTCTAAATTATCCAATGTAATTCCCGGTGAAGATAATTTTTATTTTCAACCGGGTACAATTTTCTTAATTTGATATGATTTTTATATGACCTGAAAATCTAAAACTATAACCTACTGATAGGCTTTTTTTTTTTTTTTTTTTTTTTTATCATATCACAAAATTTTTCCAAGTAACCATAATAACGACTATATAAGCAATGGCAGAGGAAGGGGGCTGGGTGGGGGGAGTCATTAACCCCCTAACTTTTTGTGAAATTTTTATGTAGTGGGGGTTTTTTTAATTTAAAAAAATTGGTATGTGCATAAACTAATCTTGACTCCTATAAATTAAGAATTCTCTATATTTTATTGGGTAAATAATTTGGATTTTAAAAAATAAAATAGTTTTATTAAATGGTTATTTATATGAATGTTTAAATTGAAGACTATAATTTAAAATATGTCAATTTTTCTTTTATTTACAGGAATGTTATATTTGAAACTTATAAAGATCACATTATCCTTTTATTAAGAATGAAATATAAACAAATAAAAAATAATAAAAAGAGGAAAGAAAAAATTTCTAAAAAATTCAAACTAAGCTAATCTTTTATCGAAAGGGAAAAAAAACCAATTTTCTTGATTTATTATAAAGAAAAAAAGATCATAACAGATATTATATTATAAATGAAAAACAATCATTTTAATAAATAATTGATCAGTAAGACAAAATTTACAGTGAACATATGAAGAAAATTAAATAGATGTTGTACAAAAATATTACAGACTTTAAAATTTAAAAAAAAAACATCATAATAATATAGTAATTATCATAAAGAAAAAAAATATCATATTGATATAGTAATCTTAAGAGAAACCCAAAAAAAAAAAAAAACCACATTTAAAAACATATCATAATGATATGGTAATTATCATAAAGAAATAAGCAATTGTATATAACATTTAAACTTTAGAAACAAACTATTAAAACAATTCCAATAATAGTAAATAAAATAAATTATCATAATAACGTTATAATTATCATAAAAAAACCTAAACTATACTTAAGAAAGTATAGGTTTATAAAAAATATAAATCTTACTAACAAGCAATCACTGTAATAAAGAACTAGTCGTTAACATAAAGATACAACAATGATGAACAAATAAAAAAAAATCATGATGAGAGAAAATGATGTTAAATATAATAAAAGGGCAAAACATGTACTATGAATGGTTGTTCGTATAAAAGTGGGCATTTATGTAATATTATCAAAAAAATAGACATATTTTGAAATGAGATCCTAAAAATAAACTTTTTGTGTAATTATTTCTTTATTAAATCCATATACATTAGTGGGCCTAATGGCTTAATATAAAATCTAAATCTGAACTATAATTTTAATAGCTCAGTAGTTTAAAAAACTGGCTCATTATACTAAGTAATATTTTGTTTACACATAAACTAAAAGCTTCTAAAGAAAGCCAACTCTTCACTTTCCCATTCCATCATTTCTAAACAAATTCAGAAATTTGCTCTGTTATTCAATGTGTGATTTTTATTTTTATTTTTTTGGTTTATTGTATTGAATTTCTTCTTAACTTGAAGACAACTTTGTCTTGGTCTATCAATTGATTCTTCTTCAACTTCTTGTTTCCGCTTTAGGTTTTTATTTCTTTTTCTCACTTCTTATTCTAATTAATTTTTTTAATGATTTTTTGATTGTGATTTTTCTATTTGTCTTAATGTGGAATTGGCGGGTCATGGTACTACTGTTTTTTTTTTTTTTTGAATTTTTGTGCGTGTGTGTTCTTATCTATTGGTGATAACGTGCTAATTCCGATTAGAAAATTAGAAATATCTCACTAGAAATTAGTGATTTTTAGTTTTTATTATGGATTTTAGCAGAGAAAATTAGAAATAGCAATGTTTAATATTTCTGGATTTAAATACAATTTTATTTTTTATTTTTCAATTTAGTTTGTGATAAATTTAGACATGCTTTTTATTTGTGAAGAATTTTGGGCTCATGGGATGTAATGATGTTAGTGCCATATATGGAAGATAATTTTTTGAATGACTACTTAATTATCTACATTGTAAATTGAGAAAGAAATTACTACAAAATTTAAGAGTGAATCAATTATAGGTGAGTTTGTCTCTATAAAAAAAAAAAAATCATCGAACGCAACTTATATTTAAAAAAAGAAAATGATATTTTGAAGTATATAAATTTAACATAGTTACTCTTTTATTGAGCGAATAATGCTATTTACAAGTGTATAAGATTTTTTTTTCCATTTTTACAAGTGATATATTAGACTTGGCACTTCAAGACGTGAAATTTGAATGACTAAAGTATTATGAATATATTAAGATCAACACCTCAATTTCAGGTTATTTCTTATATTGTTTTTATTTTTACTTACGTATAACTGACAGTAACATGTTGTCTTATTTAGATATAATATTGATATTTTAAATTATCAATATATCATGAATTTAATAAACAAAAAAACATATATAGATATATATTTTAGTATAATCTTAATTAAAAAAATTTTGACCCTCTTACCATTAAATCATGACTCCTTCCTAACTCCGCCATTGTATATAAGAAAAATCATTGACAAAAATTTGTTTACCGGCTTTAGATAACCACACCAAAGAAGTGACGATTACTTTGAATCGCTATAAAAGTTAAAATAGTTACTAAAAATGTAAACCGATGTCCAATGTTGAGACCTTGTACAACTTAAGTGCTCTAAAAAAAATTCCTGTATAGAAAGTAAAAGGAGAGAACATATCCTATGGAGTCGAACAAGTTTTTCAAATAAAAAAATATGCAGCTGGATATCATGCGCTGTGACAGAAGTCAGGCTTCACACATTTTCTGATTCCGTGTGTTCCGGTTCCGATTCCGAGGGCTTAATGAGTGGCTCTTTTTCCTTGCTGGTTTTGGAAGTTATGATCAGTTGTCCCCGGACAGGATATAGCAGGAAATGTTGACAAATGAAGAGGAGGTCAAAGAATATAGATATCTGCAAAAGTGCGTATTTCGTTAAAGAAAATTTCGTATCAGACAGAAGCTCAAACCTCATAGTTTCACAGACATAAAATGATTGACAAAATGCTATGGTGGAAAAGAATAGAATGATCATCGATAAAGTGGACGATATTGGACAACAAACAAACATTCGGAGCAAGGTAACTTCTACTTAATGATCCTTTTGCAAGGATTTCTCTTCAATCTGTAACTGGAGTAATGTACTGAAAATTTAATGCAAGAGACGTTGTTCTTTAGCTAAATAAAGCAAAAGCTGGGATAAGTGATCCGTATAACACATAACGCAGCCGTATAAGAAAGAATTTGATAACATTCCATACCAAAGATAGCAGAGTCTTCCCTATATTTCCGTAGAAGTTCACCCAAGAATCTGTAAAAAGCCAAAAAATTTATATTAGCACAGAAGTAATACGTATTAGGATTAGTTGAGTAGAGATGACATACTTTGATCTATAGACTGTACAGCCATCTGCGCGTAGTTTGCAACTCCTCCCGTAAAGTCGAGTAAAATATTGCCGATGCTGAATCCATCAGTACTCTTCCGCCTGAAGTTCATGAAAGCCTATAGTTCGAAACGATGATGAAAAATTATCAAAAGGCGGTACAGAGCAAGCAATTTTAGTACAATCAAAGTGATCGACGAAACATGATGGTACTAAAAGCAAAAACCGTTCATTGCATTCCTCTTTTCTAATGAGTGTGGATTCTAAAAGAACACATTTCACGCTAATTTTTGTAGCTAAGGCTTAAGTGGTAAGCAGTTTCCTACCTTTTACAGGACTAATCCTAGATTGATATCTCTCTCTTGTCAGTTCATAAAATTACATCTCATACAACAAAGAAAAATTCAAATACGAGGTCATCTCTGACCTGAGGAATATATTTGATGACTGTCATAAATACTTGGATTGAGCTGCAACACAATGAATTGTACGATGTCAGACAGAAAACTAATGGGCGCAAGTTCGCATATCAAGCAAAAGAAGAGTATGTCATTCGATCTTTCTTGAACCAACTTGAACTACTTTCAGATGATGGCCAAATCAGAAACCAAAAAAAAATTCCCAACAGAAGAAAACAATAGATAACTAAACCAAGCATCTTACTTGAATATTGAGATCAACCAAAGCCAAGAATGGGCTGGCAAAGCAATGAAAAAACAAACTCCAGCAATTAACCACACAACAGAGACAATTGCAAGACTTATCTTGGAGACTGTCTGACTTCCACGCTGCATAATGACATCATTCAGAATTAGTAAGGCAATATCCAACGCAATACTAAAATTTTGATGCGACATTCGGTGTGAAATTCGACACCAAAATTTGGCATTTAAATGCTCGTTGATTGATGAATCACTTTTTTCATTTCATGGTAAAAACACTTCTATTATTATTTTTTTTTAATTTTAAAGCACCAGACTTTATGAGTTGTATGCATTATAGCATTAGCACTAACACTAAATATAGCAATTAGGCATTGGCATATGCATTGAAGACTATTTGAATACATACATAAAGTCACCAATATCAGGTTAATAAAAGCTATAAGACAGAATAAATCTTACTTCATAGATTACAATTTGAAACAAGGTGATTGCTGTTAAGAGCACAGCATGAATTGAGAAAGCAACATCATTTGCTGCGACGGGTATCATCTGCAACAATCATTGCACATTATTTATATATATATATATATACATTTATATACATATATAACAGTCCTAAAAGCATTTAAAAAAAACAAAAAGGTGAAAACGACCACAAATCGAAAGTCGTATAACAAACCTCGTCCGAGCCGTACTTCTCGCGATATTGTTTCTGGACATAGGAGCTGAAGTAGAGAGTGGCGTTGTAAATCAAATACGACGAGTGCTTTGTCAAGTTCAGCACCACGAAATCAAAGTTCAACCCCACAACGCTTTACACACAAAAAACCCACAAACAAAATCACTTTTTTTTTTCTTTCTTTTTTTCCTTTTTGGCAACAACCTTAGACATTAAGGAAAGGAAAGAAAAGGAAAAACAAACAAAACCCAGAAACTAAATTCAGGGGAAAAATCGATTTAAAAAAAAAAAAAAAAACAGAGAGATGGAGGCAAAAACCTTTTTCTACGGAAATTCAAGATGACTTGTGGGTAGAAACTGATAGACCAAGAAATGAAAGCAATCCAACCCAGAACTTCGTACGTTATCTCCAACGGAATCGAATTCCATGATGCCATAATTTCCTGTCTTCCCACTCGGTTGGAATGGAGACCCAAAACCAACCAAAAAAATCTCTTTTATTAGCTTTGTCTGTGATCCGTTCAATTCAATAATCAATCTTATACTCTGTATATTTTCAAACATAACCTGAACAAATTATTGAAGTCATAATCGATATACTTAAAGCCACAACGAAAGGAAAGGAAGTTTTCGGTCGTCCGATGTCAGATTCTAAGTACATCGGTACCGTACGTTTCTGGTTGGCCCCAGTAGTTACGTTTTGGCGTCCGCCACGTTGCGTGACCATTTTTCTTTTACTTCAAAAAAATAAAAAATAACAATAATTATAATTTATATCCTTATCAGAAGGTTCCGAATTTCAAAGCCGAATAACAAGAATTTTCTAAATGAACAAAGCCGGTTATACGAGCCACATTCATTTGGTTATTGCACTCACGAAGCATTTATAATCTTCCCTCTTTTTTCTTTTTTTTTTCTTTTTTTTTTTTTGAACTTAGTCATGAAATATGTGCATGAAGGTCCCTTTGTCCATCATTTAAAAAAAAAAAAAAAGTCCGCTGTCCATATCCAGAGATAAAAGTCGTTGTTAGTTTCCGTACTATTAATTTTTGAAAAATTGTTACAAATAACTTTTCTAACAAAATAATTAAGATCAAATAATAAAATTTTAAGATATTTAAAATAACAGTAATTTTATTAATTTATTAGGTAAGCTAAACTTATTACGTAGACATAAAATTTACTGGTAATTTTTCAATGAATGACTTGTCTTTATTAAAAAAAAAAAAAGAAAAAGAAAAGTCTTGTATACATTGTTTTTACTATTTCAGAGACCCCATATGAAGTAAAGTGGATGGAAAAATAAGGATAATCGACGGCAACATTTAAATTGAAAAACTTTTTTTTTTTAATTTGAATTGAAAAAAGTTTTTTTTTTTTACTAAAACATCACAATATAGTTAGAAAAAGAAAATATATCAATTAAAAACCTCCCAATAAATAATAATGTCCCATTAAAAGCAACCAATTATGATGTCTTTAAATAAATAAATCGGATCCGAAGAACATTGTCCGATTTTTCGGAGAAACATAAACAAAAGGGCATACCAAATATCTACTGATATTCAAAAATTAGAATTAAAAATAGAATTATAGTTGATATTTCTAATACTACTACAAATGCCAAAAATGGTTACTGTTTACTGACACAATTTGTGGGCCAAGCCAACCAAAGAGTGTACGGCGGGGATGCAACTTGGATTCCTCCGATCAACGAACGGACCAGCTTATGATTTTCAACTTCACTTTAGAAAATAATTTCCCATACAATAGAAAGTCTGACTGCTTGACAATATGATTGTAAACAACAATTTGCTAACGAAATCTTTTTTTTCTTTTTTCATTTTTTGCATTGCGTTTCCCTCTCCGGAGAAGAAGGAATGGCATCATGGAATTCGATTCCGCTCGAAATCGCATACCAAGTTCTGGGTTGGACTACTTTCATTTGTTGGATTATCGGTGGCTACCCTCAAGTCATCTTGAATTTCCGCAGAAAAAGGTAACACAACACAAAATTCATTTCCCATGATTTGTTGTTCATCTCTGTTTTTTCAGCTATGTTTATGGTTTTTTTTTTTTTTTTTTCCGTCTTGTTAGTGTTGTCGGGTTGAACTTTGATTTCGTGGTACTGAACTTGACAAAGCACACCTCGTACCTAATTTACAATGCCACGCTCTACTTCAGCTCCGATGTCCAACAACAGTACTTTGACAAGTACGGCTTCAAAGAGGTTTCTACCTTTCTCTGCTTCTTTACTTGGTTTTTAGCGCAATTTTAGGTTTGTGTTCGATTCGAATCTCGGTTGCTGTATGTACTGCTATTTGTTGCAGATGATACCCGTAGCCGCAAATGATGTCGCTTTCTCAATTCACTCGGTTCTCTTAGTATTCGATTTTGTTGCTCCAAATTGCAATTTATGAGGTAATTAGTTGGTGATTTTTGTTACATATTGTAAAACCATTTAAAAATAATAATAATAATTTGGCGTTGTGTTGATGGATTTATTGCAGCGGGGAGGTCAGACAGTGTCTAAGGTCAGTATTGCAATTGTCTCCGCGGTGTGGTTAACGGCTGCAGTTTGTTTCTTCATCGCCTTGCCAACACATTCTTGGCTTTGGTTGATCAACATTTTCAAGTAAAGTTTTTACTATGGCTTCGTTTCGCAAACCATCTAAAACTCAAAATTTTCATCTCAGTTTTTGTCTTTTTCTGAAAAGTCAATAAAAATTATAACTAGCTTGTTTAAGGTCAGTATTGCAATTGTCTCCGTGGTGTGGTTAACGGCTGCAGTTTGTTTCTTCATCGCCTTGCCAACACATTCTTGGCTTTGGTTGATGAACATTTTCAAGTATAGTTTTTACTATGGCTTCGTTTCGCAAACCATCTAAAACTCAAATTTTTCATCTCAGTTTTTGTCTTTTTCTGAAAAGTCGATAAAAATTATAACTAGTTTTTAAAAAGTTAACTAACTCAAACTTAAAAATTTCAACTCAAACCGTTTCACCAAACGACCCTATATATCTCTTTATTTTGTCCGATTCTGTTGGCTTTAAAAGAGCAGAACTTGATTCACTTTCGCAGTTTCAAATTCGAACTCGCATACCTTAGATGTGCAAATTTGTTGGTTAATTTAGTTGATTTATTACTAATTCATCAATATTTTGCAGCTCAATCCAAGTTATTATGACAGCCATAAAATACAGTCCTCAGGTTCTGCCTACCTCTTTGTTTTCCTCTGTACCCCATTTGTCCTTCTGTGACAGAAATTGTGAACTGTGAAGTGTAGGCTTTCATGAACTTCAGGCGGAAGAGCACGGATGGATTCAGCATCTACAACATTTTTTTCGATTTCACGGGCAGCGTCACGAATTACTCGCAGATGGCTGTAGAGTCTATCGATCAAAGTTTGTCATCTTAATCTCCTCTAGGAAATAGTACTTGGCCGCATTGATACATATTTGATACTTCTCTGTTAGCTTATTCTAAATGTTTGGTCTACTGCAGATTCTTGGGTGAACTTTTATGGAAATACTGGGAAATTACTGATATCTTTGGTATGTTATTGCTAAGCTTGTCTTTTACATTTGATTTTGGGAAAATTATTTCTGCCACATATATATCACCTAAAACTTTAATTATTGACTATGCTTTAAATGGGCCAGCTAAACTAATATCCTTGCAAAAGTTTTCTATTATTTGCTTAAAGATGTAGTATAGTACCGAGTAAAGAAGTTACGTTGCTTCCAAGGTTTATCTGTTTCCCTAAATCATCCAATATTCCTTTCCAAAAAAAAAAAAAAAAATCCAATATTTGTATCATTGACCATATTTTTCCTTTTCTATGTTTTCCTTTAATATTTTTCTCATCAGTCCCTACTTAGGGTCATTTTCGGGTCATTTTCAATTTACCTCTTAGATTTTCAAATTATTACACTTAACTCTTTTTATAAAAATTTATGTTTTAAAAAATGAAAAAAAAAAAAAAAAAGAAGATAATTAGTCTCTCTAAAACACTTTAGTTAGAATTTCAATTAAAAAAAAAAAGAAAAAAGACCATATGTCTTGACACATTTTTTTTGTTTGTTTTTAATGAAAATTCTATATAGATGATGAAGTGGGTTGAAATTAAAATTCAGAGGATAAAACAAGAGTTTTTATATTTAGAGTAAAGTAAAAGTGATCCTAAACTTTAGGAGGCATAGGTAAGAATAATCGTTTTCTTTATTATTAATTTGAGTGTAACGCTAATACAAAGTTTTTCTCTGAATGAAATGCGAATATATGTATATATGCAGATATCGATGTTCTTTGACCTTGTCTTCGTGTGTCAACATTACCTTCTATATCCTGCTGGGAAAGCACATGTCCCTTGCAAAACCAACAAGGAAACAGAGCCACTTGTTAAGTCCTTCCATCAACCAGATCATTCACAAAGCGTTTGAGCGTTAGCCTAATTGGCTTAAAACCCTCTCTTTATCTAAATATGTACACATAAATAAATATTATCCTCATACGTGTAATATGAAAATTAGTCCACTTGCTCCAAATAAAAAAGCATCCGATTTACTGTAATTAAATCATTTATAATTGTCTGAACACTCTGTATCTGTAAAAAAAATTCTATTAATTTAGAGCAACTAAAGGTAATTTGTTTGAAAAACTGAAAGCGACGAAACATAAGAGTGTTAATAACTTTTTTGATGGCAAAAAGCAGACAAAAAAAATTATAATCTCAATGATGATTATGAGTTAGTGATTGTGATAGTGATGATGATCATGTCTAAGATCATGATGGTCCATATGGTGTCAGTGATGACAATCTTATAGGGTATTTAGTGGGGTAGTTTGAGTTGAGATTTTTTAATTTTTATAGTAAATTTTTTTGAATTTTCAGAAAAGACAAAAAACTTTTTGAGAAAAAGACAAAAATTTTTCGGGAAAAAGACAAAAAAAAGTTTGAGTTGAGTGGTTTGAATGGGGATGTCAAACACCCCTTTAATATGAATTCTTAGTCTGTCCAAACAACGGTCGAGATCAATAATGCTGGGAAGTTACTACTATCTTTGGTATGTAATTGCCAAGCTTGTCTGTGGAAAAAAAGAGTGAGAATTATTCTCACTTGAACACTAAGGTTAGAATTTGTACTAAAAACAAATAAAAAAAAGACTATCTGACTACATTAAACTAACTTTTTTTTGTTTGTTTTTAACGGAAATTCTAATAGAGGGGGATTAAGTGTGGCGAATTTAAAATTCAGAGGATAACATGACAGTTTTTAGAGTTTAGGATGGTAAAATAAGAGTGATCCTAAAGTTTAGGGGGCCATATAAGAATAACAAAAATGTTTAGCAAAACCAACAAGGAAACGGAACCACTTATTGAGCCCTCTAATCAACCAGATCATTCACAAAACGTTTGAGCTAAGCCTTGACGTAAAACGTCTCTCTCTATCTATAAATATATATATATATATAAATATATATATATGTATATTTTCTACATACTTGTAACCTGAAAATCAGTCCACTTGCTCCTTAAGATCCGCTTTCCTTTTTCACGTTACATGTACAAGGCAAGCATCCGATTTGGAGTAATTAAGTCATATGTAACTATCTGAACACTCTTGTATTTGTAAATAGTTCTATAAGTTTAAAGTAATTAAAGTGCTGATAATTTCACTTGAAAAACTGAAAGTGACGAAACAGATGAGTGTTAATAACTTTTTTTTATGGCAAAAAACAGACAACTTTGTTTAATTTCAAATAATAATGTGGTTTGTTTGCCCATTAAAAAAAAAAAAAACCATAGAAAAGAAAAAGTAAACCGGTGGAATGAAAAAGACCCGGTTTGCAATAAAACACGAGGTTGGATCATTTGGACGGCAAAAGTACACAACTTTCATGCTTATAGGTGACCGTTTCAATGGTCATCATAGATTATGTCCGTTGGCAATCACAAGAACTCTTCTCTTAGCTTTGTTTGGTTGGTTGGTTCAATCCAACGCAACTCAAACTTTTTTTTGTCTTTTTCTCAAAAAGTTTTTGTATTTTTCCCAAAAAGTTTTTTGTTTTTTCTGAAAATTCAAAAAAATTTACTATTACAACTAAAATATTTCAACTCAAACTAACCAACCAAACAATTTTATTCGCTACTTGTACCGTTCAAATCCCTTCACCCATTTTTTTTTAATTTGCAATCACATTAGAATGATAAAAAAAAAAAAAAAGTTTAGATTTACCATAACTTAGATAAAATTTAATGATTCAAAAATGCAGAATACAAGAACCGTTTTAAATAATTTAAAATCAAGAGCAAGAAGCAATGGGTTCCTATTGGCCACCCCCAATCTGTTGGAAAAGTTCTATCATTATGTAAATATGATTATAAAATCTTTTTAAAAAGTAATATCCTTTACACAATAATTTTAAACCGTAACATCTCTATGACAACTGGTCTTGCCAGTTTAATTTTAATATATACAAAGAATGTGAAGACAAGCTACTATAAATTCGTTAACTTTGCCACCCACAAACATTTGTACATATGTATACATATATTTAGATTTCTGCTATAGATACTAAAAAAGAGTAATTTACCTAATTAGCCCCTGAATTCGTTAAAAGACACCAGTTTGATACTTATTTTATTATATTTTATTGGTCAAACTCTTACAATATTGGCCATTACAATCCTTTCCATTTAAATCCTGTTAAGTTTTTAATGGAATGAATTATGTGCGATGTATGTGATATAATTTGATAGGGTATTTTAATATTTGACAATAAATTAAATTTAACAAAAATTTTTAAAAATTTCGTAAAAAAATCCTTATAATTTCTTCAAAAACCGGCATCTCTCTCTCCCCTCACTCTCTCTACTTTCTCTCTTCATTTCCTTCGCCAAGAAATTGATGATCGCCGTTGCGTTTCTCGTCGCTGCCGATTCTTGACCTCGCTTTCGGAAGCCTTCTGTCAATGTGGCCTTTCAATTGCTTCCTCCCTCAGGTTTGGCACGCGCGCTCTCTCTCTACCTCTACTTCTTTCTCTCTCTCCTAGGGTTTGGTTTTCTCTGGGGTTTGTCGCGAATGGCATTGCAGACATCTAGAGAGCTCAAAGCCAGCGAGATGTCGTTGGAGACTGGCCAAAGGGAGTGGACAGCAGTGTTAAGCAAGTGAGGGCCAAGGGAGATTCAGAAATGACCACAACACCAACAAATCCCAACTAATTTTTTTTTTAATTTTTATTTTTACAAATAGACAAATAAAAAGTTGACGTTTGACTTCATATCCGTGCCATTAGAGGACGAACACTCCTAGAAAATGTAGATTCCACGACGGAACTTCCACGACCGTTTTTAAAAAACCGTCGTGAAAAATGCAGCAAAAACACGGAGCGGAACAGAGTTTTCGAAAACTGTCGTGAAAACCGAAGCTTCCACGACGGTTATAAAAAACCATCGTGGAAGAGCATGCTTCCACGACGGTTTTTAATAACTGTCGTGGAAGCTTGCAAAAACAAAAAAAATTTTTTTTATCTTCCACCATTCTCTTCCACGATTCTCCGACGGGTCCACCAAGGAACTCACGCGGCTTTCCCTCTCTCTCTCGCCACACTCCGCCCGTACCCACGCTCGACAAGCCGGTAAGTTGTAATGTATATTGCTTGGGTAATACACGGATTTGGAAATTTTTCGTCCAAAATGTTGATTTTGTTGATTGTGGTTGTTGATAAAATGTTCCGTCCAAAATGTTGATTTTGTAGATTGTTGAGTTGGGAATATTCCATCCGAAATGGCCAAAATCCGTCCCTTACATTTTCGGTGATTGTTCATTGTGGTTGTGTTTTAGATTTGAATTAAATTGGTTGGGTAAGGCACGGATTTGGGAATTTTCCGGAAAAAAGTGTTGATTTTGTGATTTAAATGTTTTTGAGGAAATAAAATGAATTCGTAAATTTTTTTTTTCATTGTTACCTATCACGATGGTCAAAAAACTGTCGTGGTAGGGGGTCCTACTACGATGGTTTCTCAAGGAAACCGTCGTGGAAGATTTCCTTACCACGATGGTTTTTTATGTAGAACTGTCGTGGTATTTTCTTAAATGTTCATATTTAAGTCCTATTTTTGTTCATTCCACGACGGTTTTTTAACCGTCGTAGAATCTGAAAAGATTCCACGACTCTGAATTCCACGACGGTTAGAAAACCGTTGTGAAAATGTTACCACAATGGTTAAAAACCGTCGTGGTATCCACATTTTGTAGTTGTGGAAGGCGAATCAAGTCTAAGGACTGAGAGCATATCTGGGTGATGTAGTTGTCCTAACTGGACCTGCCATTTCAAGTGTTTCTTCCATTAAGCTTTTTTTCATTTTCTTTATGTTAGCATAAGACTTGTCCTTTTGTAATTTTGTTTATTTTCTCTAGTTCTACTAAAGTCGTGAAGCTTCTCTTGTGGGATCGTTATTCTGATTGAATTTGTTGAATTTGGGATTTTCCCCTTTGAATGAGATTTATCCTCTGAGGTTAGGACTCCATTCCATACACTCTCTGAAGAGATTTCTTTAGAAAAGCTTGACTCTTTTAAGTCATTGGGGTTCGACGTATCTGGGTTTTTGTTTGGTTGCTGGGAAATAGGTTTTGGGTGTTTTGTGGTTTGAATCAAGGCCCCCATTGGCCATTGACCTACTTGGCGCCGGTTTACTCCCATTCAGACCAAAAAGGGACGTGGACACTTTCATAGCTCTTGATGGTCTCTCTCTTCTATTAGTCGAGATAATGCTAAAAATATTTATTTTTTGGTATAGACAGCAAGCACACACATATTCACAGGTAGATCGATTACAAAAGTTTTTAAGAGGAGAATTAGATGGATCCAAAAAGTGGATCCCACCTAATCAATAACCGCCGGGGAGGGGGATGGTCCCCTCTAACTCACAAAAAAATGCAAACCAAACAAATTGTTTCAATTTTGGGAGCTAAATTTAAGATGCAAAGGGTGTTTTGGTCTTTTTAAAAAAAAACTACACATGTGAGTGTTTTAGTCTTGTTATTGAAAAAAACTATCACACGTGTGATTCAGTTAGAAATTTAACAGTTTTAGACAGACAATATTATAATTGTCAATATTTTAAAAATTATGGGTCTGATCGGCAAAAAAAAAATAAACATGGACGAAATAGTTATATCTTAAAGAATTTAAAGACTATTTGAGTCAATTATTATATTAAAAAATAACATATTGATAGTGCTTTATTTTAAACTGAAAAGTCTTTATAAAAATACTTAATTATGCATATATTTTTTTATATACCGATAAGAAATACCTATCGCAAAATGACCTACGTATATATACCGATAAGAAATACCTATCTATTTCTTCATCTAAATGTGATCTGTCAAATGTCAATGTTAGTTGGCTTGATCCACACGCACATCACCAATGTCAAACACCTTGCTTCCCAAGCATCTTATGCTATGCGCTTTCTATAAATCTCAAGCACAACTCACCACCACCACCACCACCACCTCTCCAAAATCACCCTCTCATTTATTTCCCTTTTTTTTTTTGTTTTGTTTTTTTTTTTTTTAAAGCTCACAACTCAATTTGGCCGGAGATGAAGAGGGAAGGTCGCCAACATGGGATGGTTCGGACATACCGGATCCTACCGACACCGTTGAACCCAAGACCCGACACCAGATTCGTCAACCGCTTCGACTCGCCCACCACAGCCGGGTTGTTCACCCGGGTCCCGTCCAAGCCCACCAACCACTCCAAGTTCACCGGCAAGTGTGGCCAGCCTAGGTGCAATGGTTGCCACATGCACCCAACATGCAAGGCCAAGGACAAGACCAAGGGAAATCAGAAGCTGAGATCAAACGACGTCGTTTCCAACCACAGGTTGTTGACTTGGCGGGTCGTTGACGCCCGACCCGGCTTGAACTTCTCCGGTGTTTCCGCCACCGGGATTGTGGATCAACTGTCTAGTTATGATGTGGATGATCATGATCATGATGATGGAGAAGAGGAATTGAGTGATTATATATATGATCATGAGGATCGTACGGTTGAGATCAATAATGCCGTTGATGATGATGATCAAGTGGGTCATGGCGGTGATGATGAAGAAGAGATGAGCTTTTGTGATGTGGGATTTGTGTTGGAGCAAGTGGAAGGAGATGATGGCTGGTGTTTGGTGGGAGAAAAGTGATTATTCTAATTTTGTTTATATCCTTTTTAATTTAATTAATTAATTGTTGCATTCTCAATTAAACTGATCACAAGGAATCTTATCCTTTTCTTCTTTTTTATTTGTCCTTATTTTTATTTTTATTTTTTAATTCCAAGATCGTGTAATTTGTTGTGAAGTCTATTGTTTCATATAATTAAATGTTGAGATGATAAAAAAGCAAAAAAAAAAAAAAAAAAAAAAAAAAAATTTGTTGAGTGATTCTTGATTAGCGTGGCCTCGTGTGGCATCTACTTTGCCAGTAAATTATTCGTATTGCGTGCACGAAATATATACTGAAATGAGACCTAACCTCTTTGAGCTAATCCTTTCACCTTTTTCGAGAATTTATTTTTTGAATCTGAAACATCTCAATGTTATTCTATCCTTTAGTACAGTGCTTTTGAATTTTAAATTGACAAATTTACTTTTACACTTGAATATGTAAGTGAACAATAATTTATTGTTAAGTTAAAATAAAAATGTAAAGTAAAAAAATGACTTATTAAGACTCTCTTGTCTAATATTTAAGAATTAAATTCTATTACCGTCTATCAATAAAATTCAATAATAAAGTCGAAGATATCATTGATTCTCTTTTTCAATTTAACAAAAAAAAAAAAAAAAGTTGGGAGGGGGCGAAGGGTGTGTCGTTGGGGGTGGGGGGTAAAGCTCGTGGGCGGGTGGTCCGTCGCCTAGGTTGCGGGCCTCGAGAGGGGAGGGGGTGGGTCTGGGTCGTGAGACAACTGGATCTAGCTGGTTGGTAAGGGTGGAGTTGGGTATTATGAGATAAGATACATTATAATTATTATATACAAATAATATCTAAACTGTTAAAATCGATCAAACGATTATTAAAATGAATTTTATTACGGCCTTACCCAATAAAATAAATATATATCTTTGGAATAAAATTCTTCTTTATAAATTTTAAGACTTAAATTGGAATTTAAATTATACATTACGAATTTCATTTCACTATTTTATTTATTTATTAAAAAAATTTTAAAATCATTTTAACTTTATAAGATATATATTTTTTTAAATCCACAGTTTTTGCTTTTATTTATCTACTAACTAAAAAGTAAAAACCAAATAGATATGTACAGTCATGAAAAGCACCTTAGCATGCAAATACACGTCGATGAGCAAATGATTAGCCGCCACGTCAATTAAGATGCCCACGTCAGTTTACAGTCTCTTTTTTAATCCATTTTTTTTATTGTTTTTTATTCTTTTTCCCCCTTTCTTCTGTAACCGAACGAAGCGGAGAAAAAGCCCTAATCTGTACAATTCCTCCGGTTACTCTCTGCCGTTCCCAGCTATACTGTCCGACCAATTACGCAACATCAGACTGATCTTGTCCGTCCATTTACCCCCGACGCGTCAAACGCCCCTGCGCTTACGACGCAGCGGAAATTTCCCCTTTCTCCTTCTTCTCAGGTTTTACTCTCTCTAAACTGAAACTCCCTCTCTCTGCTCGGATTTTTTTTCCTGTTCTTGGCCTTCGGTGTTACTTGGCTTATACGATTCGTTATTCCTTTGCATGTTTGACTCTGTTATTTCTTCTTTATTTTGGAATTCCTCTGAATTTTTTTCAGTAATTTTTGGCCTTTAATTTCACTGCATTGTTAAGTTTTCTGCTCAAATGCTTGGGTTATTGCTTCTTCAGGTGGATTCCGATCACACAGAGCTTAATTTGGTCCTAAAGTTTCAATTTTTGTTTTTTATTATCATTTTTAAAGTAATTTTTGGCCTTTATTTTCATTGCATTGTGAAATTTTCTGCTCAAATGCTTGCGTTATTGTTTCCTCTAGTGGATTCTGATCACATGGAGCTTAATTTGGTCATAAAGTTCCAATTTTTATTATTATTATTATTATTATCATTTCTTTGGCATTTTAAGTTAGTTATAAAGGTTGTCAAGGTTCTTGATTACCATTTGTTTTGATTTTCTCGGTACAATGTTGTTGTCAATGAAGGTCAATGGACTGTCATGAACCCGACATATCGAATCACCGGCGTGAAGAAAATGGCCCAAAAGGTTCTTCTTTTGAGATGAGTCAGGAAGTTATTAGTGGTGAAGAATGTCAAACTTCTAAATTTTCACCCGTTAATAAGTGTGAAATGGATTTTGATTGTCGGTTGGAGTCTCAGAGTCCAAATGTTACCTCTTGTGAGGTATCAGAAACTGGTAGTTCTGTTAAAGATGAGGAAGACATATATTTGGCACCGGAAGTTGGTATGGAGTTTGAGTCCGAAGACCACGCGTACAAGTGTTATAGTAGATATGCTGTTTTGGAAGGTTTCAGCATCAGAAAAGATTTCGTAAACAAGAGTAGGATAAATGGTGCAGTGGTTTCCAGAAGGTACACTTGTTACAGACAAGGTTATCGGCCCAACAAACAGAATTCAAGTGCAAGGAAGCTGCGGCAGGAGACGAGAACCGGTTGCTTGGCACACATGACTATTGCCCGTCAACCCAACGGCAAGTTCTGCGTCACCCATTTTGAAACAAAGCACAATCATGAGTTTGTGACCTCTTCTACGGCACACTTGTTGCCCTCGCAGAAGAGATTGACTTTCGCTCAAGCAGTTGAAACCAATTTAGCTAATGATTGCGTGGTTGACGGGGTACCGAAGCTTGGAATGGGGTTTGACTCGGAAGATCATGCGTATGAGTTCTACAATATGTATGCTGGACGGGTAGGCTTTAGTGTTAGGAAGGATTATGTAAATAGGAGTAAGATAGATGGTGTTGTGGCGTCAAGAAGGTTTACTTGCTTCAGAGAAGGTTTTCGTCAGAGAGACAAAAGGGAGATGAATGTGAAGAGGCCTCGGAAGGAAACCAGAATTGGGTGTTTGGCGCAATTGGTCATTTCTCGACAGCCTGACGGTAAATATCGTGTCACTCACTTTGAAGAGAAGCACAATCATGAGCTTGTCGCTCCATGTAGGGTTCACCTGCTACGATCACAAAAGAGATTAGTTACTGCTCGTGTTGAAGGAAATTTAGTAGATGGTTCTAATAGTCAGCCGATATTAGCTTCTGAGTTGCTATTTAAGCCAGTTAGAGAATCCAATGACCTCAGTTTTGATCCCATTGGTTACAAAAATAAACTACCTGCCAAATGTACAAAAGAAATGAGAGAAGGAGAAGCCGGAAAAATGCAGCAATATTTTCAGGGGAAGCATTTAAAAAACCCTTCATTTTTCTATGCTATGCAACCTGACGCTGAAGATCAGATAACGAATGTGTTTTGGGCTGATGCAAAGATGACAATGGACTACAGTGATTTTGGCGATGTCGTTTGCTTTGACACAACTTACAAGGTACATAAAGATTGCCGACCTTTTGCCCCTTTCATCGGAATAAATCATCATAAGCAAATGGTGATCTTTGGTGCTGCACTTTTGTACGATGAAACTATTGAATCGTACAAGTGGCTATTTCAAACTTTCATAGAGGCAATGTCTGGAAAAAAACCGAAGACTATCTTTACTGATCAGGATGCAGTAATGGCTGAGGCAATCGGTTCAGTGTTTGAAGGAACACATCATCGAACATGCGTATGGCACGTCTACCAAAATGCACTGAAACAACTCGGTTACATGTTTGTGGATTCGAGTTCTTTTGTTAGTGATTTAAGCAGTTGCTTTTTCGATCAGGAAGAGGAGGATGATTTCAGTAACGCATGGAAGGCTATGCTGGATCTGCACGGTCTATGGGAAAATGAATATTTGCATGGGATATATGACGATAGGGAAAAATGGGCCATATCATATGGAAGGCATATTTTCTCTGCTGATATAAAAAGTGCATTACGATGTGAATTTTTAACTTCAAACTTGAGAAAGCACTTAAAGCCCGATTCAGACGTGATTTCCTTGTTAAAGCATCTGGCTAAGGTAGTGAATGATCTGCACTACAAAGAATTAGAAGCCAGCTATGATATGAGCCAATGCCCTCCGAAGCTAATGGGGGATGTGATTCTTCTGAAGCAGGCAAGGGATATTTACACCCCACCAATATTTGAATCAGTACAGCAGGAATATGAAACATGTCTAAATATCGTTGTGAATCGATGCACTCATAGCGGGGCATTGTTTGAGTTCAGAGTAAGTATATACGGGAAACAAAGGGAGTACACGGTTACTTTTAATTCAACCGATGAGACCGTTGCCTGCAACTGTATGAAATTCGAATTCATTGGAGTTTTGTGTAGCCATGCATTGAAAGTGCTTGATTATAGGAACTTAAAGTTCATTCCAGCCCAGTACATTTTGAAGAGATGGACAAAAAATGCAAGAGTTTGAAAATGACAACTTTCAGCATTAGAGAATGAGAATTGTTGACTGCTCGGTTCTTGTTGCTCGATTTGTAGAAGACTTAATTGTGTTTCTGACAATAAGTGAAGAAAAATAATAGCCTAGTAGTAGAACTCTATGCACTTACTGTACAAATGTTTCTCTAATACTTTGTTGTATTTTTGAAGATTAACAATCAAAGAATCTCAAGCCCTTTTTCCTCCGTCATTATCCTCTTTTGCAGTTGTGGTTCTTTTCCTTGTTAATTTTGACAGCTCTGTGGACAGGTCAAAAAACAATGGAAAGTCGGACAAATTCATTGAAGTTGGCATTATGGACAAACATATGAAACGCATATAACAGTTCATATCCAAGGATTCAAGTCCTACATCAACAAGATTATTGTACCGAATTCTAGTTACAAAGAGGAATTTGGAACGAATTTATGAATAGGTCTAACCCTAATATCTCTGCCAAATTCATCTGGGATGCTCTTGCCATGTCATTTTTCTCGAGAAAACATTCTGTTTTCGATGTGGACTCGTGATTTCTCAGCTTGGATTGACTAACCAAGCTGAATGTTTGGAGATCTGTTCTCGTGAGTTATAGTTGTGGTTCTCGTGGTTCTCGAAATAAGAGAACACGCTGGGCTACGAGCAGTTTTTCCCTGAACCTGCTTGGAGCCATTACTCTTCACTGGTGGCCTTTTCGGGGTTTGAGAGTTTCTGCTCTCCACTTTGCTGGGAGTGAACTTACTTCCTCGCTTTGGTGACTGAGGATGAGAAACTGGAACCTGCTAGAAAAACAAGTGCAGACCCGAAAAAAGTTGGTATCAGAGGGATTTCATGTGACATGTGTATGAACAATTGCGTGAGAAAAAAATTGACGGAAGGGAAAATCATGAAACAATTTCAAAGTACTGGTGGAACGGAGGATACAAATAGAAACAGTATTATCTGTTAAAAGGAAAGTCGGGGTGTCAAAGCTCAAACTTCGACGATTCATTCACTTTTTCTGCAACAAATATCTCAACCTCTCTTTGTAAATCTAAAAATGTACCTTCTTTACATCATCGTATTGTCCTGCTTTTCTTTGCTTGTAAAAATCTGGCAGTGGCCTGGCTTTGAAGCAAAAGCCGGAGCGTAATTTCCCAGTTTCTGTTTCTGGTTTGTCCTGCACAAATGATTTGCACGTAAATTGTTATAGATCGTTAGACACGAAAGTGTTTCTACGTTTTTATCTCGAACAAAATCTTGTGTTAACCTTGACTTTCGTCTTCAGCTGTTCTTTTTGTGCCTCATTGGCATTGAACTTTTCTTCAAGCTTCTGAAGACAAATCAGGAGAAAATGAGATGGATAATAATAAACATTTTTTTCTCACACAGTGTAAGTAACAGCAAAATAAATAAAAATAAAAAAAAAGTGAGACCTCCTTTCTTTTTGCAGCTCTCTCTTCGGTCCTCAAGCTGAAAGGTGTGGATGAGAATGGGGAGCGTGTTTTGTTTCTGCAAGCACTCAAAAACTTTGAACAACTGGCCAACACACACACACACAAACAAGAAAAACACAATATCAGAACAACTCAACTCTCCCTTTCAAATTTAATGGAAACTTTTATCCTGCTACAAGGGACCTTTACTTTGTAATCAATCCTGCGACATGGGACCTATACTTCGGCGAATTTACTAATCAATATTTTATTTTTTCCCCCCAAAACACTCTAATTTGTAAGTAAATATATTGCCCTTTATATAGACTTGACTTGGTATTACTCATCTCCAAATTTTGTCTTCTAGGCAGAACCCAGAAGATTTCATTCATGAGCATTAGGACTTCAGTTTTGTATTATCCTTAATATATACGAAGGATAGAAATGATTTGCCTTTCTTTTTTTTTTTTTTTCCTTGTGTTGTTTGGTATGTGAAAGAAAAAAAAAAGGTATGATTAAGTATAATTACAACTTTATCCATCTATTCATATTTTCTTTCATTCTTGAAATGAGGACAAATACCTGAATAAAGTAAATTACTACATAAAAAACTCAGTTTCAAATTTTCCACTCTTCAATGATTTATGTGTTATAAATTGTAAGATCTATTAGTACTTTTTCCCACTCAATTTTCATTTTCTTCCTTAAATACTTCCTACCAAAAAAATCCACCAACAAAGCTACAAAAAAAAAAAAAAAAAAGAATAAATAAATAACAAGCCACCAGTAAATTGCAGAGGCTATGAACAAGAACAAGTATTAAGAGGAAAAAGAAGATTATTACTCAGTTGCAAGCAAGCGCCATCTGGGTCTACTTCCAGTGACTGAGGGATTAACTGGTGTTGTAGCCCTATACAATTCATATAAACCACAGTTTTTATTTTTTTTAATTATACAATTATTAAAATTACAAAATTTACTAAGCATTCACTTATTTATTTAAATTAAATAGCTTTTAAATTGTATCATAAAGATATGGTTATGTACCTTGTATTTGCAGAACATGGGGTTTCTAGAGGCTGCTGACGTGTCCCGTTCTTAGACACCTATATATATATTATTAGTGATAAAAATCTCTTTTAATATGCTTGACAAAACTGAAAATCAAATGCAATAAAGGGGAATTAAAATGAAATTTATTGAGAGAAAGTGCAGTAACCGTTAGAGGGGTCCTTAAAGGAGTGGGACAGTCTTTGGTTGGCTTGGAAGAAGTGGCGCTAAATCTGGAATTATCTATCTTTCTAATGACACTTGATGTTAATCTGTTAATCTCTCTGATGGGTGTGAAATTCACTGATTTTGGGGTTGCTTTCTTGATCTTGTCAGCCGAATCCAACATTAATAAAGGCTTTTTGCTCATTGGAGTGGCGTTTGGAGCTCCAGATTTTGATGATGATTTTGTGGAAGAAACTGCAGATTTTGCTGTTGATGGTTTTGAAGAAACCGTTTTCTTCTTCTCTTGATCCCTCTGCAATAATTAAAAAAAAAAAAAAAAAAAAAAAAACGGATGAACATGGCAGCAGTAGTAATGCATGCTTTTAAATGTTATACAAGAAAAAAAAAATTTTTCAAATATGACGATTCAAAACAAACCTTTATCGGTATTTTTTTAATTTTTCTTAGCCTACATTAGAAATCTTAATATACAAAGGAAAAAAAAAAATCCAAACTAAAGTTGTGATGTGATGAATAAAAAAATCACCTTTGAGATAGATTTTTCCATTTTTGCTGTCTTCTCATTCAAGTCTGTATCTTTCACCTCCTTCTGGGTTGAAAATTCAACCTTTTTAACATTCTGGTCAACTGAAACTGTTTGCTGAGAATCATCCGTTTTAGCATCATTTGAATCAACCCCAATATTTGCTTGATCAACAACCGAGCTTCCGACCGTTACTTGTTCACCGACAACGACAGCTTCGGAGTTTGAAACCGGCGAATCCGAATCTTGAACCGTATTTTCATCTGAAGACTGATCAGAAGCAGAACCAAAATTAGCAGCATTGGCCTGTTCCAAAAGCGCAGCCGCTTTCCGAGCGGCGAGGTTCTTGTAATGCGCTTCGAAGAAGGCCTTCTTCTGCGCCACCGAGCCCGGCCTTGAGAACCTCTCGGCCTCTTCAACGTAGCGGTTGTGGGAGAAAGTTGACCATTTTTCCCAAGCCAATGACTCTGACATGAACCTCCCAAAAGATATTGATTGCCCAAGTGCATGTATGGGGTTTCCCTGATAACAACACAACAAACACAGTTTTTAGCCTTTAACAGAACAGAAGTAACGGAAGAAAACAAACCAAACACGAGAACCCAGATGTGGTTTCTTTTCATGATTAAGTTGGCAAAAAAAAAAAAAAAAAAGGGGGGGAAAAAACTGACCTCATTGGGATCATTGGGATGGCCAGAAACATAAGAGAATGGCTGTTGAACTTGCATAAGACAAGTTGGTTCTCCCATTTTTTGCCTGCTTTTGCAAGTAAGTTAGAGAGAAACTCCCAAAGTTCCAAACTATGAAACTCTTTTGCTCTTTCTTTAATTCTGATGTTTAATTATTATTATTATTATTATCATCTAAATGGCTTTTTTCTCAATGCTCAGTACAAGCCCATGTTTGAATTTGAAATTTAAAAAATGGAAAAAGCAGCCCCAAAGTCCTGGTTGTGGAAACAAAAAAGTGGCTTCTCTCAGAGATATTGAAAGATTTGAGAGAGAGAGAAAGAGAGAGAGAGAGGAGCAGTTTTGGGTGAAAATCTTTTTTTTTTTTTTTTTTTTTTTGTAAATTTCAGAAGTGGGGTCTACTCAACCATGGTTTTCGCAAGCATCTCCAATCTTTTTCCTGCTTCTTGTGGACCCCACATTTTGAACACCGCCTCTTCCCCCAACGGCCAAATTCTTTTGGGTTAATTTGAATTTTTAAAGAGTACACCTTTTTTTTTTTTTTTTTTTTTTTTTATGGTGACACTTGCTATTACACCCTGGTTTTCATTTTCACTCATCATGTGCAAAGTACAGCACCAAAAGTCATGGTTAATTGAAGGATTGGGACCAGGTATGTTCATCAAGGATTGGGATTAGGATGTCAAATGTGGATCGAGTTCTTCATCTAAGCTCAAGGTTTTTCCCCACTCAAAAGAAAATGATTATAAAGGCAAAAGATGAGATATCCAGATAATCTTTAAAAAATTATTGTGGTCTTTGTGATTTTTTTAAAGTGGATTGCTCATATATCCTGACTATCATACTAGAACTAAGGACCCATTTAGGGGGATATTTGAAGATTGTGTTTTTGAGATTTTGTTGGAAATGTGTATTTGTGAAGAAAATTTTTTGAAAAATTATGTAATATAGAAAAAAATAAAAAAAAATTCAAATGTTTTTGAAAAAAAAATACAAAATAAATCTTGTTTTGTTCGTCTTGTCGTTATAAGGATTTTGATATTAAAATCATCTCATTTCGATTTAAAATGAAAAATTTATGGACTTTTAAAATTTGAGTTTTCTGGAAGAAGAAGAAAGAAAAAAAAAAAAAAAAGAAGCTTGAAGTAAACTTGGAATTTTAGGATTCAGAATATGTTTTGCCATTTGAAATTACTACTCTAAATGGGCTCTAATTCGAACTCAAGATTTTATCAAGAAGAACGATCAGTCTTGTCATTCATTTACGTCCTCAGCGGGTGGCTAAGCTCAACTGTGTGTGAGAGTGAAATTTTGGCATTATTTAACAATAAATTAACCTCAATCCAAGAAGGAAACAAGAAAAGTGGGTGGTTGTTGGGGACATTGAGGGTAAAGAGATGTAATAAGCTGAGCAACCAGTGGTTGCAATGCTGACTCTCTAGATGGTTTGGTAATTTGGAATGAGATCCCACAAATTATAGAAGACCCGTAAATGTAAAGCTTTTCTCATTTTTTGGCATATTAGTATAAGACTAGTGCTTTTATACGTAACAAGAAGGAGAAGAAGCTAGATTTGGTGAAGCCAAAATTTATAACGGTTGGTGATGGGTAGAAATTGTTGAGCTCAGTTTCTTTTTTTTTTTTTTTTTTTTTTTTTTTGAGCAATTGCGTAATTAGAGTCAAATAAATTGTAGGTAAAGGGTGTGATAATGAGCAAGGACAAGTCAAGTTACATGGTCTATATCGAACATTTTACTCACACCAACAATGCCATGAAACTTTTGAATTTAAATATTGGTGAAAAATAGATTAGGTGGTGGAGAAGAGAGGTATATGGGATTCAAATCCAACCAAAAATCTCTAGAGAAAACCAAATTCGACATTGGAGATTTCAAAAGTCAATATGGCACATAAAGAAATAGCATTCTTGAATCGACCGTTACTCGAGTAACGATAAAAACATGTCGTTTACAACAACAAGATGTTGAATTTCATCCGATAAAATAGTCCAAAACAACATGTGTTGTTAAACAAACACAATGACATAGTTTGGTCATAAGCTAACGGAAAACGACAACAAGTGAATCGAGGCTAACGGAAAACGACAACACGTGAACCAAGGATGAGATGGTAAACAACATGTGAGTGTTTACACTGCGTACAAAAAACAATTCCAATATTTATTATTAGCCTACGACGTAATATCTGTTTGGTTTGGTGGAGTGAAATTATTTAAATATTTAACTATTTTATAATAATTCAATTTAAATAAATTTAATTTCTTTTGTTTTTTTTTTTTTAAATTCCTCTCACATTTGTTTCTCTACTTTTACACATCATAATTATTACTTTTAATAAAATCTATATGAATACACATCTTGTGGTTGTTTGTATGTTCCAATTGAAAATTTTCAACTCAACTCCAAAATGCTTAAATCTCATCTCATTTTCTATCTATTTTATTTTCAGAAAACTCAAACTTAAAATAGTCATAATTTTTTTATTTTAAGTTGAAATGAAATGATTTTTTTTTTAAATTACACGAAATGACAAAAAGAATAAAACAAGATCTATATTGTACTTATGTGTTTTAAAATTTCACACAATTTTCTATATTGCGATTCATTTCCAATTCACACTTCAATTAAACACACATTTTTATTTCAACCTATGAAACTCCAATTCAAACTTACAAAACTCCAACTACAAATATTGTTCTAAATACGTGTCCTCAATCTGGTTACAGAATTCAAATTCAATAATTGAATGCAAATACTTGGTTTGAATGAATATTCAGACGAAATTAATGACACTAAAGTGCCAAAAATCTTGTTGAATGGAACCACATGCTTAATTTAACTGCAAAAAGCTCGTCTCAAAGAAGACATCCGTGATTTACAGAAAGTTATCCTCCAAAAAAGTTAATAAAAAAAAATTACAATGACAAGTTTTATTGATGGACCCTTTACTCGTAATCCCACGAAGAAAACACAATAGATTTCTGAAGAAATTTAACTTTGATTTCTTCTCAATTCCCTAGGTATAAATTATGATCATTAATGTTAGTGTGGATTTCCTTCCGTGCAAGACTTGCAATAGACCTGACCTTTTCCTTTTCTTTTCTTTTGTGAAGTTTTCAAGTTTTTCTCTTGTTTCTATGGTGTCTACCTCTTGTACCTTTCCATCTATGACCCGAAAACAAGAAAAGTATGATTGCCACGAATCCCAATCCCGAAGCTGCCCACAGAACAACGATCCAGAACCTCAAGGAACTAAGCCCGCCATCTTTCTCAGTAGTTTCCGATGATTCCCGAGAGGTATTCGTTCCTGTATTGTTGATCTTTAATGTATAACTTGGATCAACCTTGCCAAATTTCCGCGAGTACGAAATTTCTGTAGTAGTCTCCGAGCTTAAGGTGGCGGGTGGGGAATTCGGGTCCTGGCATTTCCTTCTCTCGTGATGCAGCTGCAATGCTTCATTGATTGTTCTTATACACTCTATGCTAAGGAGATCCCTCTGCAGTACATCATTGTCAGTCTTGTTAAGCGTCGACGGTTCAGGTGGGTCCGGAAACTTAGCCCAGCATCTGTTCACCATGTCAGTGTCCCTCCATCTTGCCTTGTCAAAGCTCCAATTCCCAACACGGAATTCTAATCCATAATGGAAAACTCTATATTTGACACCAGGTTGAGGAACATACCCTGGGTATATCATGATCTCGTCATCTACGAGATGCCGTAACTTGAGCTGCAAGGAAAAGTGGAAGCAAAAAATGTTCACATCGGAGTAGCCGAGACACTGTAACGCTAGTTCAACACCAAGAGAGTAATACTAAGCTACAAGATTGATGTTAGATTGCTGCTGTACAAGTAGAAAATAAGTACCTCTGCTGCGCCAAAGGAGTAACCATACATCTCACTAATCCACCCGGACTCATATATGTCGCCAGTGATATTTGTGGCATAATGATCTTTGTCAGCACGAACTTCCTCAGTTTTGTGCAACCAAAGTAAAGCGAATTTGCGGAGGTCGTCTATGTGCATGATGATCACACCCCCAACCTTATCACAGGCCTCAGGATGGCGAGTATGGAGTTTTGCGAGCTCATTGTCACAGCCAATAAGGTATCTAGGATGCAAGAACTAGGGAAGTGAGCAACCCATGGACAGAGAGAAAGTCATATCGAGTTCCTAAACACTAAGCATAGAATTAGAAGGCATCATGTCTCGTGTCTTACTCATAGGGAGTTGAAACTGGGTGTCCACGTTCTGCTTTGAATTCCCATGGCGTAATTGGACCTCTCATTACCATGTCAGCATCAAGGATAACTATAAACTCTGCATCAGTTTCTACATGATTAAGCCAGTGAAGGACTGCGGCTGGTTTGTTAATTGCTGGATACCTGACACGGAAAAAGGAAAAACATGAAATTCGCATGTGTTAGAGTGGGAAGGAGAATGGGATAAACATTATTCAAGGTCAAAGTTCAAGGGTGTCTATTCACAAAAGCTGATGCCAATGCACATAAATGCTTTTGAGGAACAAGTTAGCCAGCTGAAGAAAAAGTGAACAATTTCAAGGTAACAGAATTACCAATCCCTGTTAATGGATGTTGGCTCATGGATGGAACGTAATGAGTGGGAGCCAGGTCATGGCCCTCGTATTTCTTCAAATCTTCATCGGTACAGCTGAGAAGCCGTGTGATATTTCCAGGCTGACCACTGAGGTGGAAACTATGGACAAGTCCCACAGTCTGCCAATCAAAGTAAGGAGTACATTCTGTGGAGAATAAGGTGTGGATTTTTGGACGTGGCTTCTCAGTTCCATCACTGACCTGTCGCTGTTTTCTGTCCTCCATAAGTTCCAAACTGGCAGGAGTCGGATATGTTTTGGCTTGGTCAGTTCAGCAAATCTGTTGCTCTTAAGAAAACTCAAGTACTTTGACCATTTCGGTGCAGGGCAACCATTTGCTGCATGTTGAGCTAAAATACCTTCATTTATAGTGTTAATGCACTCTATACTTATAAGAAGAGACCGCCTTTTATTTGGATCGGGTTCCATTAGCTTCACCTGCACCGACCCAAAAAAAAAAAAAAATCTTTGATTACCAACTATGAAGAGCTAGAATGTAATTTTTCCATAGACAATTCCAAAAGGGTACGAATTAAGTCTGAAACTTTTGTACATCAACACAGATATGTCAATGAATGCTTTGTCAAATCAAGTTGTATTCAGAAGGTTCCTTGTAGATCATTCTTGTATTAAAGAGAAAAACAAAATGATGCATTGAAATGAGTGGATGTCTCTACAACATAGTCAATCCCAAACAAAATTAGAACAGTTGTCTATTTTTGGTTCATGTACCTCTCTAGGATAGGGAGGTTCAGGGAAGATTGTCCCACATTTATAAGACTATATCATCTTCGTGATGTTCTAATTTGCTAAATGACCAATTCCCCACATGAAATATTAAACCATAGTGAAGAAGAATAGGCTCAACGCCTTCTCTTGGGACATAGCCTGGGTAGATCATCAAATTATCATTGATCTTATGTCGAAGTCCTGCCTGTAAAAACAAGGACGATAACAATAAATAGAAGCCATTAGCACTAAGCAAAAATATTGAGTGGTAAATGGTTAGTTTCGCATAAATTCTTGTTTGAAATTAATACTGCTTTAGGAGGAAAAAAAAGGTCTTACTTCTGCTGCACCAAAAGAGTATCCGTACATCTCACTGATCCATCCTTTCCCATAGATGTCACCAGTATAATTGGTCGCCCAGTGAGCTCTATCTTCGCGTACTTCTTCTGTTTTTGAAAGCCACAAGGGTGCCAGTTTTCGAAGATCGTCTATATGCATCGCTAGAAGTCCACCAACTTTATCACAGAGTTCAGGGTGCTTTGTGTGTAAATCTGCAAGAATATTATCGCATCCAACCAAGTACCTGATGGAGAAATTCATTATACGTATTTACAGTGATTGCCACAGACCAATGCAGGTCCATATACTAGAATCCAAAGAGAAGAATGAAAAAACTACAGTTTTTGAATTTTGATAGAAGCCCTTTTCTTCTCATACATCTGTCACTAGTCAAGTAAGCTTTAATCCCAATTGTTTGGGTTGTCTTGGTGCATATAAAGTGCAAATATTACAGTTAAAGAAGTTCATAAGCCAATCAAAATCCTCATTTATTCAGTCAAACTCTGATTTAAACCTATTTGAAAAGGGGAAAAAATGAAAAAGAGCAAAATATACCCATAATATGCAGCAACAGGCCTTCCTTTCTCAGCACCAATTTCCCATGGTATAATTGGCCCTCTTATGATCATATCAGCATCAAGAATCACAACCCAATCCACATTCTTGGCTTCTTCACTATGCTCTAGCCAGTGAACTACTCCAGCCGGCTTATTAATTGCAGGGTACCTGTAAATCATATATATAAATATTAAAAAAAAATCCTTTTCTTTGTGCATCTCTGCGAAAATGCTTATATATATATATATATATATGCATATGTATATGTATCTTTGCCAGAGGAGCTTAGTTCAAAACCATCACTACTAGCAGGACCAAAGCGTAAGAATTCAACCAAAAAGAACCCATTCCAGCATAATTAAGAAGTTGCAAAGACATGCACGTAGGTAACTTAATTTAACAAACATGAATCCAACATACAGACACCTGAGACACATCCCAGGAACATTGAAAAGACAATATTAAAAACAAACCCATGTCTTAAAGTACACCCATACGCTGCAATATGGAACAATACAATACATATACAAATAAATATATACATATATGATATATATATATATATATATATATATGTGTGAACGCGAAATGTGCCATGAAGGATAAGTATTTTACCAGTCACCAGTTTTGGGGTGTCTGCTCATGGAAGGGACTTCAAAAGTGGGAGCCAAGTGCATCCCTTTGTAAGTCTTCTTCTCGTCGTCGGTGCAGCTGAGGAGGCGGGTGATGGGGCCGGGCTGGCCGGACTTCTTGAAGCTGTGGACAAGCCCCACCGTCTGCCAGTCGAAGTAGTTCTGACATTCCACCGAGAACAGCGTGTGTATCCTCCACGGCGCCTCCTGTTCCGGTCTCTTCCCCTCCACGCCGCCCCCACCAAAACCCCCCACCCACCATATCACCGCCACCGCCATAATCCACAAGAATTCCGCCATGGGTGCGCGATTCAGGGCCGGAATTCAAATGGGTAATTCTCTCATAGATCTGAAATGCTAAAAAAAGGCAGAGCTTTCTTTTTGTTTGTTCCAAGTCAAACTCTTCAAGTTTTTTTTTGTGTTTTCAGTGAGTGGGGACGAAATGTGCATTAAAATAACAAATATTATATGCTATCAGTTTATTTTTCTCGTAGAAATTCAACGGGTGTTAGTAATTGGTGTCTGATTTGAGCTTGAAACAATATTCTTTCTTTCGGGAAAAATAAAGTATTGACTTTGGAAATTCAGCTTTTCCACCTTTTCGAACAACGGAACAGAAAGGTGAGTAGATGAAATAGTAGCTATAATGTAATACAGCTAATTACATATAATATAATAATAATAATATATTAATAATATATATATAGGTTGATGAATTTTTAAAAAGTTGATTGGATCACACGATCTAGTCAACCTGTTTTTTATGTTCTTACAACTGATGTTGAATGACGACGATTGGAGATCTCAATTAGAGGGAAATACGACAAAATGTAAAAACGACAGGCTCAGTGAAATAACAACAATGTTAAAAACGACATGATTACAAACGACAAGAGCGACAGAATTTGCAAAGCGCCAGCAATCCAATAAACGACAAAATTTGGAGTCTCTGCCCTGCCGGCATTACTCCATTGAACGGCATGATTCAAGAAAACGACAGCAACGCAAAAACGACGGGAATTGAAAAACGACGACTAATAATTTTATTAATATCTATTAAAAAAACAAGATATATTTGTAATAATAGATTAAAATTACATGACATCGGCTTGATAAAGTCCACAAAATTTAATATTAACTTTCTAAAATATTATTCCTTAAAAAAAATCTCTGTAACGTATGATGAACGAAGTCGCTCAATGAGAGAAAGAAATCGATTCGTTGTCGTTTGATCTCAATTTCATGGGCTCCCGACAAATAAGAGGGCCAAAAGAAAAGGGCCAAGCCAACTTTGGGCCATCTGCGCTGGAAAACAAGATGCCACGTCATCAAAAGTCAAAGCAGAGGCGTCAAATTTCTACGTGGCAACGAATGATTGGTTGCAGCAGTGATGGTTCTTCCCAACAAAACACTGAAGGAGAGGAAAAAAAAAAAAATTGTAAGATGTAGAAGAAGAAAAGGCAGAAGAAAACGACGACGATTTAGTCTCGATGGAGTCCCAATGGGTCTCTCCCTTGTTCTTCCTCTGCCTATTGTTCTCTCTCCAATTCCCTTCTTCAATTCAGGTTTTTCTCGATCTTTCCTCTTCTGTTCTTTTATGGGTTTCTTCAATTCTTTTGTTTCATTTGTTCAGAAAATTTGAAATTCTGGTTTTTTTTTTTTTTTTTTTGAAATTCTGTTTTGTTGCTTCTAAACAAACCTCAGTTTGGTCAAGATTGACTCGAGCGAATTCCCAATAAGTGATGATTAATAAACACGAAAGGCATAAAAGTTTGTGGGCAAGCTTTGCTTTTTAGAGTTACCACTGAATTTTGACACCCGAGATTGCGTACAGTCCAATCAAGTTTTATCAGATTCGTCAATATTTCTGAACTAATTTAATTATCAGGAAAAGTTATTACCTGAGTTTGTGTGTATTTTCAGTGAAAAAAAGCAATCTGTATTCATATAGAATGTCCTTTGCCTAGGCTAATAGCATTTTACTTTGTGTCTGAGTTATTAATAGGTAGACTTTTAGTATTGATCATGGGATCAGTCCAATCTCAACACAAAAATTGGATCATAGGTTTTAAGGGTAAATTTAAATAGTAACTATTCAAATTTTTGTGAAAAAAAAAAAAAGAAACTTTGTAAATAGTACTAAAAAACGGTCTCCAGGCAGTGATCCAAATGGCCACTTACCGATATTGTTGAGCTTTCTTTGTCCATTATTATTACTTTTTTGTTTTTCCCTTATTATTCCACGAATGACCCGCCCCTTTTTTTCTTATTTTGTTTCCTTCCAGGGAAATGATGTATTTGCCACTTCAAGGTAATGCAGTTTCGAATGTTACGTTTCAAGTTTTGAAAGCCTTTTTTTTTTTTTTTTTTTTTTTGGCAATGTATTTGTGACGTGGATTTTCAAGTTGAAGACAAGCTAGATTGTTGGTTTTTGAAACAATTGAAAATTATATAATGAGCTACTTATATGAAGATTAAAATAGCCGTTTGAGTGTTAATGTCGTCCTTTTTTGCTAACGCGATGAAACATATTTGATTTTCACTTCAGAACTCTAGAGGAAGATGTTGGAGATTCTGTTGAGATACATTGTTCAAGAGAAAGGAGTAGGGCAGCGTGGAAAATAATTGAGGAGGTATCGCAAGGAACTGCACTTCATGAATTTCCATAAACCACCATTTTTACAAACTGGAAACTTGGCTTGTCAATGTATCAATAAGGCTACTTTTCATTGTTCATTGCAGTATTTGACACCCTTTGTAGAGAAAGAACGTTATCAGATTTCGAGAAACTGTAGGCTGCACCCCGACAATGACCTGTATAGAGATCAGGAGCAACACAAGGTCCATATTGATATAAACGAATGGAAATGTGGATACTGCAAAAAAAGATTCTATGAGGAAAATTTTCTTGACAAGCATTTTGACAACAGGCATCGCAATTTGCTGAATGTGGTAAGTCATTGATGTTCTCCCATTACATGTTTCTTCTCCTAGTGTCTATGATGATGACTATAAATTGTTTCAAAATGAAGCTTACTTATGATCTCTTACACAAGTTACTTAAAGAAGCAACATCTTCTTCGGTTATTTCATGTGGTCGGTTGCTTTTAGTTATTTTAGACTAAGAAGATCATGATACAGTTATATACGTGTAACATCAGAAATCAGATAAAGAGCACGACTTGAGTAATATTTCATGAACTTTTATGTATAGTGAATCTAGGAGAAGCTGTTAGACTAATTGATCACCCAGGCATTTTATAAATGGTATGCTGCGTTATTAGAGCCGGTAACAAGCATGCCAATCTTTTCATTGGTCAAAGTTAAAAAAAAAAAAAAAAAAAAAAAAAAACAAGTGTTTCATTACTTTTATCTAAAATCTATTACTCACGTTAATCGTTCACTTTATGGAGCTTCACTGTTAGTACTCGTATTGTTTTGTCATGTGTAAACTCTTCTTTTATTACTTGGGAAATAGAGCTAATAACTGTGCCTTCTTGTTGAGGCTACATTTCTTCCATTTGCTCCGTTTATTGAATTTTCCTGATGTGGAAATAACGTCTTGCCATTATTTTATCTTGAATTCTCCATTGGTTGTGCTGAATCCAGAGTCACAGCAAGTGCTTGGCAGATGTATGCGGCGCACTGCATTGTGATCTTGTGATGGATACGCCAAAAAAGATCAAGTGCAACCCTGCTGCAGCGGCAAGGAATAAGCACCTGTGTGAGGTACACTGTCTTAACTCACGTATGATACATCTTTCCAGCTTTTTTGGTATTCATGAGACCATAATTTTATATCAATTCCGTGCAGAGTCTTGCCGATAGTTGTTTTCCAGTCAGCAAAGATCCTTCAGCAAGCCGTCTTCATGGTATGCTACTTTGTTTTGCTCGTTACAATTCGGTTGAAACAAGTTGTTTATCTTCTTTCAGCTTCTTATTATATTGCTTTCGGGATAATTGATGTAACAGAGTTCTTCTTGCGCCAATTCTGTGATGCCCACACTTGCACTGGAAATCAGAAACCTTTCTCTCGAGGTCGCAAGGTTATAAACCGTCTCTCCATCAGATTCATTTACTTTTGTAGTTCATGAATGCTTATTTACGTTACAATTGTATTGAACCATGCTTTTATCTTTATTCTATATTCAATTTTTTCAATCGTTTTCCTTTTTATAGCCATGTGTCTCTTGCAACTAACATCCACTGTTTTGTATCGTACAGAAGAGGATGAATATGCTGTATGTTGTCGTTTCCATTTTGATTATGTTGCTGCTACTTTTGTTCTATACCTTCATTTATTTGTACCAGAGGTGTGTATCTACTTTCTCTCTCTCTCTCTCTCTCTCTCTCTCTCTCTAAGTGTTTAACCACTTTAGACAGCTTTTTAAGTTATGGCTTTTATACATTGCAGGGGGATGAAAAGGGGGACCCAAAATTTGAGGCGCGTCTCACTAAGCGGAAGGAAGAAAAAGCCCTCTTAGTTGGTACTGCATTTTCAATATTGATACAAAAGATTTGCCTTCTCTTTTTTTTTTTTTTTTCCTCATCAATTCTTAATGAGAGAGAGAGAGACAGACAGAGACAGAGACAGAGACAGAGAGCAGTTCTTGCTGTTTGCTGGCAAATTGGTGCTCTTCCATTCTTTTTGTAACATAAACCTAGAATAGAATTCCTGCAATGAGAGAACATAGTTTTGTTACCTACCATGAATCTGTTTCGGATTTGATCTCTTGACGAAAATTTACTAATTTTTTCAGCACCTTTGAAGCAGAAAGTTTCATAGGTTACCAAGGATCTGCTGATAAAAATTTTTCATCGTTTTTTCATCTTTGAAACTTTTTGTTATACATTGTTCATCTGACAAGAAGAGCTGGGTTAGGGTATATGTTCACTCTAACATAAAAGCTCAAACAAATAAATAGCAAAATGAATTACTCTATAAACGAAGTCATGGGGCTTGCAATTAGATGCCCTTAGAGCATCTCTAATTCAATGCAAACTGAGTAATCGTGTTGTTATTCGTACTTGTAAAATGAGCATACCTATATGTTTTTTGGGCAAATGAAATATCCATAAATCATACATTTTCGGTGTCCAAACTGAGGTCGAATCTTTTAGACATTTCGAATATCTTCAAGAATGCTGATCCCCAAAAAAAAAAAAAAAAAGCGTGTTTTTTATAAAACCTTACTAACAATAACCAAAACAACACTAAAATAAAGAAATGACACCTAAATGAAATAACAAAACAAGCTAATAGTAATATTCTTCCTCCATCACGGTGAAGGCCTTATACTACCATAAGCCAAGGTATCCTCCATCAGCTGACATGAGTCTTTGTCATGAATCAAAATTGGATGCATTTGAGCTGTCTTTCCGCTTAACAAAAAGCTGTAGAAAGAAAGGAGAGAATAGTTCTAGTGATGAGAAAAAAGAAAAGAAACTAGGACCCAGGGGAAAAAATAAGTAATCTAATCTCAGTTCTCAGTTTAACGTGAGCCATGTTTCTCAACAACAAAATGGGATTTGTCTTTTCACCTAGGATGTTCCTGTGAGCCACCAAAACATACAACAAGAGTATAGAGATTTAGTCCTTCCAACAAAATCAGTCATTCTCAGTAAACTGGCTTACATTTACACACGAAACAGGCTTTTCAATGAGCAAACACCTCAAATTTGAATTTTCTGGCTAAAGCATGAAGCACATAAGCCAAACTGAAAATTTGTCGACATTCTAGAAAACCAGTCCTCCAAACATACCTCCTCTCATGCCATTAACCCCCAGTTTCAGACAAGCGGCAGAAATCTTAGACAGAGCAGTACTTCCACAATCTTTGGAGCAACCAAGCAAAATCTCGATCATCTTCTTCTCGGTGGATCACGGCTAAGCCCATGCTTCTTTAGCGATTTGATGTAGTTTCTCATGAGGCTAAACTTGTTGCTGCCCAGTTGGTGGAAATAGTCCCATGAAAAGATTCCGGTTTTATGCAAGTCATCGAAGATTATCCTGAAACACTCGTCACCAAACAATCAAAACTCAACATTGCAAAATCAACAAAAACAAGCTGTGGACACTTAAAAAGCTATAAATGCAGATCACGGGCATTCACATCTCAGTCAAACGACAGAGTAGGTGAGCGTACCCGTGAAGGAAATGATCTTTACATGGAAATGAAAGAATCAGCGTCCAAAGTTCAGCAGTACCTTACCCCATAGTTCCCCACAGGTTCCGCAGACATGATGCCAACATGACGCCGGCCAGATATCACCTGGTCCAATCAAATACATGTTTACTTACAAAATTAGGATTGCAATTCTAACCCTTTATAAAAAATTAATTAAACACTTGGGTCGAATGCTTTCTCTTTCCAATTAAAATCCATTACGAATAAATAAACGCGACCCTACTGTTTTTTGATGACAACTTTTTAAGAAATTATCCAAAGTAGTGCATCTCTAGTTCAATTATGACAAAAGAACAAAAGTGTTTAAAACTAAGAGAGTTTTGCTGTAATATATGAGTTTTCAGGGGTCCTAACAAACATTAACAGATGCCCACCAACAAATATTGTTTCAGAATCAAAAGAAATAATTATCTCAAAATTAACACAGAAATTAGTTTAATAATCTGTATAAGAATACAAAAACAACTTTCTTTTTCCTTTTTTGTAATTACCTTTTCACCCCCAATTGACCTGAGCCTGCCATCAGCAGCTGGACTGTTTATTCTCAGGAATTCAGCTGACAGCTTGAATGCACTTCCATTGGCAAATTCCACCTCCACCTGAAATTTTTTTAAAAAATAATAGTAATTAAAAAAAAAAAAACCCAAGATGATGAGTATTATTAAAAAAATTTTAAAAAAAAAAAAAAAAAAAGAAAGAACCGTGAGGTTTTTGAAAAATAGGAGCTTTCTAGCTATTGCAAAATCGAATTTTTTTTTTCAAATCCAATTCAAAAAAAGAAAATTCCAATAATCTCTAGTTCTACAAAAAAAATAAATAAATAAACAAATAAAAGATTAAAAAAACAGTGAAGGAGAGATGGGGAAGCTTACACATTCAGGAGCGTGGAGAAAGAATTTGGTGAGGCGAGGAACACCGACGGTAGAGTGAACCCTCCGAATCCCAGACGCCAACATATCCGCTTGTTGACTTATTCCTTTCTAGTTTCTTCTGCTCTGATGATCGTCGTCTCGTTTCCTTCTTCCATTCTTTCCTTAGTCTTGGTTATGGGCCCATGCTTTGTGGATCTTCTCCCGAGGCCCATTCTGTTGTGGGCCCATCTAAAATTTGGACTATAGTTTCCAACCAAAAAAATTTGAAAAAAATTTTAAAAAATCTAAATAAAAGGACGAGCAGTGCATGTTCTGTTTTATTTATGAAAAATGTCCCCATCATTACTCTTATATATATATATATATATATATATATATATATATATTGGGGGAGAAAAGAGCCTACATGATAATAGTTTCTTCAAAATCACGTTAAGGGGAAAAAAAAAAAAAAAAAAAAACAATGCCGGTCGAATAAAGTTGATCAATTTTTGTTTTTCTCTATAGAAGAAATCTCCGCAATAGTAATCGAATTTTGTTGAAAATAAAGGAGAGAAATGCAACTAAACTAATCATTATGGAACACAACGAACCTTACTCCTCAAATCTCCTTTCACTCAATTACCTATATTTTCGCATGCAAAACATACATTTTTCTTTTCCTCTCTTTGAGAATATATACAAATAGATTAATTCATATTTTTTAAAAAATTAATTTCAATATATATATAGTATAAGGGGGTGTTTGGCATGTAAGTTTAACTTAAGTTAAACTGTATTTTTTTTTTTTTGTCTTTTCTAAAAAGTCAACAAAAATTACTATTGAAACTTAAAAATTTTAAACTAAACTCATTCACCAAGCACCCTCTAAGTTTTTCTTTTTTCACCATAAAACTTTACCACTTACACCCGTCAAGGTTACATTAAAGTTAGGGGATATTTGTATTATTATTATTATTATTATTATTATTATTTTTGGTTAAGTAAGCTGAAGCCGCGAGATAGACAGCATTATCATTTTGGTTCACGTAATTCACAACACATTTGCAATATTTGATTTGAAAGTTTTTTTTTTTTTTTTTTTTTCTAAAAACAATAAAACACATGTATGTACTATATATAGTAAACATTGCTTTCTTTTTAATCCGACTTAGACATGAATGAGAGAAAGCTACTCATTAACTAATGAAACTTTTTTGTTGATTAGTTTTTTTTTTTTTTTTGAATAAATCGCATATGTAATAATCAAATGTGTAATTTTTATTTTTATTTTTATTTTTTAAAGAAAAGAATCTCTGTTTGACCAGCTAACGTGCTTCAAAGTTCAAACTTGCTAACTAACGTAAGGAAAACAACCATTACTTTAAAGAGATAATAATATATTCTTTATAAACAAACCCTCTAATGGCTTCTGATATGCTTATTAATTAATATTGTTTTATATTTTTTTTTTTGTTCTTCTTCTTCAATTCTTATCTACGAAACTTATCATGGTTTCGAATACAATCTAACGATGATTTTTTATGTGATTATACCATAAGTTGCAGAGTGTATAGTTCGATTATGTATATATATCTATATATATATATCATCATCATCATCATCTTACATATTAGTTTTAAAATATGCTGACTGCGCCAAACCAACAAGAAAATGACCTTCATATGTATATATATATATATACACATATATATTTATTCTGTCTTCCTATAATTATTATTTATTTGTAATCCGATGAAGAAGGAGGATGGTAATTAACGGTGATGATAATCAGACAAAGAATGATGACGAAGATTGCATACTTGCATCCATCTGGTAATTAATTAAAACCTTTGAATATTGACCATATTTTATTTTGTATTTTATTTTATTTAGTCAAGTTGATGTTAGTTTATGTGACATCCTCAGTTGTGCCTGCAGTACTGTAACCCATATTTAAATTAATAATAATAATAATAATAATAATAATAATAATAATAATAACTGATCATGCATTAGCACAAACTAACTCGCCCGTTGAATGTTCTCCCATTGCCTACTCGATTATACTTTTTCTTAATGTCTATTTTACAGCATATATACATATTTATTGGAGTTTGGATTTATTTTCAAGACTTTTTTTTATTATTATTATTGTTATGGTTGAAGTTTGAATTTGATTTTGAGGTTTTTCTCAATGAGACATTCGTGATTATATTGTTGAATTTCTCAATTGGTTTAATAAATAATTTACTCAGAGTTTTGGTGGTCTCGTTGCAATAATCTTTTTTTTTTTTTTTTTTGTATTTTTTTAAGTTTGTTAATAGATACATAGGGTATAGTTCCTCTGGGCCATGGGATTTCCCAAGTTTTAGGTTGGTATACAAACATATATGGAGTAGAAAAAGAGATAAGAGTATATATGGAGATAGAAGAAGCTTACCCACGTCTCTTATCCTGTCCCGTTACCATTCTTATGCTAGGTTAAACCTTTAATAAGAATAGTGTATTGCAATATTATGTCAACTTCAAAGTTTCTAGACAACTTTTCTCATATGTTTCATTTCATCTTTTCTTTTAAACGGCAACAATAACAAATAGAACTAAAAATATCACGAATTTGTGCCACTTAAATAGCTTTTGTATTTTCTAGATTAATTGAACCAAAATATTATTAGATTTACTAAAAAAGACAAAATGTTTTCTCATGATCATACCCGCAATGTATATGTCTAACATATCATGACCATGATCATCACTATATATTTGTTAATCAATCACAAACTTATACGTTAATCTTAAGATTAATTAAATAGGAGATAAGGTTTCACCTAGTTTGAATCTCTTACTAACTCTTAAAAGCTAGTGATTTAACATTTGTAGAAACGTACAATATGCTAGTGGTTATGAAACAAACCAATTATTATTATTTGTAATATATATCTATATACATGTATATATGTATAAACATAAGGTTGCAGCGAGGATATAGCTAGCAAGGTTCGAAATTTATGCATAGACTAAATCCACTTATTTAATGGGTCAACCAGCCTGATTCACACCAAGTTTTAAATAAACTGGTCCGACCTTTTTTTTTTTTTTTTTTTTTAGTGCAAATGGGAATTAATAAAATAAACACAAGGAAAGATGTTTTCTTACTTCAAGTTTCATTTTTTTTTTTTTTTTTTTGTCTATATAGCTAATTTAAATGGTTGGATTTTCTTACAAAATATTTTAGTATATGTACTGTTTTCCTTGAGATCGACATGTAATCTGTCATAAACAATACTATATTACAAGAGAAATGTCATGTCCAAACAATACCTACTCGTACTAGATAATAATATTTCATATACATATATATATATTTTAATGTGTGTGTGTATATATATATATATATATCTAGTTTGAAATTTTCACAATGAAGCAGATGTGTACATGATATGTGGGTTCAATATTTATAAAGAACCAAAAATTGCGCCTTTACAAATATAAGCTTCATAGAAAAATTTCCTTCCATTAAAATTCATATATGGTGCATATTTGGTGTGAGACGATGATGATGATGATGATGTTGGGGTTCCGTATTGCCTGCTTTGCTGTTATATATTTCATAGATGCATGCACGCAGTAACGTTTTTTAAAATTTTTATATAGAAGGGTTTTTTTTTTTAATTTAAAAAAATTGGTTTGTGTATAAATTAGCCATCACTCCCTTTAAATTAAAAGCTTCATATATTTTATTAAGCAAACAATTTGGATTTTAATAAATAAAACAGTTTTATTAAATTCATATACATTAGTAGACCTAATAACTTGATATAAAATCTAAATCTGAACTACAATTTTAGTATCTCAATATTTTAAAAGACTGGCCCATTACACATAAACTAAAAGCTTCCAAAGGAAGCTAACTCCTCACTTTCCCATTCCACCGTTCCCAAACAAATTTGGAAACTAGTTCTGTTGTTTGAGATGTGATTTTTATTTTTTCTTTAGTTTACGATATTAAATTTCTTTTCAACTTGAGACAAATTCGTCTTGGTCTATCAATTCATTCTTCTTCAACTTCTTGTTCTGTTTTGGGTTTGTATTTCTTTTTCTCACTTCTTGTTTTGATTCTATTCTTAAAAAAAAAAAAATTTATTTGTGATTTTTCTATTTGTCTCAACATGGAATTGGCGGGCTTTGGTGCTACTACTTTTTATATATATATTTTTTGTTTTTATGTATTGAGGATAATATGCTAATTCTGATTAGAAAATTGAAAATATCAAGCTAGAAATTAGTTAATTTTAGTTTTTATTATGGATTTTAGCTGAGAAAATTAGAAATATCATTGCTTAATATTCTTGATTTAAATACAAATTTTTTTTTCAATTTAGTTTGTGATAAACTTAGACATACATTTGTTTTTTTTGGAAGAATTTTGGGCTCATGGGCTGTAATGGTGTTAATGCTGTATATGGAAGATAATTTTTTGAATGACTACTTGATTGTTTACATTGAAAAGGAAATTACTGCAAAATTTAGTAATGAATCAATTATAGATGAGTTTGTCTTTATGAAATATCATCGAATACAACTTATATTTAAAAAAGGAAAATGATATTTTGAGATATATGAATTTAACATAGCTGTTTTTTTTTTTTTTTTGAGAAAATAATGTTATTTGCACGTGTATAAAAATTTTTTTTTTTCATTTTTACAGGTGATATATTAGATTTGGAGCTTCGAGATGTGAAATTTGAATGACTATGGTTTTGTGAAGATATTTAGATCAACACTTCAATTTCCGGTTCTTTCTTGCATTATTTTTATTTTTTAATTACATGTAACTGACAGTGACATATTTTCCTATTTAAATATAATACTGATATTTTCATATGTCAATATCTCGTAAATTTAATATACAAAAACCATTACATATATAGATATATACATATATATATATGTTATTATAATCTTGATTAAAAAAATTGTTGAACTCCGATTAATAAATCATGACTCTGTCACTGCATATACGTAAGCTCTCTCTCTATATCTACATACATATAATTAGGAGGATCTTAGCTAGCAATATATAGTTTATACAATATATAAATACATGTTTTATACAATATATAAATACATGTATATATATGTATATATGAACCCACAAAAGTCCTCTTAATAATTCCAGTACTGCTTAGCACGACAATGATACGCTCCAATTTATAACCCTGGTCCAGCGAAATAATAGAATTGGAAAATAATGGGGACTGAATGTTTCTTCTTTAATCATTATCTATATAATATGTAAAATTTTATATAGACACACACACACACATACATAATAAAGAAAATGAATCAGCTTGCTTTCCACGTTTCGTTAAAAAAAATGTTAATGTTGATGTAGTCATGTAGGACAAACTGCAGCGGACAAAATGAATGACTCTTTATTTTAGTTTGTTCACTTGTCCATATTTTACAAAGCCCAGGTTGTTTACAAGAGGGTTAAAATCTCACGAATGATGATAAGGAACTACAAACACATCTGGAAAAATCTTGCGTAATTATGTATTTGCTAACTCATTATAAGAAACCAAGTAAAATTTTAATAAAGATTTTTCTACGATCTCTCTGATATGAGAGGTTCTTCTAACGTAATATTGAACGAGTAAAATATAATAACAATATGAAAAAAGCGCAACATAGCACATAATGAACAGATCTGTTCAGCATATATTACTGTGAAAAAATTATGTTTTGCATGTCTTATGTTACTGACTTTCCATTTGGAGCACGATACAGTCATTAAAAAAAAATAAGTGAAAAACTAGGACAGTTTCATTATGAAGTTTGACATTCAAAATTAAAAGACAAGTTTACAGTTCACAAAAAGGGATCAAGAAAAAGTGACCTCATCAAAATCAGTGCAAGAGTCAGCAAGCTTTTACTAGCTAGGCCCTGCTTGGTCGGGACTTTGACGAGGTGAGATATCAATTTCAGAGATGGTGAAAGGCCACGATAAATATTACAATCACTACATATTAAAAATACAAAATATATATATATATATATAAATATAATATTTTTAGTACTATGTCATAATTGGCTATTTTCGAAGAAGAAAAGGTCTGGTTCCAGATGATAATTGAAGCCTCCTGCAGTCCATGAGAGAATGGAATTATCTAGAGAAGGAGAAAAATTAATATTGTTGGATTCTTGGTCAAAAGAGAACGAGGAAGCAGTGACAATATTTTCTTGGTTCATCCATGTGTAGTCCAAGTTATCCAACTTCTGGCACATAATTTCGTAGTTGTCCAAAAGAATATCATCCGTTCCGCCTGAACTTAAAGCTACATTTGTTTCCGGCATGAAATCTCTATTTTCCGAGCGTCGGACATCGTGATCGTCATCTTGCGGTTTCGTAGAGCTGTTCTTCTCTTCATGTCCCGATGATAATATTCCTGATACTTTATTTATATCAGAATCAGCAGAATCTGTTTTCACTTGCTTTTGCTCAACGAGTAATACTTCATCAACATGATTTTCTTTTTGCTCGATGGGCTTGTGGGTCACAGGGTCTAGACCAAGGAGCTTCAGTCTCTTCTTGATTCTAGTGTTCCAATGGTTCTTGATCTCATTGTCTGTGCGACCAGGAAAATGTGCTGCAATCTTCGACCACCTGCAAAGTTTTAATTAATTAATCGTTTAATTAAAGCCTGCTTTAACAATAATTTAGTATTATAAAGCAAAAGAAGGACATGTCAAATAATCTTGAGATTATTACCTGTTACCTAAACATGAATGCAATTGAATAATTTGATTTTCTTCCCCTTCCGTAAAACCTCCTCTCTTAAGATCAGGTCTCAGATAATTAATCCATCTTAATCTGCAGCTTTTCCCACACCTTAACAAACCTATATATACACACATATAAATACATGATTTATAAATACATACATATATCTAGAATCATAGATGCACAGAGACAAAGATGAAAATATATAAAACATGCACAGATATACATATACATATACATATATATATGTGTAGAGAGAGTACCTGCAAGCTTAGGAACCATTCGCCAACAATGGATACCATTGTTGAGAATAAAGTTCATGAGTTTGTGATCTTCCTCAATAGTCCAAGGACCACGCTTGAGTCCAACCTTATCACAACAAGGTTGTCTTCCCATTTTCACCAAAAAGAAAACTAGAGCTAGCTAGGCCAAAAAAAAAAAAAAAAGTATGAGAAATTAATATCCGTTTCAAAATTTTTTCAAGTTAGCAAAAGAATGTGGGTTCTCAGCAATCTCCCTTATAGTCCAAGCAAAAGATTCTTGCCAGTTCATTTCAGGCTTAAAAAATTGTAAGATGTTGTTTGAGAGGGGAGAGAAATGATTGTTTGGGAAAGCATTTTTTGAGTTAAAAAATAATAGTGCCAGAGACGCTAATTCTAATCCAAACTTTTACTTATCAATTCATGTGATAATGAGTTGTCATTTTTTTCATCAGTAAATATAAATTGACGTGGCAATCCTTTCAATACATATATTTAGAAAATGACAATTTATTTACCACATGGATTGATATTAAAAAATTGATATCAGAATTGGTGTCTTTAACATTCTTCGTTAAAAAAATAAAAAAGAAAACATGAAAATAGGGGTTGTAATGATAAAATATGGTACCACTGCCATATTAAGACAAGGGGAAAGAGTCTTGCAGAAGATAGAACCCCCAAACGTGAGTCTTATTCGTTGACAAACAATATTTTAATGTTTTGTTTGCAGCCTGGTCTTCTCTTATTAGTCTTAGACACTTATATTTATGTAAAGCCAAAAATTAAACAAGAATGATTAATTTTGTTATGATTCTTTTTGGCCCCTAATTAAGGCTGGCACCTTTTGTCGTTGGAGGCAACTCTTTTCATCTCTTTTGCAGAGTTTGAGAAGGAAAAAAAAAAAAAGGTAAGATGCCCTTCACTTTATATATATATATATATATAATATATATATATATGTATATTATCAAATGTTGTTAAACTTAAATTATAAACGTGGATTCACTTGGGGAACCCACTTGTAATTTTTTGTTTTATTGTAGATCGACAATGTAAGTAACACTGCAGTCAATGTTAATTATCTTTATATATATCAGAAAGTACAGAAGTACTGTTAAAAAGCACATGAATTGTTTTTCAACAAATCCTAACAAATAGCGATGAAGCCAGTATTCGTATTCTAGTTCAGTACAAGTGTATGTTAGAATTATTTTAGATAATTTATCCTCTTGTTTATGACTAATGAGATTTTAGAAGGACTAAAATTTTCAGTACGAACTTTTATGAAATAACTAATTTTGAGGTGTGCAAAAATGAAAAGAATATATCAAAGTTCAAAGTTGTTTTAAAACAAAAAAGATAATTTCAATGGGGAGACAACCACACTTATCTACATATCCCTCCGTTGACTATTAATAAGTGACATTTTAATGTTAATTCCATCTTTACTTTGTATAGATCCGTTTTCCCAAGTTTCTTATCCTAAATATTGACCCCTCAACAAAATGATGCCACATTATATAATCAGTAACACGCCATAAATTTTACCAAACAAAGCCTAATAACCTTGACGGCGACAAGTCTAATGCCGGTGAAATCTCCGCCGGCCTTCCTTATACAGCTATCGCCATCAGTCATACACCATTACATCTACGGCAGTAAACCAGAGACGTTGTTACATTTTAGTATAGGATCTAATGTGACAATTTTATTTTACCCTCGTACGAATTAAATTGACTATGATAATAGAATATATTAAGAGACTAAAACACAAATTTAATCCAAGAGTTTATCACGAGTACACCTTATATTTATTATCAAATACATGATTAAGTCAAACCAGACCTCAATAAAGGTGAATAAATTACAAAAGCAGATTAAACTCGTTCCAATAAGAAATGTTTATTTGAGGGGAAAAAAATCGTGAAATTTCGGAAAGAAAACATGGAGCAATGCACATTAATTATAAAATTTGGTGCGTTTAATATGTATAGATATAGATGTCTCTATACATGCAACAGTAGGAACCAAATATGATATTCTGAGTTAAATAGGGAATAATTTTAGTTCAAAGTTCATAACTTGGGTAAGCATATATGAATAAAATAAGTTCTATGTTGAGTCAATGAACAATAATGATATTTTGGTTCATGTATTAGAATATTCTCATTGATCTTTCTGGGATGCACGGTCATCTCAAGCTCAAACATTTGGGGCCAGCCTCTACTGCAGAAAGGAAACATTATTCCTGTTTCTTTTCTTTTCTTTTCTTTTTTCCTTTTCCTTTTCCTTTTCCTTTTCCTTAGCTGGAAAAAGAAACATACTTCCCTATTAAATAAATAAATAAAAAGAAAAAAAGAAAACCCACAAAAACAAAAACAATACTCTTGCATTTTCTTAATTAAGGCGATCCCTACTTTAGACCATAATCAAAGCATTTTGCACGCAATAGAAATGTGCCAACACACATAATTCAGAAAATACATAATAAACATGTTTTTTGGCCCATGGTATTGTCTAGTGCAATTAGATCCAATGAATTTTCTCATTGTACACTTTTCTCGCTTTAATTTCATGTTGATTTTTTTTTAATAATGATAAATGACATCATTGGTGTCGGACATTATATATATATACATTTTTTGAAATCAACAATACTATATTTAATATAGTATTTATTTCACGTATGTGTATTTGTTGGATCTATACATGTGAATAGTGATGTCGGAAATTACTGATCTCTAATAACATTGGCATCATCTGGATCTCATGAGTTGTCAGAGACAGATGTTAATGCCTAATAGCATTAACATTTAATTAACAAGAATCCTCTCTCGTCTGCAATGGCATGGCTGCAAAACTTGTACCTGATGCGATTACTCAGCTTTGGATCCCTGTTTCTTGTCCATTTCTCTAATCTTCTTGGCGTTCCTAATTTCATGATTGGTTACAACCAAAAAAAAAAAAATTCAATCAAGAAATTACAGGACAAAAAAATATTCCCTGCTGGGAATATTGGACCCATCGCAATCCGTGACATCATCATGTGTGGGTAGAACAAGTCGAGAACAAAGATTCATTGGCTGACGACAAAACCACCCACACAAGTCTTTATCCATAGAGTTGTCAAAAACACCTTCCAAAGATTGGCATACCCAATTCATTATCAAGTTTATATATATATCTTCGCTGGATATGTGATTTAAAATTCTAGTTTTAGATGATTTTATTAAATCATGATTTTATACAAACACTTGTTCTGGTTATCTTGGTACACGATTTAATATCTAATACCACACCTTCATATATCGTGGTCATTAATATATTTGGTGGAGCTGAGATGACACACTTCTCATCAAAAGATAGAATCAAATATTTGAATCTTAAGTAAACATTTCCGTCAATGTCAAGGGCAATCCTTTTTTTCGTGATGCCTAAAAGGTTAGACTAACAGTTCTATTATGATTCAATTTTCACGGGGAAAATTTAAATTAACCAAAAAAAAAAAAAAGGGTTAGGAAAGATGCTTATTTTGACTATTTGGCGATCCCTACACGAGAAAGGAAACGGCAAGATTGAAAATCCACTAGACAAGACACATAAACAACCAAGCTTTGACGCTCAAAAGAAAAAAAAATTAATCTTAAAAGAGGTATCTAGGAATCATGACAAAACGATTGTCGCATGGCTCCAAAAGGTTAAGCGAATTTCAATCTTTTCAATAGGACAAAAAATGAAGGCACGGAATCTCTCACTAACATCGCTTTTAGTGGAAATTGGTAATCTCGGAAGAAAGAAGTAAATAACATTTCCATGGAAATGACTAATAGACTCTAAAAATGTTTAAAATAAATAACAGTAAATAATAAATTTATCAGATAAATTACTTTTTTACTTCCTGTAAATGAGTTGTTTAGCTGGTGAGTTTGATCTACTCATCTAGTAAATTTTTTATCCACTTCAAATATTTTAAAGCCTTATATTTTTTAGGTACAAAAATGTTAATACTTAAAACCTTAATACTTTAATTATTTTCATAAAAATATAATTTGCTAGGGAGAATGAAGGAAATAGGCCAAAACATCTAGTGATAAAAATAAATAACATAAACTTTCTGAGTGATGGTAAATAGTATGTGCATGATAAATAATGTATTCACACATATTCATTTAAAATTTTCTTAAAAATATTCGTATAGATAAAATGTTTGCGATAAATATCATGTTTATGACAAAAAAATTTTATTTACGCAACATATATACGATAAAATTACATTAAAATTTTTATAAATAAGTAATTTATCATAAATATGTTATTTACCTTAAATATTTTTAAAATGTATTATTTATTTTGAACATTTTTAAAAATGATTGGGGAGAGTACCTAAATTATATAAATTTAAAAATCATTGCACCAATATAAAACAAAAAAGTAACATTACACTAATATGATATAAAATTAATTAAACTACAGTAAATTAAATTTTATGTTATGTTATTCAATATAAAGAAATTTATGTTATGTTGATTAATTGACGGAAAAAAATGTGGTCATTTGAATTTGAATTGTTTTTGTTGGTTGTTGGGGGTTGTCGGTGGCTGTAATATCCGATATTTGGGGTAACCACGAAGGCCCAACCCAATTTAGTCTTGGGTTTCCAAAGACCTAGGCCCAATTCTGTTTGGAATGGATTGACTGGCCTTGGACAAGCTTTCACGTCCCAAAGTGGGCCAATGCTTTGGGCCTATGATAGGTCCACGGTCCATAAAAGTTTTTTTTTTTTTTTTTTTTTTTTTTTTTTAACACGCAGCTTCCCACCAGAAAATAGATACACGAGAATAAAGCTAAATAAACAACTGAAAAAGAGAACAAGGCACTAAAAAGGTAGCTTCCGAGGAAGGGAAGAAAGGTTCCTGCTGCTAAGACTGTGTGCTGCAACATCAACGGTCCTGCTCGTCCACAAAAGTTGATATATATATATATATGTATGTATTTTTATATTTTTTTTCTGAGACAAAAGTTGAAAATTTATCTTTAAATATTACGACATTGAGATCGTGACTATGACCTGCACGGTATTTCTTCAAGAACAAGAAATTAAGATGGAAATTTTGGTTAGTGAAGTTGAAAGGTCCAAAGAATATGAACCACATTAGTCCATTATTCAGGTCTCCTGTCTCTGATAAAGCATCTGTTACAACTTAACAAAATAAAAAATCATAAAATCATAAAATGCTTTTTTTTACAAAAATTTTTTTTGGGTAACGTAGTAATTCGATAAATTTAGAATATAAAACATTATAAAATTCACACAAGACCCATTAAATGTATATATTAATGATTTTATAACCTATTTGAACTTTGTAAATACACGTGACCAAATTAGGAGGCCTTTGTAAGAATATTTCTAATGTCGTTTGCTTCTTTCTAAAATTGTTTATACTTCAATATTTCGTTTGGTTTAATGTTCATAGTTCATACTAATGTTAGCACATTAAACATTGCAATATTGTATATTGTGAAACATTGATACTGTTTTGGAAGATAACTAGATTTATATTTATGCATAGTTCAACAAAATACATGGAATATAGTTGTAGTTCGTAAAATGAAATAATAAGATTTTTTTTTTTTTTGAAAAATGAAGTACATTTATGAAATTTTATTGGTGAAACCTAATAATAGAACATAATTGCAATTCGTAAAACAAAATAATAAAAAATAAATAATAATTAAAGATACTTGATAAAGCTTAATGTAGACAATGGTTAATAATAATTAAAATTCAAATGTTGTTGTTTTTGAATGAAGATCACAAATTAGTTTTTAATTTAAATGCAGATTGATTAAAAATAATTTAGATTAAAGGTTTTTATCTTTAGATAAAGATCACAATTTAATCTAAATTTGAAAGCAATCAAAATAATATATTGGATTAGATATTCATGAATTTAAATAAATGGATAATTATCCTATAGATAATTTTTTGTTTTAATTAAGGATAATACTTGTCAAAAATTGATTAATTAAATATTTTGCGGATGTTATAAATGTTCAATTGATGGAGTAATTTTTAATCTAGCCAAGCCTATATTTACGTGTTTTGTGAGAGGAAGAGAGAGAAAAATTTTAGGTTTTTTTTTTTTTTACCCCAAGAATTCTCAACAAAAATAAGGGTTTTTAGTTTGCTTCGTCACAGAAATCCGAACGTGGAAGATCACAAGTGGTTGGTGTTTACAATCTGAAGCTAACTTATCATCCAGAATTGATTATCAAATCGGTATGTATTAATGTAAATTAATTATTATATAAAACTATATGTGTTTATCTTATCCTACAAGTATTTCGCCTCAAAATTTTCTTTTACCTCTGAACTTTTTAACCGATATGCATACAATCAGCTTGACACAACTAGTAACGAGGCTCATCATTAGGGAACTAATAACTGACAATAGTAATTGTCGTTAGACAGGATTTAGCAATGGTTCCAATTTTGCGCCACGTTGATCTCCTAGTTGTTATCAGCCGGTGAATTGAAAACGACACGTTTCAGTCTGCGTTTGAGTGTCATTTAAGACTGTCTCTACTCGCTAGTCGCTACAGTCTCCAATCTATCCGGAATAGTCTCGGCCTCTCTCCTCCTCCGCTGAAAAATGACGTGGCAAAATTAGGAGGAATGTAGTTTTTTAGTGGGTCCCAGTGTCCTCCAAAAGTGGACCCCCATCATTGACATGGTAGCAAAAAGATCTTATCGTGGGGTTGTGGCTGACAAAATCAATACGGAGCGTGGGAATTATCCTGCACGAGAACACCCACAGATCTTACCATATACACCAACCATATTCCTTACTCAAAACATTATCTGTCTTTTTTCCCCATGTAATTGGTGATATGGCTGGTGTCCAGGGTTTACAGCAAAACAAGAGCGTAGGAGATAAAAACTCAGTTGACGTGTTAACGACCGCATAAAAACCGACACGAACGGCCGAAACAACAATAAATAGCTTTCTCTCCCCTCTCTCTCTCTCTCTTTCTCCCTCCCTCCCATCGAAGCCGCAACGGCCCCTGATTTCTTTCTCGTCTAACTTTTCTCTTTTCACTTTTCTGCCTTTTCATCTCTCTCTTTCTCTCTCTATCTCTCCACCTGTTTTCTCGGAGGCTTCCAATTCACGGCGCATTCATAGATATATTTATATATATATATATATAATTTGGATTTAGATTCAAAAATCAAATTCCAAAAAAGAAGAAGAAGAAGAAATTCCAAAATTTTAAATATATGTATAAATGAAAAAGAGTATTTCGTTTCATAAAATCTTGGTTTCTCACCGGCTTTTACAGCGAGGCCGGGTCTAATGAAGGATCGCAGAAGAAGAAACGACGTCGTAACCTGGAGCAGGTTCTTTTGGTGCACCGTTTTCGTCGTCCTCGCTTGCGGTTTCTTCTCCGGCTTCACATTCTCTGCTTTTCGCCTTCTCTTTGGAGGTACTTTTTTTTTTAAATTTGATTTTTCTTTTTTTTTTTTTCCAAATTTTTATGTTCTCTGAGAATACGTTGTTATTAATTTTTTAAAAATTAAATTTTTGTTATTTTTTGAACAGAAAGACCGAAACCAGTAGTGATTTTAAAATGGCGAGCTTCGCCGGCGAAAGCCATCTCCGGCGAGGCTCCTGGGGCAGTTTCGTCAGTCTCTGTACGGGAAGTAGTGATGCTACCGGATCAGGCTCTGGTTTTCCTAAACTACCCTTCGTCTTCTAGCTTATTTACCAAAGATGACCTCGCCTGTGTTTATTCCTCTTCCTCCGAGAAGCGGCGGTTCAAGACGTCACCGATTTCTGTGGACGCCAAAGATGATATCGTACGGTGTCCGTACATACCACGTGGCTTCACGCTCTCCGTCGGATTGAAATCCGAGGGCCAGAATGTTCGCGACGGTTCGTCTCTCGTGTGGGACTCGCTGGCTTACGAGGCTCTGATCGACAGCGACAACACCACGGTAGTGTTCGTGAAGGGGCTCAATCTACGGCCGGAGAAAGTCTCCGACGCCTCCAAGTTCGAGTGCGTGTACGGCTGGGATTTCACCAGCCCAAAGTTCTTGCTCAGGTCGGAGGTACTTTCCATCGCTCAGGAGATCGTACGGTGCAAAACGCCTCTAAGTCTGCTGACTGGCCCACACAGGCTCAACAGTATCAATGAAAACTCGATCAAGGTCTCGGTCAGAATGAAGGGCAAAAAAACACTTAACACCATAGCCCGCCCCAAGATCCGACCCATACCCGATTCCACAACCCGAAAACAGCACGAGATGTGTGTTTGCACCATGGTCCGGAACCAGGCCCGGTTTATGAAGGAATGGATCATGTACCACTCCAAAATTGGGGTCCAACGATGGTTCATCTATGACAACAATAGCGACGATGACCTTAATTCCGCAGTGGAGTCATTGTACAATTCTAAATACAATGTCACACGCCACGCATGGCCTTGGGTCAAGACCCAAGAGGCCGGGTTCGCCCATTGTGCATTGCGGGCGCGTGACACGTGCGAGTGGGTCGGGTTCATCGACTTGGACGAGTTTATTCACCTACCATCAGGCCTATTACTGCACGACGTGATTGCCAATCAAACTCAGCACAACAACAATGTGGCCGAGCTGCGCACCTCGTGCCACAGCTTCGGGCCCTCGGGCTTGGAGCACGTGCCATCCCAGGGTGTGACGGTGGGGTACACGTGCCGGATGGCGGTGGCGGAGAGGCATAAGAGTATCGTGAGGCCCGAGGCGTTGAATTCATCATTGATCAATGTGGTGCACCATTTTCACCTAAGGGATGGGTACGAGTATGTGAATGTGGATAGAGGGGTGATGGTGATAAATCACTACAAGTACCAAGTGTGGGAAGTGTTCAAGGACAAGTTCTATAGGAGAGTGGCAACTTATGTGGCTGATTGGCAAGATGACCAAAATGTGGGGTCCAAGGATAGAGCACCAGGGCTTGGGACAAGAGCAGTGGAACCACCTGATTGGCCCAACAGATTCTGTGAGGTCACTGACACTGGGCTTAGGGACCGTGTCCTACAAACTTTTACCAACCCAAAAACACATCGTTTGCCATGGGAAAAGGGTTCCAAAGACAAGCACAAGACCACCAAGGCACCAAGAAAGCGTAAAGGCTTTTTATGATTTTGCGAGAGGAAAAATACACTTTTAGGTAGGTTTTTTTTTTCTTTTCTTTTTTTCTTTCCCTTTCTTTTTTTAATTTTAATTTTTCTGAATTATGTATAAAGTTATTTAGTGGATGGATTATCTTATACATTATAGTAGTAGATTGATTCTTTTGTAGATAGATACAATAACAGGATAAATGAAATTTATACAGTTTGAGGAATTATGATTTTGGAGTAGTAATTAGTTATGTTCTTGCTTTGATTGTTTATTTAATTAATTTTATTTTTTTTGTGGGGCCATGGTACAGCCTGTGCTTGTTCATCCCCTATGTAAAAAGCTATGCTACTGATTTAAACGGCTAATAAAAAGGGGAATAAATGGTAGCATGTTACTTCTTATGACGAGAGAGAGATAGCAAAAGGTTGCATTTAATAAACAAAGATAAAATTAGACTACAGAAATAACTTATTTCTTAGCTTCGTTTAGCTCATTAACGCAAACTTAAAATTTTCATCTTAGTTTTTGTCTTTTTCTGAAAAAAAATTTTTGTCTTTTCTGAAAAAATTTTTGTATTTTCTGAAACACAAATTTACTATTGAAACTTAAAATTTCTAACTCAAACTCATTCACCAAATGGACCCTTAATAATTTGGTACGTTTTTTTGTAAGACATTGACATTGACATTTTTTTTTTTGTAATCTTGTTAATTTTGAGTAGGAAAATATAGATATAAAGAATGAATAGGCTTGGTTCCATAGAAGAGAGGGAGAGGAAGAGGAAGAGTAATGTGGTATGGCTAGCGATCCTTTTGAATTTTCCAAAATCCTCCCCATTCAACATATCATTTAGCTCGAAATTTCATAGACATTAGCGGTAAACATACTTCACTGATTGGGAGAACTTGGGTTAAACAAGCTTGATGGAAAAGTCTAGTGGTGGAGCCAGTCAATTGTTTCAATGGGAAAATTCAATGATAAAGTTTTGGAAAATTCAATGATAAAGTTTTTAAGAGGACTTATATATGGATAAGTAATTTTTAGTAAGAGAAAAATGAGAATATACAATGTTTTTAAAGGTAAAATTAAAATAAAATAAAAGTTTACTGGGTTGTAAGTCCTCACTTGATCATGGATAGTCCCCTCCTGATAGAATTTGTATTAATTATTGTTCATTTTTTAATAAAATAAAATGATTTATTTACGTTAAAACAATACTTGGTACTATTGCTTAATCTTAGGGCATGTTTACCTTGCATAAAAGAAAAGGAAAAGTTAGTAGTCATTTCCTTTCCCATTGAATCATGTGTTTATTTATAAAATGGAGAATGATAATTCAGTGGGTCCTACACAAATATAGAGAATGAAGAAGGGAAATGTCAATCTTTGCATGCTGTGGTATTGATATATTGACATTGAGAATAAATATCAAATTTACTTATATACTCTTAATAAGTTTTTATTTACTAATATTTTTTTTAATGTTTTTTTATTGTGTAAAATGATTTTTTAGTAATTACATTGACAAGATTAATATTACTTAGGGCTGAGATTGTTTCCATTTACACCATTTAATAGGCAGGTAAACACTAAAAATAGAATCAATGATCGTCCTTCCAATTTTGTTATTTTATTTCTCAATTTTATTATCTTTCTCATTAACTTTTTTATGATTTGGTAAAGGCGCACTTAGTGTTAAAAAAATACTGTTTAATATCAAAAAGTTAATACTGTTTGCTAGAAAAAAAAGTTTTTTTTTTCTACCAAAAAAAACCTTTTTTAATTAAAAAAAAAAAACAATATACCATTTTAGTGAAGTTTTTTGTTTGAAACGAAAGAGCAAAAATTATTTTATTGGAACCTCTTAATCAGTTAGAACTTAAAACGTCATTTGCTTGTACTTCAAACGGACATAATTTTGAAGTTTCTTGTTTTAAAAAAATAATAATGAAATATATTATTTTGAAGTTAATTTATCATGTGTTACTTATTAGTATTATTATCGTTCAAGTAAAACAACATGTTCTTTCCTTATTAAGGACAACAATCCTTTGTCGTCCGTTGGATATCAAAAACTAGACGTAGTTCGAATTAAAACAAACCAAATGTCGTTTTCCTCTTAGATTCTTTAGCCGTTAGTTTGTCGTGAAAACGACACATGGTTGTAGTAACAACACGCCACGTCACAAAATGTTACGCAAACAATGTGTCGTTTTCTGATACCAAACGAAATGCTTTTTTTTGGGTTCATTTTTCCCTCGAAAAGGAAATGCTTTTCATCAAAACTACACGTCGTTTTCGTGGTCATCTAATTTAGAATTAATTTTATGAATGCCCCCTGAGTATCGATCTTATTTCATTTTGCTCCTTGACTGTATAAAATCATTCAAAATACCTCCTGAAATACACAAAACAGTTCAAATTACCCCTTTCGTCTCATTCTGTATATAAAGTTGACAGTTTGCTTTTGTGGCAGTTCATTGAACCTTAATTAAAAGTAGGGGTGGCAATACGGGTCGCTATACGAATCGAAAACCTTTTGCGAATCAAAAACGACACGAATTGGACGGGTCAAATAATAGGTCACCCAAAATTGATACGGAAAATAAGGGTGCGTGTTCGGGTTGGTGACCCGAACACGACACGAATTGTCTCAATCCACGACATGAATCTACGACCGTATTTTTTTTGGTCAAATTCGGGTCACCCTTTTTAACAAAAAGCTTTTTGTCTTCGGGTTCTGAAAGTTCAAAAAACTTACTATTACAAGTGTTCCTATAAATAATCCTTCAGTTACTCAAACTAACCAACCAAACAACTATTAAATATATCATTAATATAAAATCAAATTAAAATAAATAAAGCAAAGAACCATTCTCGACCTCCCTTCAATGGAGGGCAGTAGAGCAAGAAAACCCTACACAAAGAAAGCCATGGATTATTGTCTGTAATGTCACCTGGGTACAGCAAGCGCAAGAACTTCCTCTTCCAATGGTGAATATATTATTGTATCTATAGATTACTATGACAGAAATACTTTTAGAGAGGCGTTCATGATGAGATAGGAGCTTTTATAAGTTCTGACAGTCACATCAGCAAAATTGTTCGACTTATTAACAAAAGTGGCAAAGAGGGTAATTTGAATGATTTTGTATATTTTAAGGAGTATAATTAATGATTTTGATAATAATGGGACAAAATGAAATTAATCCCTTAATTCAAGGACGTACACGTGCAGACAGCGGAACCCGGACTCATAGCCGTTAGAAAAGCGTAAAGCACCATTCTCAATTCAAAAATAAATTCGACCGTTGGAATTCGTCTCTTACACTCTTTTCCCCTCCTGTCCGCTTCCTAAAAGCTTTTTCTCCGCAAGCCTGGGTCACTTTTTTTTTTTTTTTTTTTGGGCTCTCCTTCTTCTTCCTCTTCTTCTGAGCGGTGAAGAAGAACCCAGAAATGGGGAGCGAGGACCAAAAACAGAGTCCAGGAGACCCATTAAAGAATCCGCCAATCGAATCCACCAACGGCTCTATGTTCAGCCCAAGATTCATATCAGTCGCCACCATGGCCGGTTGGGACGAGGACTCGCTTCTCTGCGCGAGCCTCATCGTTGACGACACGCCCGATCGCAACTTTCGGCACCGAAAACGCACCGAGTCCCAGTTCAAGAGTCCACCAAGCAGCAATTCAAGAAGGTACTTTTATCTATTTATTTATTTTCTGAAAAAAAAAAAAAAAAGATTTCGAGTTACCAATCTTTTTTCTGTGTTTCAGAAAAAGAAGGATTCAACAAAGAAGTCCGATTTCGGTCCCTATGGTGTCTTTTGACCTTGACGATGGAGAAACTACAAAGAAAGAGGCAAACCCTTTAAAAGAAGAAAGAAAGGAAACGGGAGGAGAGTTTTCTGGTGAACAGAACTCCGGTGTTTCTTCTTCCTCAAGCACGAGTCTTCCTTGTATGGATAAGCTCAGGGAAGAGCTTTCTTGCGCTGTAAGAACCATTTTAATATATTCTTAACGCAGTTGGATATCCAAGTGTGTGTGTTTGTGTGTCTAATTAGTTATATTTGATTGGTGTCCTTGGAACCTGACAGATCTGTTTGGATATTTGCTATGAACCTAGCACCACTCCTTGTGGACACAGGTAAATTTAAATCAACCAAATTTATCCCATTATTGTGTACTTAATTCCTCATTATATGTGTGTATGACCAGAAAACTTTTTTGATTTGGGATTATTTAGTCAAGTTGTTTATCCGTTGATCCTGATTAGTTCTCTTTGATTGTAGTTTCTGTCTGAAATGTTTGCGATCTGCTGCGAGCAAATGCGGGAAAAAGTGCCCAAAATGTAGACAGCTGATCAGGTACTTTTCAGCTATAGACCGAATTATTTGCCGAATTCTAATAAAGGGGTTCTAAACTAATCAATCTTTGATATGGATGCGCAGCAATGGAAGGTCGTGTACAGTGAACACTGTTCTTTGGAACACAATACAGCTTCTTTTCCCGAAAGAAGTGGAAGCAAAGAAGTCAGCTGTAGCATCAAAAGGCCGAGAATCTAAGCATTGTCAACAAGTCCCTGAAACTGCGTTTTACAACAGTTTAAGGAATGATGTTACACAAGAATCACAACTACCCAGCACGGTAGAAACCGGAAGGATAAGAAGAGCAACAACGCAAAGTCAAAATGAGGACTCTATACTAAGCTCAGAACGAGAAATGAGAAGAATTATCCGAGCAGCTTCAAGGGTGTCGAGCAGGGATAGCGTGTCTATGCCTAGCCAAGACGAGGATGCGGCATTAGCTCTGAGGCTGCAGAGGGAGGAGTTTTTGGGGTCTGTAAGGGGAACAACGCTGCCTAACCGATCTAGAACTAGGGGTTATACTGGTATTAGTAGTAGAGGAACAAGGGTGAATCAATCTAGTACTAGTACTAGTAGTACAAACGCTACTAGAGGAACAACGGTTAACGAAAATACCGGTAGTGGTGGTAGTAATAGAAGTTCTCTTTCATTAGCTAGAGCAAACTTGAGGGCCATGGCATCTAGAGCCATCACGCTTAGTGTTAGAGGCAGAAATCATTTCTAGCCCCCTAGGATGTCTACTTTCATGTATGATTTATTGTTTTGCATAAATCTCACTCAATCCTAGTGAGTATTAGGTTAACAAAACCACGCCGCTTTTTTTTTTTTTTTTTTTGGATGAAAAATTCACGTCTTTCATTATAGAAGATGTATAACTAATTTCTCTTTCCTGTATACAACACTGTTGGTGTTGGAGTGGTATGGTGGTTCTTATTCCAAGGTTCAGTATTAAAAATGACATTTCTCGTGTGGATTTAGGTCCAAATATTATTTCATCAATGGTTCCACTAGATTCCCAACCCATGAGCATCATGGCATAGGTTCCCCCATCTTCGGCATATTTTGCTCATCCGACATGGGATGAATCACGGAGACAAGCAAAAAAAAAACTTTTTTTCTTGACTTTGTACGCTGGTTTATTTTCAATAATTTGGATCTTGTCTAATCTTGACCCTCGTTGTCTATGCGTTCTTTTTTTCCCCCCCTGGAAATGGAAGAATTAAATTTCCTCTTTTTCACCTTATGTTTTGAGACGACCACTGTCTTTCTTGGAAGATGAACCGACTTTGATTTATATCGTCTTAAGTTAATTGCGAACAATTCGAGGCAAGAAATCGACAGAAAAAATGTTAAATCTCAAAATGGAACGGTAAAATTTCAGATGTCATTTGCCTGTTGTGACATGAAAAGGTCAATTAACGGTCTCTACGCTAAGCAAATCAACTCTTTCCTACAGTAACAAAACATATTTGAAATCATTGATTTCGCAAAATCCCTCAACTATCAAGACAAGGCTTTAGTGCATGATCCAATGAATGTACAAAAAAAAAAAAAATTCTTTCCTTTCACTTGTGTTGCATATTTCGTTCACTCGAGGAGGCTTGCTTGTGTCCCACAAATCTCACAAATCTGAATCAAAATGTGCAGTATTGTTTGTTCCATGCTGATATATGTCCCTCCATCAAGTCTGCATATCGCAACATTCTTGGACAAGAAGGTTTATGTATCAGTCAATGGTATAAATGTGTAGTTTAAGAAGAAGCTCGCTCAGTGTCTATGTGAGTGCTTCCGGCTACCGAGGGGGGTCTCTCCCTTGTCCCTGTTTATTCTTTGTAGCATCCTCAAAACAAAGGAAATGAAACCTATAGCAGCCATAACGTAAAAAACTCTATATGGAGCCAAGGCCAGGCCAGAGAGATAGGAATAGTATCCAGCAATCAGGTAGAGAAAGTTCAGCCTCACTTCCCGGAACGGAATGCCAGGAAAAGAAAACGAGAAGGAATTATACTCGGGCTTCGAATTGCAAATTCCATGAAGGATCACGCCAGTACAAAGAACTGAATCCAAGAACCAAGGGAGGCTCTCACCCATCCCTATTCTCTGCAATCACATTGTTCAACCATCAAGCACCACTGATAAGAAAATAGGGAGAAAAATAAATAAATGATCAAGGAAAACTGGTCTTTCCTTGGCAATAACTGCTATCGTCAGACGTCAAACCATAATTTTTTCATACTAATGTGTTCGGATTATAACAGCTGATTATGGAAGCCAAACCTTTTCTTGATCAAATTTGAGGTTTATATGTAAAGCGAACCAAGACTCAGACACTAAGTGATCTATCAAAGTCATTTTCAGTTTAGCAATTGATTCGTGTCATTCTCCGTTTGAAATCATATATTACTTTGAAACTATCTAAGAAAACCAGATTGTGAATCAGAATACTAATCCAGATAAGTATTCCATATATTCATACCTGCAACCAAGCTGCGAGGGATGGGACAAACATCAGTGTTGCCACGAGGTGCAAAACCAACAAGCCGTGCCTATGATGGAAGAGCTCTAGTTGCGTTTCATCAAAACTTTTTGAAGAGTCTGGGCTGTTGGAACAGCTCTCTTTCAAAAGGGAATTCTGATCAATTCTACCATCTGATGTGAAGGGAAGTTGCTCAGACCCATCACTGCCTTTGTTAAAGTCAAATACATCATTTTTCCGTGCATGGCTGCGAAATGAAGCCGTCAAAAAACTGTTACAAAAAATGAAGCAACTCTTGGATTAGCAATCACAGAATAAGTGACGGAAATCAATGAGCAGGGTTGGAGAGTTGGGGAAATTATTCTGCCAAAAATATTCAGTTTCCGATTCCGATTCAGAAAGAATGTCTAATAGCAGAATCCATCAATCTCATATATAATACGAAAATCAATAAGGAGTTCAGATCAAAGCATACCTAGAAAACGCATTATGACAGCACAAAGCATGAGAGAAAAGGAGTATAAATAGACCTAAGGCTGGATGAACCAAGCAGGCCAAGGTAATTGCAGAAAGTGCTGTAACAAGGCACGGATTGACTCTTATGACCCTCACCAACTGTTTTATCAACAAATTAAATCAAAGTGAGCAAGTTATCGTGTCAACATAAAAATAGGTAACGTACAGACAAGAGCAGAATTCGTGTCCCTACATATAGGCAGCTAACAATAAAAATTATATAGACGAGTTATACCTTTAATGAAGAGAAGCCAGAAGACAGATTGAAAAACCAGTGAACAAACCCAAAACAGACATTTCCTTCCCCTGATTGCCACCTGCAACACGTTAAATTTAACTTCCCCCTCATTCAGCATAGTTAATGGAAATTTACTTGAATCTAGAAAATTTAGATACCAGAAAACATGTCAAGAGATTATTAGTTTCACATTCATGATGCGAAAGAAAAACACATCTAAAACTTTTAGGATAATATTTTAGATCGCAATCGAAACATTTGTAAGTTCTCAATAAATTGATACAAATGGCATAACAACTAGATGGGAGCATCAGGATTAATATATTACAAAGGTTGGCATTGAAAAAGTAATCTGATTGATTTATATTCCATTCTCATTGGCATAAAAATATCCACTTTTCAATTCAATGAACATTAAGTCTATATTAAGTTGCACGTGAAAGATGCTGGTACAAAGAGTTACTAACCTTGCTTTAATGAAAATATGTATGACAGCAGCCAGATAAAAGACCAGTTGGGATATCAATATAAGAACTATTACAAGCCCATTAGCAAGGAAGTAACAAATCAAGGAAACAAGGGTGAAGCTGGCAAACAGTGGAAGTGGTTGTGACATTAAGAAGGAAAGGAACAAGGAAAGCAAAATGGGTGCAACGCCCAGGTAGAAAAATGGCAACGGAATTCTCAAATTTGTCTCCACCGCTGTCAGCATCGAAGGTATTTGCAGATCATGATCCCACGCATGTGCTTGCCGCATCAGAGCAAAAAAGATCACAACGACAGAGAGGCCAACTATCTGCAGGAAAGAAATTCCATAACAGGATAAACGTATCTAAACATAAATCAAGGCTGATAGCTGATAACCTAACTCTTTTCCAGTTTATGTACAAGTTAAGAGACAATATTCAGATTGAAAAAGTAAGCATTTTTAGCTTGCATTTCAAGAATGTATGGACATGTTTGCGTGTCATTAAGCATTTTCTTTTATTTAATGCGTGACTTACTTGAGAATAAAAGGACAAATTAAAAAAAAGTGTGAAGAAAGATGATAAGCCCCTTTGTGTATATGCATCTAGCATAAGTACAATGCATCCAACTCAAGGCATTGAAACTCACTTGTGGATTATACACGAGCAAAAACCGACTCGCAACTTGTGTGAAAGAAACAGCAACGGTAGTTCTGTATGAACAATGTGGATCCACCTACAAAGAGCAGCAGAAGTTGCAAAAGTTTTAGACAAAATATCTTGGCTTCTATAGAACTAAACAAAAACTAAACAAAACATGCATGAAAAAGCAACTCATACCAGCAACAAAACATTTGTCTTCTCGGAACTAGGAGCAGAACTCCAAAGTGCTGGAGCGGAGTCAACGACAAATGTCTTGCTGTGTAAATTTGGAAATACATGAAGACCTGATGTGTGATCCCAAGCGAATGCGATAGGTGGGAAACAACGTAGTTTACACAGCCCTATAACACCGAGAAACTACTAGCTTAGCCAAAAAGGAAAATATAATAAATTTGGAACTAAAGTGATGCGACATATCTTAAAAGACAATCAATGTCATACATTTCATTTTATGTCTGTTAATCTTCCAATACAGCCAAACGTAATTTGCAATTAAGAACGCATATGGAAAATCAAGTGGCATAGCTAAAACTATAGCCTAAAATCACGCGGTTGCACCTTTAGCAACTCTAGTCTTAGATGTGTGTAAATGACATAGACATGAACTAAAGTGCACATGGCTAAATTTTGACGTTGGTAAATATTTTCAGTCTCGCCAATATGAAAACCAAAGGATTTTGAAATAACAAAAATGAACTATATGCGTTCGACATTCCCCCAGGAGAAACTGTTAGGACACTATTTAAAGTCTTTTTTCAGTCATATGTAATGGAAATATAACAGAACCAATCATCTTTCAGTCATATTGATTTTACATTTGTGACCAAGTAGATGTCAAACATCCTTTAAACCATTAGCCCATAGGGACCCAAAATCTTACTCAGGGAACAGATAAAAAAAATAACAATAGAGTGGCTAAACAATAAAGAAATTACGAAGATGGTTTACTTTCAACATCTCCAGCCTCTTCATCTGGAAGTGAATTGTTTATTCCACATCCTGCAGTCTTCAGAGACAAAGTTACAGGGAGAAGGCCTAAGCTAATGCTGAACGATAGATTTAAAGAAAGAGCATGGTCCTCCTTGAAAAGCATTTCCTGCATCACATTCAAGTCATGCAATAGGTAAAACTTAGTCACCAAAGTACAGCTTAATCATTTTGGAAATAAGCAGTTCCTCAGAGATAATAACCTTATTGGAATAGGTAGACTGAAGCATCAACCAAGGAGAAATATCCACCTTGCCTTCCTCTGGATTGAAAAACTGTCCAACTGCCATGGAAGCTGCAGGTGGAGGTCTGCCTGAAATGGTCTGAGCACTAGATTGTCATCATTTTATACAACATGTAGATAATCTTGGTTACACAACGAGACAAGGAGCGGTAATGAGTTAAAATCAGGAGCTCCAGCATGTTTATTATCAAAGACCAACAAGTGCATAGAAATGGGTGCGAACAACGTGTTAAATAATTATGGTTATTGGATAGATAAACAACATGGCTTAACTGAATGAAAACAGTCATATATGTTTCCTAGAAAGATGAAGCATTACATCATACAGTAACTTCTGAAATTATTGGCTCAATTGACTTGAAGGCATGAAAAGAATGCAACTGCCACACTCAAATGCTCAAACAGAAGGAATTAGGGGCTTCTTGGGTGAAATCAGGAAACTCTTCATAAGAGAAAACTTCATAGCAACATACCGGACGTGGTGCAACTGAGATGGTTAAGAATCTGAAACCACGCATATCCTCAGGTGCCAACAAAATTATAGCAGAAGGTGGGGGTTGCTCAGTCTGACTGCCAGGTTCGATCTGTTGGGTAGAGATAAAACAAATTCAGAAATAGTAGTACGCAAATAGTACACCACAGATATGTTAATCAATCTAGTCTGATTAGCAATAAGACCTTAAACATCCCACTTAAGATATTTTAGCCAGATGACCCGTAGAGATCTGCTTGATTTCTGGGAAAGAATCACACAAAAACCAACCACTTATAATAGACAAGGCTCATGGATACAGCATCTAGTACCTGTCTTGGTGCGGGTCCCGATGGAATGTGCACCATCCTTGATGTCACCTCAACTACTCTTTTACTACCAGGAAAGTCTGAAGTTGACTTTCCCTTTTCAGGCCATAGATGAAGTCTAACACCAGTACATGGATCCAGGTTTGTCACAAAGATGAAGTGGCTTTTTCCATTTGATCCCTACAAATGAAGATTACCGTCTCTTGATTATCTCGACTCAAAAGTTGAACTAAATTAATAGCTATATAATTCCCGGATTTTCCACTTTTATTTGGCCAGGAACCAAGCACGGAAAAGAAGAGAGAGCACAAGTTAAAATTGACACCAACTAAAAGAAGCTTGAAGCAGTTGAGTGGCACAATTTTTAACTTCTTAATGATCAAAAATGGATAACTAATGAAGCTAACCAATTTCGGTATGTCCAACCACCGCCTGCGACCATCCATGGCTAGTACAGTGACAGTAGTCGTCTGAATGTATAGGTCCTTGTCAAGGCCCTCCTCATTCCAGCGAATATTGCTTGGACAAGAGGTTGAGGGGGGCACCATAGATCCTGCAACCATGACAACAGTTAATTCATACATTAGCATAACCTAGAGGTAATGTATGAGATAAGAACGCATAAAACAGTGATACAGTGATACAGTGGATAAACATTCCATGCTTATCTCAATTTGCACAAAGGGTTTTTTTTTTTTTTTTTTTTTTTTTTTTTTGGTAATAACAAACAACCTTTAATTGATCAAAATCAATTACAGAGGAAAGTGAAGACAAGAAAACAAAGCTCACAGCAAATGCACAGAGCATTTGTTAATTGCCAGCCAGCACCTCTATATATGCGAATGTCACAACAGTCAGACATCTCTAGATATGTCAAATTGAAATTGAAAGTAGCCTACATGTGATTCTTAATAAAGCATAATCAATTTCTTGTGGTTTTCAACCGGGCAAACTGCACGAGTAGCCTCTGTATAAAATTGATGTTATTCCAGAAACTTTGTTCTTCAAGAAAAATAAATGCTATTTTGCCTCTTGATGAATAGATATAGGTAGAGTAAATCTAAACATGGAATAGTGATGTTGAACCTTACCATCTAAATTTTTTACATCCTTCAAGGGAGTAGACAAGCGCGATTGCGTAATCCAATTGAAACTCTGTGGTATAGCACCGCGCAGCATTCTAGAGAATATTGATACTCTTCTTCGAGTGTTAGTAAATGGTTGGCTTGTTTTCGAGTCTATCAAACTAAGAAGAGTGTGAGAAACCTACATAAGAAAATACAGATCAGAATCATCTAAATCAACTGCACATTTAGATTAATAAAGAGAATTTCACTCACTTGGACAACTAGTTGATTACACCACAGAATCGCCTGATGTTCCATTGACAACCAGACATTTTTCATGCCTGTGCTACTGATCACAAGACCATGGGTAGGAGGCACGATACCATCAAGAGACTCCAATTTCGACCTTACCTGAAGACAAAATACAGGTTACCCTTCCCCATTGCCAAGTCACAAAGCAGAGTTCATGACTCATAATATTGATCATGTAAAAACATGTAGAAAGTGAAAAATTGGAAATAATACATTTCATTCTCATGCTATTTTAAACACGCAAGGACTAAATCAAAGTGTCGGAGTGAAAAATTCCAGAATATATGTGCTAATATCTGTTAACATCAATGTTTGATGCTACACAGATCAAATATGCAGACGAAATAAACAAATACAGAACAACATATATCAAACATTTACAAATATAAATACAAAGTATCTTCTTCACTTAACCAAAAGGCATGCTACTATATTGGTCCAACTCCTTATGCTAGAACAAAATATTAGTTGACTCTAGCGAGTAGAAGAAGAAGTAGATATATTTACCTGATAATCATTATAACCGCCAGTAATTGATATAACAACCACCCGAGAGAGTACAGGATCAGAAGCAAAATGTCCTGCTTGAGTTGTCTGGACCTCATATCCCTTTCTCCATTCGTTATTTACGCGTGCAAAGTAATAACCCAAAGAAGGCTGCAATGCCAGAGGAGGAGATCTGAATAAAATAGGTGAATCCCATTAATGCTGATTAATGCATCTAAATCCAAAAGTAAAGCTGAGTATAGAAACCACAAAACTCACTGGTGCGGACTTGAAAGTGTGAGAACAGTTTCAACTGCTGATCGCCTCAAACGAGGATGAATAATTGCAGCTCTAGCGACAAACCCACCCATTGAATGACCAACCAATATTACACTTTTTGGCAAAGAACCAGAGGCTGCAGCACCTTCTCTTTCTCTAGCATCAAAAGATTCTTTATACTGGTCTAATATCTAAATCATAGTAACATAATATCAATGTCATTAAATTTGACCCACCATACCTGGGGTTAGGGTTATATAATGCTAATACATTTAAAAAGTCATTATTGAATTCGGTTATTATATTAGTGAAAGATAAATACATGTAACCCTATTATTGAATTCAGTTCCATTGAAATCCAAGATGCTGAATAAAATTTGAGGTTTCTATAGCCATGCATTATAAGAAATGCCAGTGAAGAATATATATCTATATATATATATATATATATCAATGTGAATAATGTAAAAGGGTTAAGACGCATACCCTGTGAATTGCATACACAACATACTCTGTATGCTCTTCAAGTATACCCCATCCATAGCCGAATGTTCTCCTTCAAGATCCACGGCAAACCAATCCAACCTTCTCGTATATTGGTTAGGTAACTGAAAGTCAACCACATCTGCATCCAGGCCTTCCTCTTCGGGAGTTAAGAAAGCTTCTTGGTAAAATGCACGCTCCGGTGGACCTGCTTGATATGCTCTGTCTGATTCAGCAGCCAAAGATCGTACCTATAATGACAGCAGAGGATCAAAACGTTATCATAAACAAAGGCACTAAACATATTCTAAACCATCCAGTTCTCGAAAAGATAGTACAACGCAAGCAAAGCAATAAAGCCAACCAAATTCAACGGAAAAAGAATAAAAAGGGACCTTGCCTGTTTGAAGCTACCGCCATTTCCCGGAATGAAAAGCACCGGAACCCCACAAAGCTGCTTAAGATGCTCCTTAAAATCTATCTTTTTCCAACCCTCATGGTACAAATAAAGCCCATACTTTGCTGAGGAAACACCTTCAGTTGATGAGATCGGTATATACGTGGGATACATGTAGGTCATAACACAGCCATTCGAAATGGGCTTCAACAGACCATACATCGCCACTAGACCAATCCATATGGCTAATATTACAACAGCCGCTACCCTAGATTTGGCTCTAAAACCTTGCATTTTTTCCAGAATTCTCTCACTATTTCTGATTTGCTTCGGCTTTCCTCATTCACCAAAAACAATCTCGACTCTGCAAATAAATAAATCAGATTAAAACCAGCTAAACATGTTTAATTATCCTATAAATAGACTTTTATATCAGTTTTGATCCAAATCACGAAAAAGACCACTTTTCGAACTCCTTTTTCAAGTGTTGCTATAAACTAAAAGCAACATCAAGTGACGAATTACATCATGGAACGAATCTTTTCCACCTTTTATTTTTTCCATAACAAACTAAGAATTCTGAAAACCGAACCAAAATCAATCTTTAGAAGCAAACTAAAAGTTGAAAACGCAATGTAAAGCAGCTTAGAGCAAGAGTAGACATGAAAATCAGCTCGGAAAACTAAGGAAGTTCTACTGACAATGGAAAAATGCTTGAAAAGAACGGAGATCAGTTTGCGAAGAAGCTGAATTGAAGCTTTGTGATACGGAAGCGAAGAAGAGGAAGGTAGAGAAGAAGTAGATCTGAAGAGATTGAAGAAGAAGAACAGAAGCTTACCAGATCGGAAATCGGCCGACATACACCGTAACATCAGCCGGTGAAGGAGGAGGAGGAGGAGGAGCGGAGTTTTTGAAAGAAGGGAGAGCAGTCGTCAGAACTCAGAGCAGAGCAGTGACGATCAGGAATCTGAGACGACCCGAGAGTACCAAAATACTTCCACCCCATACGGGTCGGGTCGTGAGAATATTAGCCGCTTGTTTGATGAAAAGGTTCAACTCAAACTAAAAGTGAGTTTGGATGTCAAACTTAAATTCATAGATTTAAACTTCAATTTTTATCTTTTTCTGAAAAAATTTTCTGTTTTTTTGAAAAAGTTAATAAAAATTATTATTAAAATTTAAAAATCTTAACTCAAATTCATATACCAAACAGGTCTTAAATTATATTTTTTTAATCTCATTTTTAATCTTTTTTTTAATTAATAATAATTATAATTAATTTTTAAAAAATCAACCAACTCAAACTTAAATAGTTTTATCAAACGGATCTAAATTATCCGAAAAAAAGTAGGGAGACTTTTATGCTGCTGCTGCGTACAACAAATTATGGTGATCTGAGGTTGTTGGACGGACGTGATCTCTCTATTTTCAGTGATTGATCGAGGATTGACGATTTTATTTTGAGTACGGGGATTGCGCGGTGAGGATACTTTGACGTCGCCACTGAATTCGCTAACTTTTGAGCCTTATTCCCTTTCTTTTTTCTTTTTTTCTTTTCCGTTGAAAGAAAAAAAAAATTTTTTCTTTTTTTGGATCGGTGAACTATTAAAAAAAAAAATTTCAGTTTTTAACTTTTTTTCTTGTGTTTTTGGAGAACTTTTTAATAAGAAAAGTAAATAAATAAATAAATAAATAAATTCTTTATGGGTTTTTTTTTGGAAGTTCTTTATTGGTATTTAGATTGTTAAGGGGTTTTTTTTTTTTTTTTAATTTTGGTCAGATTGTATATCATGTATCATGTTTTATGCAAGGAATTATTTATTATGTTTGTAACTGATGATTTAAAAAAAACATTATTAGTGCACATTTTACAATAAAGTTCTTATTCTATTGTTATTAATAGGATTAACAATCCAAGTTCAAAAAAATATTTACATAATTAACTGTTCCTGTTGCTTGGACCAATGAAAGTGATATAAATCTTCTCTCACTAACTTATTTGATTGTGATACAAGAAAAATGTGGATGTTACGTACATCTGAATAAACCAATTTAGATCCCCTCAAAAAAAAAAAAAAAAAACCAAAAGTAGAAAATTTAATGTTTCATTTCCTTATTTGGCAAAATAGTTGTCTGATAATTTAATAATAGAATGAGAATTCTCATTGAATTGAACTGTATTTAAGAAATAGTACGGTATAATACACGAGAAAAAAAAAATGGAGTAAAAACATCCGGATGTACTAATCGGGAAGAGGTGAAAGCATCTCAAAGGCTCACCAAAATCCTACACTCAGGAGTGGACAAGTTCTCTATCTTACAGAAAGAAAGAGAAAAATACTACAGGAAGTAGACGTAGAGAGCTTAAGGAGGCAAGAAACCACCGGTCCGATTCCGAACATATTATAAGATCCTAGTAATGTCGGCAAACCAGAGCTCTTTCAGGCGGCTGAAGAACACACAGGTCGCTGTTTCTCGTTCTCCTGCGAAAACATCATCTGCATTTTTTTTTACCAGTATCTTGCTCAGTATGAGAATTCGTGGCCTCTCAATGAGATGTATTTCTTGACCCAGATAGAAATGTCCTCAGCACACGCTTGTGCTTGAGGGGTCTTGAGAAGCATGTCAAGTGTTGCAAACTCATGAACTGCATCCTTGTATTCCAGTACTGGTGCATCAACGTTAACCTTCCGAAGCTCCTCTGAATAAGCGATGGCTCGGTCTCTCATCCAGTCGTGTTCCGCCACGACTGTTAGTGTTGGCGGCATAAGCTTTAAAGGCGGTCCTCTATTTGGGATGAGAGGGTTGGCAGCTGGGTGATCCAGGCTAAACTCTTCCTCGGGTAGGAATAGCTTCCATGCAAGTGTGCACGTTGCCTTGTCGTAGAAATAGGAGTTTGCAAGCTTTATCTCAGAATGTGTTGGAACACTTCCAATAAAAAAGGGGTACATCAGGACCTGCGCTACCACCTTTACAGGATCCAATAGCCCGCCTGCCTCAACAGCTTTCCGAGCCACATAGTCTGCAATGTTAGCACCACAACTCACTCCAAGGAGAACGCATCTGTTTTATTGGTAGCAAAAGAAGTTCAGAATTGTGGCTATATGGCCTTCTTGCAAAAGACAACAACGAATCGGAAGAATTCACAACTTAAGTTTTTAAAAATTTAGAGAACTACCCATATGGCTACTCCCAGGGCTAGTAACATGGTCTATGAGATACCAAAGAACAAAATTAGAAGAAAGGAATCGGTTAGCAGTTCATTAAACTTCTGACTCTTCCCGAGAGGAAGATCTGAAACTAATTATCAAATAATGCATCTTATAAAAGGAATCCATGCATCAAAGGGGACTAATTCAGTTAATATATCAGACAATCATCCTGTATCTTAATCTAACGCCAAGATATTTACAAGCCAGGATGAGCATAATTTCAAAGCTTCTATACTGCAACTGCAAAATGAAACACAATTTAAATAAAGACCAAGACGGCAACTTTGATCTCCGAAGAAATTCGAAGTTAATAACATTTCCTCTCCTTAAAAAGATTCTATTCAAGAACACACAAAAGATGAAGATGCGGGTATTGATTCATTCGAACTTCAGCACGACCCTAGAAACATGCTATTGAGCTTTGAATAAAGTCTGAATACTATTGATAATTAAGATTTATTTCTTATGATCTAAATTTTACATATCTAAGCTACAATGCCGACACTAAGATGCAACAACCCATATTGCCAAAAAGCAAAGAGCTCCAAGATATGCAATACTAAGTCAGTCCCACCAATTCAGATCAGAACTAGATTCCTCAACTTTATCAAAGCAACCCACGATTTGAAAGCAACTATAAGGATTATAACATACTAGAGATCAAATTAGCATCTATATATAAGGAAGGTAAATGAGTAACCTTGATGGATCTCCATGGGCAGCCAACCACGGCTCCACCATGGACGCACCAAATGTGTCGACGATATGCCGGTTAACGTCCGACTTCTTGAACTCCGCACCGCCGCTATTCCGGACACCCCCCATCGATTTACTACACTCAGCCAGATTGGCCTGCTTCCCGAGCCAATTCAACACCTTCAGTCCATCCTCAAACGCCGCCGGATACCGACTCTCCGGCGCGAGGCGGTATCCAACCGCCACGACAACAACGTCGCAGAGCTTCGCGACCCGCCGGCAGAAGAAATCGTTGGCCGCCGAGTCGTTGCTCCCGCTCACCCAGCCCCCGCCGTGGAACTGCAGCATCACCGGCAATTTCCGGCAATTCTCCGCTGACGACGGTGCGTAGCCTCGGTAGACGACTCCGCCGCCGACCGATATCAAATTCAAGCCCTCAACAGCATCATTGCTGCAGCCATAGCTGTTCCTCCTCGGCTCACGCTTGACATCCTCCGACGGCGGTGTTGCGATATTGCCGTAGCTGTAGCGGCGGGAAGGATAGTAGGGCTGTACTCCAGGATCGCTGGGCGGGGAATGTGAGGAATCGAGATCGGATCTTTTGGGTGCAGCGGAAGCCCTAACCCTAGGCCTGGGAGGAGGTCTGGAATCGGGTTCGGGTGGAGTGAGGGCGGATTCAGGGAGGAAGATTCGGATCGAGAGTGAGGTGAAGGGATCGATGTGGATGTCCTTGGTGGCGACGCCGTCGGTGAAGAGAGGATTGGCGGCGGCGACGGTCTCTTCGGGTCGGGAGGTGACTCCGAACGGGTTCGAATCGTCGGGTTGGGATTGGGTCCGGTTCTGCAAACGGTGCTTCAAGAGGAACTTGAAGAACACGCTGTAAAGCTTCACCGCTACGCTTGGCATTTCTCTTCCACCACAGAAACACACTCCTGCTCTCTCTCTCCTCTCTCTCTCTCTATATATGTATATATACACAGAATTGCAGAGACCGGGATTAGATTAGATTAGAGATGGAATTCATGGCTAATCAGAAATGAATCCCGAGATTACCAGAAAAGGGATCACATGGAATTAGGGTTTTTGGCGATCGGGATATTTTCCAGATAATCTTCAAAACCTTCTTCTTCAATCAATGGCGGAACATAGAGAGAGAAAATGTGAGAGAGAGAGAGAGGAGGGCTCCGGTTTAGCATACATGCAAGCAAGGTTACGGCTGTTGTCTTTTGGCTTTTTAAAAAAAATATTTCTCTCACTATCTCCTTTTTTATTTTATTTTTTATTTTTGTATTTTATCCCAAAAAAATTCCTTGTTTTATTGATTTCTTTTTAGCATCTATGTCCTTCAATTTATCGTAATTTAGCATTTTTGTCTTTACATAAACTTTTGTTTAATAATTAACTTTATATTTTACATATAGTGATTCTATCCTTACATTATTTAAAATATGATACTTTTATGTTTAAAGAAGAAATATTCAATTTTAAATCTTTCCAGTGAGGACAATGGTTCCTTGTTCGTGACTCACAGTGTCTTTTTGTCTAAAAGTAGAGCATATAAGAAGTTATCCGTCAACTAATCCTCTTTTCCATGCATGACTATCTAGTTAATTATGATTGGCCGATAGGAAGTAAGTCGATTGAGTCTAATCTTCTTTCCCCATCCTCCATGCCCACCGTTGGTGGATCAAGAGGGGCAAATATAACTGTACAGTTGGTTGATCAAAACCCTTCTCCCAAGGTGGATGCATATGGAATGGACTCCCTTCGTCTACTTTATTAAATAACCTTAAAGAGATGCGGTGGATTTTTAAGGTTAGGGGGAAACTAGAGCTTTTGGTTTCGATATTTTGGTGGATACAAATGAAACAAAATTATATTACTTCTCAGTGAATGATTCGACATCTTCAGGTGCTTATGCGTATGCTTTATAAATTTAGAAAAAGAAAATGGAATCCTATATCTAATTCATAATTTAGAAGAGGTAGATATATTTTTGAAAAATCATTGCAATAAACAACAAAGTTTTAAATTGTTTTTGACATAAATAACAAATTTATTAAGTAAATAGAAAATTTTCTAAATAAACATTTAATTTATTACATAAATAAAATATTTTCTCTTGAAGGAAAATAAATTACATATTTAATTTTGATATAAAAAATGATTATAAATAATTACATAGTATTATTTACTTTAACTATTTCTAAAACCTGCTGTTTGCTTCGATAATTTATTTAAAAATACTATTTACTTCTTTTTTACCAAAGTAAAATTAGCTCTAAAAATTTCATAAAATCAACCAGCTTTCTATAAATATAATATTTTGAAAGTTTAAAGACACCGACAAAGAAATTTTAGGGATGAAAGTATAATATAACAAATTATTCAAGGGTACAATTGCTAAAAACCTTTAGAAGAATTTTCTGAGTTTATTTTTCGAATTGCGATTAACAGGATCATGTTTTATGGTGACCTGGATCTATTTGTGCCAGGTAAGAGCTCTGGTGATAATCCTGTGTCACGCACTTTTCTGAAGGTCTTGGGAGACATGCATCGCAGGGTTGTACAATCTGGTACTCGAGGAAGGTACAAGCATATGCAGTGATAGTTTTGGAACCTTTTACGATGAAAGCTGTCGTTGGTGGGCCCGCCTGGTTATGGCCTAAAGGCAAGTTCGTATCTGTGGTAAGAATCAACTTACATTGTCCTGGATTCTACGGGTATGTTTGCCTTGTCATCTCATTTTAATTCAAATTATATATTTTTTTTATCTTTTTCCTAAAAGATTTTTATCTTTTTCTCAAAAAGTTTTTTTTATTTTCTGAAAATTCAAAAAAATTTACTATTACAATTAAAATATTTCAACTCAAACTAACCAACCAAACATACTCTATGTCACATTAACTATTTTCTTAACTATGTTATATTATATTATCTAAATTTAAAAATTTAATCACATAAAAAATATTAAATATTAAAATTTTTTATATAAATTAATAACTTGTTAAAATGTTAATGAGTGAATAATTATTAAGATAAAAAAATAAGATAACAGATCTAGACGGTAATTGTTATCAAATTTATTGAATTATCCTTAATAGTGAAGAATAATTTTTTCACTAATAAAATAAAAGAATAATTTTCAATCTATCCACACAGTAACAAATAACAAAATTACTTTTGAATGTTGTTAAAAATTTACAAATTATTATAAATTCTTTAACAGATACGATATGTCATAAACTTTTTTTACCATAATTTTTTATAAATCATAAAAAAATTATATATTAATAATTACAGGCGTTGTTTATCAGTAATATCACGTCTAACTCCAGATACAAAATTTGAATCCTTCCCTCCAAAGTTTAAAAAAAATGTATATTATAATATTTATAATGTTCATTTAGAGATTATATATCTTCATAGTAATTTTTATTTTTTTTTTATAGTTTCTCAAATATCTTAAATTATGTCATTAGTATTTATAGTTAGAAGCGGAGACACTCATGATCGAATGTGGGATAGCTTATGAACTTTTCTTTAATTTTACTTTTAAAAACTTTACATTTTTTTTTTGTTTTGTAAACACTTAAAATTAATTGTCCATATATAGAACTCCCGAAAAACTTTATCTTTGAATGTAACACTTAATAAAATAATATACTGATTCCACTGATATTACTGTTCCTTCTACAGTGATCGGACGAAATTGCCCTTGCTACAGTAGAATGACGTTTTTATCCTCTCATTTCTCTCTGTCTGTTGGGCTACCCGCAGTGAAGGGACTTTTTTACCCTTGAAATCCTGCTTTTCTCTTGGTTTTTTGTTTTTGTCGCTCATTAATTATTGCTGCTCCTCTCTCTCTTTCTATTTTAGCTTTTTCTCTCTCTACTGTTTTTTCTTTTTTTTCATTATGTCGTTTTTGGTGTCGCCCATCTCTACTGCTCTCTCTTTTTTTTTTTTCTTTTCTCTGTTTCTTGGTTTTGCCGCATAGTAGACTACTGACTATTGCAGTATTGCTTTCTCTTTTTTTTTTTCTTCTTTGTTTCTTGGTTTTGCCGCATAGTAGAATGACGATTTTAACCTCCTTTTTCTCTTTGGCTCTTCGGCTGCTCATAGTGAAGGGACTTTCTTGCCCTTGAAACCCTATTTTTCCCTTCTGTCTTTGTTCCTGCCGCCTATCATTGCTACCTCTCTCCCTCTCTATTCTAGGTTTTTGTTTCTCTACTGTTGTTTCTTTCTTTTGTTTCTTTTTCTCTTTGGCTCTTCAGCTGCTCATAATGGTGCTTTTCTCTCTCTCTCTATTCTGGCTCTCTCTCTCTCTCTACTGGTTTCTCTTTCTTTTCTCTCTTCTCTGTTTTTTTGTTTTGCCGCCGATTGTGTGTAGTCGAAGAGTATTCTCATTTTTCCTTTGTTTTTTCCCTGCTGTTGCCGATTATGTGGTGTTGGTTTCTTTTTCTATTTTAGCTCTTTCTCTTTCTACCGTTTTATTTGGGTTTGAAAACTTTTTTCCGTTCACTCCTTTTTCGTTTTTTCGGTGATTAATTTGTTGCATTCTGTAGGTTTGTTCTTGATGTTTTAATTCTTTATCTTTCTCTGTCAGTTTTCCCTTTTTTTTTTTCATTTTTTTTCGACTTTTCATGTTCGACCTCTAGAATGTTATTTCCTTTTTTTTTTTTTTCTCTATCCAACGGCCGATTATGTGGTGTTAGTTTCTTTTTCTATTTTAGCTCTTTTTTTTTTCTACCGTTTTATTTGGGTTTGAAAACTTTTTTCCGTTTGCTCCTTTTTCGTTTTTTCGGTTATAAATTTGTTGCATTCTGTAGGTTTGTTCTTGATGTTTAACTCTTTGTCTTCCTCTGTCAGTTTTCCTTTTTTTATTTTATTTTTCATATTTTTTCGACTTTTCATGTTCGAACTCTAGAATGTTATTTCCTTTTTTTTTTCTCTATCGATAGACTTTTGTCTTCAATGTAGAGTTTTTCTGAATTTTTCCCCTTTATTTCTTGTGTTGTGGGTTTTTTTCGTCATTTATTTCTGTCGTTTGTTTCCTTCGTTTCTATCAATCTCTCTGTTTTTCTTTCTTTTTTTCCTTCCCTGAAAATTTTCGCTTTCAAATCGTGGTAGGATTTTTTTTTTTGGTTGAGTTATTCTTAGAAAGTCAAAAAAATTGGTCCTAAATATATGGTATCTAATTTTTTCTCTCTGAAAAATATTTTGTACCGAATTTTTTTTTTTTGTATTTGATTTCTACATTTTTTGTTTTGCAGATTGTTAAAACGATGGTGGCAAAATCGATGAATGGAAGTGTCGGGTGGAGAATCGAGATTTTTTCACTTGCTATCTTCATATCATTGTAATTTTTCTGTTTTTCCTCCCGGGTAATGCTTTCTAAATTTTATTTGATGAATTTTTTTCTCTGTTTATGATTTTTTTTTTTTGTGGTTTGATTTTCTTATAAATAGAATTTTTGAATGGTTGATGTTGATTTGCATTCGAATGAATTGTTACAGTTTTTTATTTTTTACTTTTACAGCTATAATCATATTAGGTTATCTGTTCTTTCCATTAATTGCTGTAAATTTTGAATCTGAGTGTTCTAATTATAGTAGTTTGTATACGTATATATTTTTTATTCTTTAGCTCTGTAGCTGTAACCAGTCTAGGTCATCTATCTTTTGCATTTAATCGTTCTAAATTTTTTATCTTTCTGTCCTCTATCATTAATGGATTTGATTTGTAAAAGATTTGTTATCTTTTGTGTTGTCTCTGTAAAAAAATTTATTGAGTTCTTGAACCGACCAAAAAAAAAAAAGGAGAACAGTTTTCTTTTCTACTTAGTGGAGTTGTTTTTATAGATAAACTCTTTTCATTTATTACCTTATCTCTATCTTTTACCATTAAAGCTTCTCCACTGTTCTTTTAGCTTCTCTGGTTTACTTCATTGATTTCTCTTGAAAGTTTCCGAAACGCCGTTTTTTCTTCAGGTACTATTGTTATTTACAGTTATTCATTAATATTAATGATTGTTGTTTTTATTTTGGTCCTCTTTAATGTTCGATGATGTGCTTTTATACTGTTTGAACTTCTTTATTGTTTTGATAATAATATTGTAGGTATGTTTAAAACTGTTCTGTCATGTTTCTCTTTGTTTCTCTGTGTGCGTTTTTTTTTACCTTCTCTTTTTTTTCTTCGTTTCTGTGTTGTAAAAGATTGTTGGCGTGTTTTTATATTGTCTAAACTTCTTTATTGTTGTGATAGTATTATTGTAGGTATGTTTGAAATCGTTTTGTTATATTTCTGTTTGTTTCTCTCTCTATTTTTTTCTTTCCTCTTTTCCTTTTTTTGTCTCTGTACTATTCTAAAAAATTTTCAAAAAATTTTTGACTTACAATTTTGATCAATTCAGGTGTATGTTGCTGATAATTATATTATTGACAATATTTCTTAAAAAACTGTTATAAATTGTTTGATCATTTTGGCTTTTGCTATGAATGTTTGGTATGTGTGTTTTTTATTCCTCTGTTGGTTTCTTTTACCATATTTGTCCAGCCACTTTTTTTTTTCCTCTTTTTGTTTTTTTGTGATCGTTTTTTTTGTCTATTCTCTGCCTTTAGTTTTCTTTCTATTTTCCATCTTTGTATTGTTGTAAAGATTTTAAAAATTTTTCTGAGTTACAATTTTCACATGCTATGATGATCTCCATTTAAGTATGTAATAATCCATATACCAGATTTTTGTTTAGTTTGGTGTATGTTGCTGATTATCATATTGTTGATAGCATATGTTAAAGAATTATTATAGGTTGTTAAACCATCTTGGCTGTTGCCGTGAATGTCTAGAATGTGTTTTTTCGGTTTTCCAAAATTTAGTAAAATGTTTTTTGTTTTCATTGTTCTTTCTTTTTTTTTTTTCTCTTCTCTGCTTCTGTCTTCTGTTGTTTTTTATGCCGTCCATTGTGTGCTGCCTTTCTTTCTATTTCTGTTCTGGCTCTTTCTCTCTCTACTGCTCTCTCTTTCTTTTCTCTCTTCTCTGTTTCTTTGTTTTGCCACAGATTGAGTGCAGCCAAAGAACATTCTTATAAAAGAATGAATGAAAAGCAGTCCTCTCTTCAAAAATTTCCCTTTCTTTTTTCTCTACCTATTTATATTTTTATTTTTTATTTTTTCCTTTTAAATAAATATAACTAAAATTTGTTCCCTTTTTGCTTTTTTTTTTTTATAGTTTCTCAAATATCTTAAATTATGTCATTAGTATTTATAGTTAGAAGCGGAAACACTCATGATCGAATGCGGGATAGCTTATGAACTTTTCTTTAATTTTACTTTTAAAAACTTTACATTTTTTTTGTTTTGTAAACACTTAAAATTAATTGTCCATATATAGAACTCCCGAAAAACTTTATCTTTGAATGTAACACTTAATAAAATAATATATTGATTCCACTGTAGTTCAACTTTAAAAATAATTTACTAAACTCCAACCTACTTCTAGTCACAATAACTTTTAATTGACAACATAATTAAGACAGAGATTTTTTACAATACAATAATATCAAATTCATCCTAAAAAGGAGTTGCTAAAATTAACTTCAAAGAACAGTCGACATAACACAAAAACGAGCGAGCGAGATGATCAAATTATTTGAATAACCATATTTTTTTTTATCTATAGACTAATATAACATAAATTTCTTATCCTTAATCAATATGATATAAATTTTAATTAATTTTAGTTTAATTTTATGTCATATTGATTAATTTTTTATATTTTATTAATACAGTAATTTTTAAATTTGTACAATTCAATGATTTCCCAACTGAGATGGTGTGTGTGTGTGTATATATATATATATATATATATTTTTTTTTTTTTTACTCTAAATGAGATAGTATATAATTATATATGTACTCGCGTGATACAGACAACTATGACCCTGCTAATAGTGGGCGTCTAATTTTGGGAAATGGGCAAATGGAAATCAAAGCCAAATGTCATGAAAATGTTGTTTAAAATGTGTCCTTGCCTTTGTTTCGTGTTTTAAGGGGTGTTTAGTGAATGAGTTTAGTTTAAAATTTTTAAGTTTCAATAGTAATTTTTTAGAAAAGATAAAAAACTTTTTCAGAAAAGACAAAAAACTTTTTTAGAAAAAGACAAAAATCATGATGAAAAAAGTACAATTTAATTTAAGTTGAAATGAAAACCAAACTCACCGTAATATTTTATGCTTAAATTTTGTCTTTGGCCTATTTATATGAAATCCGAACATGCTTTTTTATTTATTTTTTTAAGTCCCCATGAGATGGCGAATAATATGCATTAAGCTTCGTGCCTAGGGACAAAAAACTCCAGACAAAAATATAGGGACAAAATAAATGCCAAAAAAAAAAAAGTGTTATTCATGGTTGAAATAATCAAAAGAAGAACTCGAAAAGAAATAACAAAATAAAGAAATGGTGTTGTTACATTTATCATCTAACACCAATTTACTCTCTTTGAGTCTATCAAGTCACTTTCCTACAAGGAAATAGAAATTATAATTCCGTCACTGTCGGTAAATTTGCTATATAAAAAAAAATATTAATGTTTAAATTTCTTAGACATTGCGTGTCAATTAATGTTTATAATTTTATACTAGAGTTGTAAAAGTCACTTATTAATCCTCATCACTTAAGTTTTTCAGGAAAAAAAAAAAAAAAAAAAAAGTCCTAATCACATATTCACATACAGGTCAGTTATGCAAAAAACCTGGTGTTGATGGATAAATCTTATCAATAACCCAAAAGATTCAGGTTGACTTTCAAAGTCTTCTAGTTCTTTGTACAAGATCTTTCCTTATGTTTGGATAACATCTTCAATTTCTAAAATTGAAAAATTTTTGTAAAAAAAAAAAAATATTTGTCTTAATTTTTTTCATCATTTTGATATTTAAAAAAATTATATTATTTTTAAATTATTTTGGACAATATCTTTTTGACAACATAAAATAAATCTTTTTAAAATATTCTCATAATGCATAATTTTTAATATTATTTTTTCTCATTCTAAAAATTTTTTTGATTTCAAGAAAATAATTTTTTACACATCTAAACACCGTCTTATTCTCAAAATAAAAAGATTTTTCATTTAAAACAAGAAAAAATTTTTTCTAAAAAATAAACACGTGATCCAAATAGAGAGATAGTATGGAAAAACCACAACGAATAGGTTAATCTTTCTGAACCATTAATCTTAGATAATAAATTATTAGTTTTACATACTTTTTGTTAAGAAACATATATTGTTAATGGGATATCCTATCATAGAAAAATCGTTCTTTTTAGGCTAAATACTTTCTCATGTTTTATTAATACATATATATATATATATATATATGTCAAATTTCATGGGTGGTAGTTTCAATATGCATATAGATCTCAAAAGCTTGTTTGATTGGAAAGAAAAGTGGAAGGGAGAAGAGTCTCAGACTGGTGAGGAAATTAGTTAAACGGAGTTCGACACATATCACTTTAATGATTTTATGGTTATTTGGTAAGAAAAAAAAGAGGACAATATGGATTGAATGAGATATTTCAAATTATCAAAAAAAACCTCAATTTTGAATTAGTCAAGTATGGAGAGGTTAGAGGAGGCAATTTATAGTTAACACGATAAAAGAGGTTTTCTCCTCCCTCACATCTCTATAATAATGTCAAAATGTGCCAAAGTCAAATTTTAACATTAAATTGAAAAGTTCCCATTCAAATGTTAGAATTTCTAGTCTTAAATTTTTTTGAGACTTTTATTTTTTTTAATTTACTTTTAATTTTTTATTTAATCATTATAATATTATCATTTTCAAATAATAACAATATTAGAACTTCACTTTTAGAATTTCAAAACCTAATAATGATAACATCAAATAGTTATCACATTAAAAAATAGCATTATTTATTGACGCACAACATAAGATAATATATCAAATGCGCTATTTTTACACCTTTAATATGCTATTTTCACACCTTTTATAGGAAATATGACATTGACACATAAGATAATATATCAAATGCGCTATTTTCACACCTTTAATATGCTATTTTCACATCTTTTACAGGAAATGTTTATACCTTTAATATGCTATTTTCACACCTTTTATAGAAAATATGACATTGACATTTACATTCACGGCACGTTAGGTTAATATGTCTTTATTTCCTTCCAATTTTCATTCTTCTTACCAAAGATACTCTTTAAAAAATTGATATGGAAAATCTTCTAATGCTTGGAAGAAAAAGAAAAAATATATATATCTAAAATGGAGGTTTATTTGCATTGATTTTCAAAGGGAAGAGTAATGTTGTCTTCAAGGAGTTTGGGAGCAATTCAAGCAATAACAATTTAGCCAAGGAAACTTGAATGTGAACTTACTATGTTGTTGCAACTAACTTGATAAATATTTGTTACCAAAAACAAACGGGAAAGAGTTAAAACTTCAACAAATATCAACTAAAGCATGTTCCATGTTGCATTTGCACCAACAACATGCTGTCATTGATGGGAGCTCTGCCTCCACCCCCTATTCATGATACTATACGTTTGCCAACACTTTCTCTGAGAAACCGGTAATGTATACCATCGCGGATGAAATGCCCAATATTGTCCACAAACATCACTGCCCGGCTCAACGATGCCAGATACGGCTCAGAAACATAAAGTGAGCCCCACATGTGGGCTAGCTGAGCCAAGCATCATGAGCCGAAAAACATTGGAGAATTTTGTGGTAAGGTATAAAAAAATACTCTATCAAGATTGTGTTGTTTCGAACTGTAAGATCACATCAGAATCAAATTTAATGAAACAGGATGAAAATCAGGTGGTTCAGGGCTGCACAGAATGGATAGAGTATTTTTTTGGTACCTTACCACAAAATTTTTCTTTGATGTTTTCACACACCAAGACAAACAGATGATAAACCCCAAATCTAGAAGTACCTGTAGCAGATATTCCGGGTTTACCTGGATGGTTAGGGCTAAATATATAAGAGCCCTTCAAATCTTCTGCCATATCGTTCTTTTTATATCTGCTAGTGTCCTATCCATTTCAGAACAAGATTCAGGGAAAAATAACTGAAGTGAAGAAACATCAGAAGCTAACATCTAAAACAAATTACGGCAACCGATTCATAGAACATACTAAACCATAGTGTCATGTACCGATCAAAAAATATATGCAACATACTAACGTTCCTGCACTGGAATTCTTTATAGAGAAGAGATGATTCACAAAAGAAACAAAGTTTGATGATACATACAAGTAATTAAAGACGGAGCATACCTCCATGGAACCAAATTCATAAGTGTAAGCACCATCATGTCAAAAGTAGGATCCTCTTTTTTTTTTTTTTGTTACCTTTAAAAACATGAATGACAAAACGAGCCAACTATACTAACCAGATCTCCAAATCGGACGGCCAAGTGCAACACCCCTTTGTTCTATTGGAACGAATCAAATATATACAGTCTAGTACATGATCAAAATGGGGCTGCGTGTGCCCAAACAGTGGCATATCCTTCAATCCATGACTTGATCACCTGAAAACCCATAATCTGGAGGGTGAGCAACCAACCGAACCAAATCAGAAACAGCATGACAATTCATATGTTAATACGTTTTCATAATTCATACCAGTTGCAGTACATGAATTTTCTGTTAGATGATAATCTCCAGCTTCCTACCCAGAAGGTGCACGAGCGAGTATTTTGGGGGAGACAAGCACTGGTTCATTACTAGAAGCTCTCTTTGCGGCAATCTCTTCTAAGCGTTTCCATGTCATTTCCCGTTTCATGTTGATTTCCATCTCTTGTGCTTCATCTTCCTGAAACTTTTGCAAGCACTCCTCGAAAAGCTCGGGGTCCGCATCAGAGAATATCTTGCGGACATTTAGTGTGAGGCTATGTACAGCCTGGTTCCAGTGACTTCTTGTATTTCTCTCTAATGCAGGGAAAATAATTGGCAGAATAACTTTGCGGTTTTGTTTTATCAGGTTCTCAATGCGATCATTGTTCCATAAGAACAAAGCTCTCTCCGCCACCTACAAATTGAGGAATAACACTCTCATCACCGTCAAATTAGCACCGTACTCTAATTTTAACACTTAGCGTGAGATTCAGCAAGGATTTTTTTTTTCTCAAACAAGCACACAAGACCAAGGGAAAAGTCTACTCATTTACATCCAGATCACGAATGTTTCAAATCCTTATTATGCAAAGATACATTGCTTTTGCAAATCTGAATTGAAGGGTGAAATAATACCCGTCTATTTCCAGCATGATATCCATAGTTTGTGTATTTCTCTCTATTTTGTTTGTTTTTTTTTTTTTTTTTTTTTTTTTGTTCCCAAACTAAATTTATTGCTGCGGTTGAGAAGTACAACCATACGGATCCAACTATCTTAAACAAAACTCAACTATTAAGGCAAAAGATTTTCTACCGTGGAGTTTGGAAATTATCATAAAACCAAAGAAGAGAGCGAAGTTGTACAAAGCAGATGAAAAAACTGGTAAAATTGCCCACCTGAAAATGAGAACTACTCAAGCAACGAGCAATCTGGCGAAACAAAGGTACCATACAGCGCTGGAATTCTGCAGGCTGAGTTGCTTCTAGAACTTCCTCCAGCTCACCTAAGAACATGACCTCCTTGGAACTATTCGTAATCGGCCAATACTTTAGTAAACCCCGTATGATTGTATCAGCAAGTTTGCAGTCTTTCTCCACAAATTGTGTTATGCAGTAAGATAACTGCTGGTGGTACATTGGTATGCATTTTGGCTTATGAAGAGGTATGAGAGCCCGAACAAGAAAGAGCTTGTGCTCTTCCTTTAATGGCAGAGCAAACCCATTGATTATACTTCCCAAAATCTCTAACAGCTCCGCAATCCCATTGTGCTTCTCGGTCTCAAAAATAAAACGGTAAAAGATGTTGTTGATTGCTTTTCTGATGAATGGTCTGTGTACCATAAATTTTCCGTAGATTCGGTGCAGAACCGTTTTCAAGTAGTCCCTCTCTCTGGGGTCTTCTGAATCAAAAAGATCTAACAACCTGAGAACAAAAGCGTGGTCAACGTACCTCTTAGCCAACTTCGCATCTGTCTCAGGCGATGCCACAAACCTCAAAAAGAATTCATAGACAACTTGCAAGTGCGACCATGCAGGGTCCATTGAAGGCTCCTCATCTTCCACATCGAAGGCTTCTAGAGCTTTGTTTTCACGGGGCGGAGAAGTGAGTGTTCTGAACAAATTTGTGGACACCATTTTCACGATTTCTTGCAAGACAGCTTCTGGGAATTTCCCATTCGCAGAAGCAATATAGTCCACGAGCTCCACCAGTGTTTGCCGCTTGATTTCTTTCTCTCTTAGGTTCTTTGTTGGATCAATGAAGTCAAACAAGACGCAACATAAGTTCAACTTTTTGATAAATAAGTTCTGCTTCTCCGAATTTGGGACATCTCTAAAACTTGGCAATGCCTCATACGAAGAAGCCAGCGAGTTCCCATTAAGCTTTGAGTTCACAGCCAGGTTAAGCTTATTTCCATAATTAACCACTACACTTGAGGTGGAGTTAACACCCGGTAGAGATGTCCACCGTGTTCCCATGTCTGTTGGTCGCTGAATCGCCACTTCTTGAATTGTTGCTGGCATTTGAAGAAGAGGTTGAGGTTCCCCCTCCTTCGCGATTTTCAGCCGACTTCGAGGGCTTCTTTGGGAGCTTGTTAAGTAACTGCTTGATCATAACTTAAAATGGCAAAAGAAATGGCTCCTTCTTCTTCTCCTAACAATCCGCTACTCGTCAAAAATCCCGCTTCTAAAGCATCAATGATAGAGGAAAATCCAGACTCATTAAACCAAAGCTCATGGCAGCACAGCGAATGATCGAAGAAGGTTAAAACCCTTCAGCTTCTTATCTTCTTCGCCATCTTTACCCGATCAAAAGCAAATGTCTCAGTCCACTGGGGATATCTGAGATAAGAGGCATAAAAAAGAACTCACTTCAAATGTCGAGAAATTTAGCAAACAAAATCACTCTAAAGCTCAAAATTGTACGGGAAAACCCTTTTTTTTCCCCCACCCTTGAATACTAATCAACTAATCAGAACAAAATACGTAACTTGCTTTCTTTTTTTTCCCCATTTATCTTGAAACGGAATAGTTTGCTTAACTTTTTAGACCAAAAATCTTGATATTTTGACTTATACAGCAAAACCCAGTTGAACAAGAGAACCCCCAAACCAAATGAGACCAACAAAATTTCCAAATTCGTGTTTAAAAGATCAATCTTCACAAGCTTTGACTTCTGTTCAACAATCGAAAAGGTAAAAAGAATATAACGGGCATATAAAATCTTCATCCCCCCTTGTCTCTCTCTCTATCTCTCTCTTCTCTCTCTCTCCACTTTCCCCTGATACAATCAAAGGATAATAAGATCTGGGCACGATCTAGAAAACCCAGATATCATTTTCCATAACAGTGACATGCAAAAAGTTTTACAAGAAAACAGGAACCCCAATAGAACATCAACCTTAAAATTTTCGAACAGACACAGAACTAAAAAGATCCGTTTCAAGGCATGCGATTTAAGGACCAAACCCGACAGAAATTAAAATCGAGAAGATTAAATAAATACTTACATAAAAGGGCTCGGCTGCTCTTCTAGAGAGAGAAAGCGAGAGAAGAGAGAAAGAGATTGAAAATCAAAGTAAGAAGAAGAAGAAGAAGAAGAAGAAGAAGAAGAGAGAAAAGGAGGGTGTTGAAGAAACAGCAAACCGTAGCTGTTGTTGTTGATGATTGTGTTGGTATTTTTAATGTTTTTGTAAATCCAAATCCATAAAAAAAAAATTTTATTATTTTTATTTTTATAATTTTTATTATTGTTTTATATATAATTATATCCAAAAATATTCTTTCTCAACTTTCCCTTCTTTTCCTTTTTTTCTTTTATCAGGAATTCCGATTTTTTTTTTTTTTTTTTAGGAATTTCGATTTTCAACTCTCGAGAAACTGCTCCTAAATTTTGTGACAGACGATATTACCAAATTGCCATTCTAGGTTCCTGTAATGCTGATTACTTTTTGGAATCAATTGAAGGGTAAAATACGAAACTGGGTGGTAACCACGCGCTATTAGCGAGCGTGGGCCTCGTTTGATGGCCGAGGAAGGTGATCCCGTCCTCTGTGATTTTTGGCCGAAAGAGTACGAAGTTGAAAACCTCTTTAAGCTTGTATTTCAATAATTTTTCACGCGCTTTTATTGCGCGTGAATGCAGATTTTGATCAGAAAAGTGAAAGCTTCTTAACTAGTCTGTCTTTTTCTTTTTCTTTTTGTTTTTTTTTAATTATTATTGTCTCACATTATTGTCAATGGGGGAAGTTCCAATAATAATCTTTAAGTAATAAAATTGTTTTGAGAGTTTTTGCCTTTGGTAAGGGGAGATTTTTTTAGTGCAAAAAATAAATAAATAAATAAAAATGATGTCTCATCCGATGTTTTGTCAAACCAATGGCCGTCTTATTTAGCGCAAAAAAAAAAAAAAAAAAAAGGCCACCTTCTTTCTATGTGGGAGTCGTAGATCTCTAACGAAATAAATATATACAGGTCCGTTTGGGAAATAAATTTAAATTGAAAAAGTATAATTTGAATTGAAAATTTTTATTGATTTTTTAGAAAAAACAAAAATTTTTTCAGAAAAAGATAAAAACTTTTTTAGAGAAAAATAAAAATTGATATGAAAAAATACAATATAAGTTAAATTACCAAACGAGGTCATATATTTTTTTTATGACTTGGAGATGAAAATTCAAATTATATATTTTATAATAGAGTTAAATGTGAAACGAGGGTTCAGCTATATTTGTAACCATTTTTTTTTAAGGTATAAGAGAATGTGAATCATTCCTTTCCAAAAAAAAAAAATTCTGTGAATCACTAAAAAGAAAAGGACTAAAGAACCAAAGTAGTGATCTATAAATATCAATAAATAAAATAAATTTTCTTGCAAGAACCGTGTGGCCAATAATGCTTCCACCATTGGGATTGTGCCAGTTTGAACTAGTCTACAACAGCTTTAAAAAAATTAAGAAATTATTCATTTTGAATATGTGATTATTGTATAGAAAGGACATGTTTCACTTTCTCATATTCTCTATCATTTTTATTACTTTCTGACGGATTTAGTATAGCATGATAGAAATTTGAGAGAATTTCATGATATGATTAGATTTATAAAAAAAAAAAAAAAAAAAAAGAAAAAAACCAGTTTGGTAATTTCAAATCCTTATATCTTAATCAAAATTCCATAATAGTTTCATCTTATATTTGGATTCTATCTAATTCGATACAAGTAGAATTATATTTTAGAAACTTTTTATGTTAAGGATATTATTACAAGTAATGCACATTTGTAAATAGTCTATGTTACAATAATATTAAGATAATAAAAGATACAAAAATTTTTTGACACAATCAGATATAAATCTAACAAATAAAAACGAAGCTCTATGTTCTTTTTCTCTCTTTATTTTTATTTTTATTTTTATGACATAGTATAAGGTAGAAATTTTCTCTACCTACTAAAAATTTGTTTGTTATTTTTCCATAATTAATCACAAAAGTTAGTAAATCTGGGTGTACCGTGTAGCAGTAGGATGTGGATTATATTGAAAGGCCAGGATGATTTCCCTTTTTCATAGGCAAAAAAAAAAAAAAATATATATATATATATATATATACATATTTCTATATGAAGTGTTGTTTAAGCAAAATGGAGAGATTGTGGGTAATGTTGTTGAAAATCATTGAAGGTAGGAAAATGAACTTCGGCTTTCTCCTGATCAGAAAGACCAAACGGGTAATAAAAGACATTGGCAATGATTAAAATCTAAGAGGAGACAATTATACCTCTTCGTGTGTAAAGTTAGTGATTGATAAAAAATCATGAGACCTACTCACCACCTCATTTTTTTATGACTCTTGTCGATGCCAAATCACTATTGGCTAATTGCCCAAATGCACAGTCAAACCTGCTACCCAAAAAAAAAAAAAAAAAAAGTCAAACCATCGTATTTTTGGGAGAATTAGCTTGTGTTTGGATCGTTAATTGGAGTTAAAATTTTTAAGTTGGAGTTGATTGATTTTCAAAAACTAATTATAATTTTTGTTGACTTTTCAAAAAAAGATAAAAATCTAGTTAAAAAAATACAATTTAGTTGATGATAAAATGAAGAATCAAACAAACCCTTAAACAACTCAATTCTTGTGCTATTGGTCAGAGTAGAGAACGTGCAATACAATTTTCTCCAAAAAAAAAAAAAGGCAATAAATACTGGCATAATGAGGGAAGAAGGTGAAAAATGTATAAAAATACACACACGCGCACGAGTAGTGATAATTCAACAAAATTAAGTGTGAAATAATTACTAATAAGTTATATTCAATGACAAAATCAATATTCTATTTTAATAGGAGTCAACACTAATTTTTTTTAAGAAATAAATAATTTGAAAATTAAAAAAAAAAATGAGTGAGAATAATAACACAAGTTTTTTGTTGGACTTATAATGAGCTGATTTTAAGTGACGGGTTTCAATAAAAAATCATATGAAAACTTTAAAGTGACTTAATTAAAAATAACTTAATTAATAGAAATTACAACCTCACTTAACTCCATGCAGCTCCACCACTGGTTATATCAGCAATCACTCGGTTAAAGGTAGATATATAAAACAACCAATCAATTAGAGATCGATACATAAAACCGTATAAGATCTATGAGTTACGATAAGCTTTGGAATTGACATATGAATTCTGATTTGTTGAAAATGTGTGATAATGATCACCAAAATTAACAATGCAAAAATGGGCAGTTAATGGTTGACGAATTCACTCGAACAATCCAAAACAAACTAAAATGGGTTGGTAACGAAGGTTGACCGGTTAATTTTTTATTATTTTATTTAACTTTATTTTAATTACTGAGGCTGAAACATTCAATTAAAAAAAAACAAAAATAATAAATAAATCTATCTACTAATCCAAACGTACAAACACCAATTTCCCATTACTCCGTATCAGCAAAAGATGTTTCAGATACATGTAATACACAATTATCAGATTTAATAAAAATCAGCCCCCCTTAAAAACAAAAAGCTACCTAAACACCCAAGAGGCTAAAAGACTACAACGATTTCAAATTTGTAAGAGTTGCACGTAACATTTTCCTCAAGGACAACTTTGAGGGCAAGAATCTCAAGGAATTTTCTGCCTACGACCACGTTCTTCCGTCACGGCTTTGGATTTCGGCTTTCCAGGGCTTCAGGTACGATTAGCAATGTAAGATACTCTTTCGTTTGCAGCATATCTATGAAGCATCTGTAAACGCATTGCTAGTTAGTTGGTTCATATTTCCTCCCATCAGCCATGCACAAGGGCCACAAATGTACGGTAGTATATCAAGAGGAAAAGAGAGATGTATGGACTGTCATGTGAGAGAATTACGGGTGATGGATAAATACTCCGAATGATGGAAACCAAAACCATCACGGTGGCAGTGACCAAATCATCTCTTTGACAAAGCCGCTTCCTCAATTTTTATTTTTATTTTTCATTTCAATGCTCCATCAAGGCCGTTTCAGTTTCCGAGAGTGGAGCTGCAAAACAATCCAACAAACTATAAGTACACGGAGGGGGTATCGGACATATGACAAAGGTAATGATTCTACGGTTGTTTGGAGCTCTCATTGTCCTTGCTTTGGCCAAAAGAGTTTAGCCAAATGGTTAACATGATTATTAGGAGCCAAAATAAGTAGTAGTTGGTGATAGAGCTTCAATAATGTTAAAAAACGCAAGGGAAAGACTAGCTGCGGTTATATCTAAGATATGTATCTCGAGGCCATTCAGTAACCAAATTAAGTTATCTAATGAATAATGATGAAAACTTTAACAGAAGGATGCCCACCAACTGGACTAGTTTGGGGCCAAAGCGACATACCAAGTAAGTCCTCATAAGAATCTGCCAAAAGTGAGGAATCCATTAGCAAAGGAGGTGAAAAGACCTGATCAGGAGCTTCATCAATGTCATAAAATGATCTTTGCCCATCAGAGGCAGAACCGTTCAAGGCAGCAACCGACAGAAATCCATTTACTCGGTCATAATCATGAAGAGAATCCAGGCCATTCAACATGTCAGAAAAATCATCATATTTGCTTTCAGTATGACCATCGGAGACACGATTTTCCAGCAAGGAAGAATCTGTCTGAGATGTAAACAACCTTTTGCTCCTGATTGAAGGCCCTTTGGATTCAGGGCCAGGACGAGAAAAACCAGATCCTGAAACGGGTAAAAAGAAGTGCTCAGAGCCGTCTTCTGAATGACCGTCTCGCGACGGCTCCGAACTGAGAGATTGTGTTGACAAAGCAGCTTCCCTCACAGATCTCTTTAAATTCTGAACATATGAAATATCACTATCTGCAAAATATGAAAAAGAAAATTAAAAACTTCCATCATAAAGCTATTGAAGCAACGGTTGTTTTCTACAGAGGATATCCCTCAGCAGCAAGTCATCAATCTTTGTACATGAAAGGAAAGTGAAAGGCAAATCAACAGTAAATTAATTAAAAAAAAAACACCTTGTGGTAGATGATCTTCGTGATTGTTTGGCAAAGGCTGGTCCAGAGATTTCCTTTCTGCCAGGTTCTCTACTTGATTATTTTGAGGAGCTGAGGTGTTACGCTTATGCATGTTTGCACCCTTTCCAGAAGAATTTGGAGTCAGAGTAAATAATTGTGGGAGCTTTAATGCAGGAGGACTGGCTGAAACCTTGTCAAGCTGAACGGTAGACATTTTTGAAGAGACCTCAGCAATATCATCTGAACTACTTTCCTGCTTAAATTCAGTTTTGGTAAAAAAAAAAAGAAGAAGAAGAAGATAACAAGTTACATATCATATCATTTGAAACGCAACCAGACATCAGAATACATATCACACTAGGTAGACACGAGCAAATCACCATTGTCCTCCCACTGCTTTGTGCTTGAGTAGGTGAGGTTGAACGACCAGGACGTTTAACCATTGAAGGCAGACTAGAAGAAATACTATTTACTTCCACCGTGCACTCTGATATTGAGTTCTGTATTGCTGGAGCAACTTCTTTTAGCTGGTTAATGAGTACCTACAGAAGTATAAAAGTAAGAAAACTTTCAGCATCGCATGTAGAAATTGTAAGAGAGACAATAAATTAACATGTTTTAAACAGAAAGAAATAAAGGAAATGTAAAACATAGAGGAAAAAATTCCACCTCAACCACCCACACCAAAACAAACTAATGGAACTAACACATAGCATTGACAGAAAAGACTAGTTAACTCCCCCACCCAAACCAAAAACAAACACACGTATAAGGCTAAAGCGTTTGGATCAAACATCAAGTCAAAAGTCGATATATCTGAATTTCTCAGAGTTATACTCAGATGAGGAGAGCACCAGCCCTCACGGGTAGCTCCAAAAAGCATTACCTGAAAGCTAGCTAAGTGTTGCTGATGTTCCACAAGAGTAGAAGCTAAAAATTCAGCATGGCCACTTGAACCACCATCATGAGTTGTCCTCAAGATATCCGGACCCTCTCCATCATTAGCTTTTGCCTACAAAGTATCATTTCGCAATCCCATTGCAACATGTTAGAGGAGACGAGCAAAATTGATACATCATTTTATAAATCAAAATCCAATAACAGGCCATCTTCCAAATGTTTGTTCCACAGTCAGATATTTTAACAGCAAACTATTTATTATACAACCCCCCCCCCCCCCCCAAAAAAAGAAAAAAGGATTACAAGTATTAATAAGTGTGGACTTGCTGAAAATTAAGTTTGATTTAAAAAAAAAACAAAAAACAAAATTTCAAGATGGTAAAAAGAAACAAGTCTGGTTGTAGAAACAGAAATTTGTCTTACTACGATTGTATGATCAAATCGATGCAGGAAGAAGAGTCTAACAAATATAAGATTATAATGACAAAATTTAGTCATGGTAGACCCATGGACTAAAACAACTAAAGAGGATATATAGCAAATAAGAGAAAAATAAAAATAACCATTTGCAGTAAATAGCTTGAAATTATAGATGAAAACACAAACCAAATGAAGTGACTGCTTATGAATACGCTGTAAAGCATGCGTCCAGCGCCTGATAATTTCTGCCACATCTACAGTTGGGTGGACCCTTCCACTCCTTTCATCTGCTCGAGAAATTGTTTCGTCATTTACTTGTGAAAGGGATGAATCCAAACTGTTTTTCATCTTTTCCCCATTCATATTGATATATAATCCATCACTCTGTCCTTTGTCTTCCAGATGTGATGAAGCAAGGTCACCAGATTGGACAGTTACAACATCTGCATAAGGAACCTGAGAACTCTGATCCATTGCTGCAAGTAAAGAAGATCCGGATATGCGATACCTAAAAACAAAAATTATGAATATGAAAGGTAACTCGGCACTGACATCTGCAGAAAACCATAACAAAAGGGATTGACAGATTACCTATGCTCCCGGTGAGCTATCAAGTCCTCAATAGGGCCAGAAGCAAGAACCTCATGTTGACCTGCATGTGATAGAAATATTCATCGAGGTTACAAACTCAGTCTAACTCAAAGAGGAGTTATGAAGACAAGCAGTATATTTCAGTGAATGCTCTGAAAGCAGAGATATATACAAGACACATCCAAAAGTAGCTTGGCATGGCGTCCATCCACTGAAGCAGGAACATGAGAGTTCACATTTCACACGAAGCTTAAAATGTTATATGATTACCAAGTAAAGTCCCATGTTTTTCATTTTTCTTCCGTGTTTTATAATCTGAACCATGAAAGCAACACGTAGATAAAAGCTCTAAATGATACAATAATATGACAAAATCCATGCCAAAAAGGTTACCCGTTCTTTTGAACTTGTATAAAATTAAGAGTAAATCAAAATTCAAAGGGTATGAGAGATAAAGGTCACTTAAGTAACCATTCAAATACTGGAACTAGGAAAGGAAACATGAAATGTGGAAACTTACTTCTGCGGGATAATATAGACTCCCACAAACGAGTAGCTTTTGATACTAAATGAGAATTCTGACTTGAACTAGAAACAAGGTCATCCCAATGTTCTCCTTCCAACTTCACTTTGTTTCTCAAATCATGTAGTTTTTCAAGCTCTTGCTGCAAATAAGCCTGGGATCGAAGTTTCCAAAGAAAGTAAGATTTCCCTAGGAACATCTGATATGTATAAGTTCATATGAATCTGGATAGACACCCTCATTACCTCTTCAGCACAAAGACCACGAAACTCTGCAGTCATTTCATGAGCCAAATTTGACCACATAGCTTGCCGATGAACTGCTGTTTCTGCATTCTTAAGAAACTTCCTTCGTTCAAGGGCTATTCTAGCCTGTTTTTAAAATAAAAAAAAAAAAAAAAAAGGCTCACATCATGATGAAGATCAACTAAACCGGTCTCAAAACTGAAACTGAAGAGGTAAAAGGTGAATATATAAACTGATGGGAATATAGAACAAGAGCCGTGTGAAGTATCTAGAAATGTTCTTCAATTGTTTCCACCAATATCAGTGTTACTGTCAAACAAAAGCGAATACACAAAAAATCAAAGAGTTGTTGCAGATTAGATTGTTAAATATGAGCACAATGTGCGGGCGAGTTTGTTCAAACCATGAAGTTAAACACTAAATCACCTTCATAAGTCTCAGTAGAAGTTTTACCTAGAAGGAACCTAAATTCAATCATCAACTTGCTCTTGAAAAGAAAAGAAAGGGAAAAAACAAAAAAGCAAGAGTAGGAAACTACAAAATTAGTACAATATGGCTGTCAATCAAAATAATATCTGTATTGCATTTTTACTTTTGTTAGACGCCTCAAAAATCCATGTGTGATGCCAAAGCAAGCCCGAATAAGGCCAAAAATGTAGGTCAAATGGTGCCAGGATATAGAACACAAATTTAACTGACCTTTGTTACAGGAAGTAGCGTAGCTGCATGAGAAAAGGCAACATCAGTCAATGAAGCCGGAAGTGGATTAGAAACCACATCTGCCGCAAAGGTTCGTCTATGGACCTCTCGCAAAGCATGCAAAGAAAGTTGCCACAAGAGTTCCACAAACCTGCAGTCAACGAATTTGACGCTTATGAACCACCAATAAATCACATAAATTAGGGTGTATTTTCCGTCCAAATTCACCGTCTTCCTAACCATGCAGAAATGCACAAAAACAAACTTGAACACTAGCTTCTTTTTCATAATGTGATAGTTTCCAATATCATCAGTTCGCCTAAAGAAAGTACTTCCCAACAAGAGACAAGTGACAGAAAAAACTCCACTCTACTGAGCCTGAAAAAATTCCTAACACCATTTTCCACAGGTTTCCTCATCAACCAAATGCTATTCTAAATTAAAAATTAAACAAAAAAACCTAAAAACCATAAAGAAATAGTATCACAACCAACCGACCTCGGTCCACAGCAGGTAGCAAGGGATGAAACCCTGGAATTGCTTCTCGGAAGCGCCCCTTGCGATTCGAGCTCGCTAATAATCCCTTGCACGACCTAATTCATAAATTCCACAACAAATACGCAATGCGAAATCAAATTAAAAAAGAAAGAAAGAATTTCCAAAAGAAAATCAAATTATACCTTACGAAAATCGCGTGATTGGGCCGAATCGAAGATTGGCCAGACCTTATCGAAATCCTGAAAGATCGCCGGCGTTAGGGAAACAAAGCAAATCAGATCAAAGCAAAATGGAGGCAGAGAAAGAGATAATACAATGTGGAAAAAAGTAGAAAGTGAAATAGGGATTGGCGTTTACTTTGGCGGACTGAATTGGTCCTCTGAGGGAGGAGAGGATGAAGTAAAGTAGCTGTTCTCCCAACTTAGGGTTCGAGTGACGGAAAAGGCCGACGCGAGGGGTTCCGTTGACGCCTCCGACGCCGATGACGGCCGGATCCAGCCCTAACAGCAAGCAGTTAGTGTACATTGCACTCTCGAGCTCTATCTCTCTCTCCTTCTCTCTGTCCATCGTCATCACCACTCCGAAACCCTCCCCTTTCTCTCTCTAGAAAACTGCTCTATTGCTCCTCCAATGGCGTCTTCTCTGTCTCTCTCTCACGCCTTTTCTCTCTCCTCTCTCTCGCTTTCCTCTGCTTTGCTTCTCTCTCTGGGATAGTCTGATTCCGGTTGTTCGTTTTGATTTTTTCCTTTTTTTAATTTTTTATTATTCGGTTTTCATCGAGGTGTTTTTAATTTTTTAAAAACAGGTCCTCCAGAACTCTTGGAAATTATGAAACGGGGGCTTAAATTTGAACAATTTGGGGTTGTTTCAAAAATATTGAAACTACGAGGACTTTCGGTTGAATTTTGCGTTTAACTTCTTTGGTGGGGCCAGAGAGATGATTGAGGAATCACAGGCCGGTGAGGATTTTGAAAGGGTAGAGAACGGGACGATGCTATCGTGCGCCAGTAATATCGCCGGCCAGCTCGCCAGCCCTACTTAGTTTGGATCACGTATATATTTTTTAAAAATAAAATTTTCTCGTTTTAAAAGAGAAGTTTTTTTATTTAAAAATAAGATGGTGTTTAGATAGGTAAAAAAATATTTTTTAAAAATAAAAAATTATTTAGAATAATAAGAAAATGATAGTGAGAATAGTGTATTGTGAGAAATTTTCAAAAAATATATATATATTTTTTCAAAATAGTATTATACAAAGTAATTTAAAAATAAGATAGTTTTTATTTTTTAAAATGAGAAATGATGAAAAAAGTTGAGACAAATACTTTTTTGTAAAAATTTTTCAATTTTGGAAATTAGATATGTCATCCAAACATAAGGTTATAAGAATCCTTTAGATGATATATGAAGAATGATTGCATCGATATTGTCTTACCTAAGACCGTTAGATCTTGATTTGGCTTCATTTGGCAATCCAAACTATAGAATATCGTAGATTTTTTTTTTTTTGAGGTCGACGGATTTTAATTCCGCATCTTATAGTGAAATCAAGTGTGAAATATTTTAACTTTGTTAATAATTTTGTATAATAATAAAGTAAATAAATTAGTTTGTTGTGCTTTTTGAAAGACTGATTTTGTGTGTAACATGTAGAATTGATGATAAACAATTTATTTATAACTGTTATACCTTTTCAAATTATTGTCACTTTTTTTTTTCTCTTAATTATATTGTTATGTTTACTCTAAAAAATTATTGATACATAATACATTAGCATAGTACATTAAAATGTTTTATAAGAAAAATATCATTTAATACCTCTTATTCTCATACATATGTAAGTGTGTAAGATCCATTTTTCATGAAAGACAAGAGAAACATCAAGTAAATTATTCTTTTAAAAATAATAATAAACAAATAAATCATTGTCTTGACCAAGCTTGAGATGTTACGTGTCATTATCGGCTCATTTAGAAGAGTTCAGAGTAGCATGATTGCAGATCATCAAGTAGCATGTTAACCCAAAATCCGATTCAAATGCTTAGAAATGTGATTTATCCTTATGAAATCATAAGAATACTCGTTTTAAAGAAAGTTACATGTACGTGTTTGAATGAGTATAGGTTCGTGCGTATTAAAAGAAAATATGGAAATAACAATCTAAAGAAAAATAAAAAAAAAAAAAAAGAAAAACATATAAATTTCATCAAGGGGAAGAGAGGGAGTTTGGTTATTTTGGTCAACAAGGATGTAATAATATAGGCGTTGTATGATGGTGATGCTTGAAATGGCTGTGACTTTAACTTTAGTAGTTTTGCTTAGCTTAAATGCCAAACCAAAGCCCAAAGGCTTGGCTTTGTATGAAACAAAAGGGAATGAGTAAAGAGATGGGTATATATATATATATATATATATGTCTCTCTCTCTCTCTCTCTCTTTTATTTTTTTAATTTTTTAATTTATTTTTATTTAGTAGCCAAGATAAGAAAGGAAAGTTTGGTGAGTGATGGTGGTATGTGATTGGGTTGTTTGTAATTGTACCCCCATAAGAAGGGAGTCCATTTGCCTCTTTTTCAGGGGATAGATTCTGGTTGCAGCTCATAACTGTGATGATGGAGAACATTGGTAGTTAGATAGCTGCCCATGGTATTGGTGGGACTGCTTGGGCCACCTGTGTTTGATATTTTATTTCCTAGTGTGTTTTGAAAATGTTTTTGTATGTTTTTTGAAAACGTTTTCTAAATTGTATCAATAGTAACAAAAACGTTTTTTAAACTTTTGTCAGAAAAAGACAAAAATCATGATGGAAAAAGTACAGTTTAGTTTAACATGAACTTGTTGCCAAACACCCCTTAATGTTTTGAAAATGAAAACAACAAATAATGAGAATGATTTTATGAAGGAAATAGAAAATGATCAAAAGTCTATATAACTTAACGTGTATTTTCATAAACATACTCAAATACAAGTAGCTTTTTCCTCATATCAAAACCATCTAAAACACCTTTAGTAAAAAAAAAAAAAAAAAAAAAAGTCAAAAAATCTCTATAATGATCGCTCAAAGTATTCTCATTCTCATTCTTCATACAGAAAACAATATTTTTCTGAACAAATGAGAACAATACCAAATGCCACCTTCCCCCTTCTGAGAGGGGGGGTGGGGTGTAAATTGACCAAAAAACTAATATCATAATGAAATAATTTTTAATTTTCGTTTATGTATATGCATATTTGATAATTAAACTTGCTTTATAGTTTAATTCAACTTTCAAAGTTTAACGTCCAAAAAATTATGAATTTATTTTAGATAGAGAGACCAAAATAACATATCGGAATACCATCTCCACCTTAAGGCCCAAACATTCCTCACTTCAAACCTTCAAAAACATAATAACTACTAAGGGTAAAAAAGTAAATCAACAAGTTCAAAAATATAAAATCTGTTATAATTTTACAATAACAAACAAATATGCTATATATTTAAACTATGCCTTTATAATATGCTATATAGTATAAATTTTGATTTTTTTTTTTAGTAGTGTAGTAGAGTTTTTATTTATTTAGAATTATGGGTTTGAAATGATTTTGTTTAACATTCAAGTGTAACTCCAACTAAATTGTATTTTTCATATTAGTTTTTATCTTTTTCTGAAACGTTATAAAACTTATAATTAATTTTTGAAAAATCAACCAACTCCAACTTAAAAATTTTATCTCCAACCAGCGAACCAAATGTAAGTGAATTGTAATTTAAACTTTTAAAAGGAGTAAATAAGGAAGGGTCTGTTTATTGAATGAGTTTGAGTTGAAAATTTTTTAGAGAAGACAAAAATTTTTTTAAAAAAAGACAAAAGATTTTTCAAAAAAAGATAAAAACTGAGATGAAAAATTACAGTTTAAACCAAAACCCCAAACGAGGCCAAAATAAATTGTAAGAACATTTTGAAATTGAAGCAAAAATTTAAAGAGTCCATGGTCAGGGGGGAGAGGAATTGGTACCTCTGCCATTTACTTTGTAAAAAATGTCAAGGTGATTTTTTAGGTTTGCACTTTAAAAAATACATTTATGAATTGTTCCAGTTATAATAATTTCAAATTTCTAATCTTTAATTAAGTAAATATGAAGGTTTAAAATCCAAACAAGTACTAAAAAAAAAACATAAAACAAGGAGAATTAGATTAGGTGATATTTTTTAACTCACCTAATCTAGCAGATGAATCGAATAATTTTTTTATTTAATAAAATGACTCTTTGTAATTTTTCAAAATAGATCAATATCTATAATTGATTATAAAATTTAGTAATTTACATTATAATCAATCTACTGATTAATCATAATCAATAACTAATTTATCAAATTAACAATATTATGTGATGATTGACCTATTTAAGAAAATTAATTTGATCATTTTAGAAAAAAGAACTTTTTAACTAATTTTTGAAAACTTAGTCCATTCGTCAAAAAAATTATTTAAAAAAAAAAAGCTATTTACCTATCAATCCAAAAAAATAAAAAATAAAAATAAAGGATTTGTTTGACATTCTATCTCATCTCAAACTAAAATGTACTTTTTCATCTCAATTTTTATCTTTTTCTGAAAAAGTTTTTATCTTTTCTGAAAAAGGAACAAAAATTTTTAACTCAAACTTAAAATTTTCAAACTCAATTCATTCTCCCAACGAATCTAAAAAGTAGTTGTTTAACAATTTTATCAAAATTTGTTATTTACGTGTTTTGATTGGTTAGTTTGAGTTGAAATATTTTAGTTGTAATAGTAAATTTTTTTGAATTTTCAGAAAAGACAAAAAAAATTTTAAGGAAAAAGACAAAAATTTTAACAAAAAAAAGATAAAACAAAGATTGAGTTGAGTTAGATTAAACCAATTAACCAAACAAACTCAGTAATAACTTTTTAAAAAGAGAGCGGTTGAAATTGGGCCCAAAATTTAAACACTGGACAGAATTGGGCCAGACTAAAACGGCCCAAAACAGTGGTGCACGAAAAAGGAAAGTTCTCCAATTATCTCTCGCCTTTCTGCAAGAAGCCGTAAATCAGCAACGCCAGCACGTGCGGTTACCACTTGGGAGCAGAACCTTGTACTAGGAGAAAAGGAATACGAATAGCACACCTGACTCGTCTATTCCAGTCTATTCTATATATCTACACAAAGACGGACAAAAAAAAGAAAAAAAAAAAAATCCCAAGCCGGAGTTGGAGCCGGAATAGAGAAGCGGTTTGAATCGGAGTTTGGCTCAGTTTCTGATGATTGCTGATGGTTCTTCACCTTTACCTTTGAAGAGAAGAAGGTTTACAAACGTTCATCCTATGGAGGCTCAAGCTGCTAAGGTTTTTCTTTCTTTCTTTCTTTTTTTGTGCACTTTGCCCTTTTTTTTTTTTTTTTTTCCATAATTTTTGTTCAATTTGTTCGATTTTGCATCTGGGTCGATGTGGGGTTTCTCTGTAATGGCGTTTTTCTGCTTTATTGTTGACAATTCTCCATTGTCACTTTTGGGTCTTGTTCCAATTCCTTTTTCTAATTTCGGTTCTTTATTTTCTTCTATTTTTTTTTTAATGGAAAGTGATGATCTCGAGTTAATGTTGTTGCAATTTAGATTGATGGGGTAGAAAGTTAGAATTTTTAGGAACAAAAAGCAAGGGCCTTTAATTCACATCCTTAGTTTTATTAAATATTATGAAGATTTTTTTATGTCTTTAGAACATACAATTATCTAGATTTGGGTGCCTACCATATTGTATTTCATATGAACTAGGCCTCTTTATGCGTTTCTTTGAATATGTTTTTTATTTCTTTCTTTTCTTTTCTTTCAGTTTTATGGCCAAGATCAGTGAAAAAATTTAGAAGTACTTGATAGTTTTGATATTGAGGGCATTCATTCCAGTTTACCCCTGCTTTGTTAACATTTATATTTTCTTTCTATGGGATTGAGACCACAGGCCAAGCTTGCTGCTGCTAAAGAAAAGTTCGGGCGAGAAATCCGTGTGTTCGAAACTTCACCACTTTCTTCCTCATCGAATGAAGAGTCCAAAACCGGTATTGAAGCAGTTTAACTTCTTGTAGTGGACCCAAACACAGACTTGAATGTATTATGAAAACAGTCCTAAGTACCTAACAGAGTTTTCTTTTTTGTTACCTTAATTTTGCTTGGCAGAGGAGCCGGATGAATTCTACGAGTTCACCGCAGAGGACTATTACCGAATTATGGCGACCAAAAAAGAAGGTAACTTGAATGTTGATTGATTTGTGCGATGAAATTTTTAGGTGCACGAAATATATCACAGTGACTGTTTTATATGTTTTTTGCTTTTATCCAAACTGGGCTAACATTCTCTTGAACCTTTTCTTTTTGGATCGCTCATATGGATTGGTAGATATTTGGCTTGAGTGTGAATTAGCCTTTTTAATAATACATCGTGCTTGGTTATGAACAGATAAATACTTAAAAACACGAAAAGTCAGGGAGGCAGAAGAGTTGGCACGCAGGTCAAGGATAACAAAGGTGCTTGTTGGACAATTTAACTTGTATTTTCATTTGAAAAAGAAGAAAAGAAAGAAAAAAATCTTGATCCTAAACCACATTAGATAGGAGTTACTTATCTCTTAAGTTCACCTACTTGTATTAACAGGCTGTAATCAGGATAAGATTTCCTGATAACCACACATTAGAGGCCACATTTCATCCATCAGAAAAGGTCCAGAGTTTGGTTGATCTTCTCATGAAAGTGATTTCTAAGCCAGAGTTGCCATTCTATATTTGTAAGGATACGTGAAGCAAACCATTTACTTTGGTGAACGATTATGAACATATTTTCGTATTTATGTGTTAGAGGCTAACATATGGTATGTTGCAGATACTACACCTCCTAAAAAGCAGATAAAAGACTTGTCACAAGATTTCTACACTGCTGGCTTTGTTCCTGGCGCCATTATTTATTTTTCCTATGATATGCCAGAAGGTCAGCACTCGCTTTATTATTTTTTTATTTTAGTGTCAATCATATTTTAACTACAATGTACTTGCTCAGATTATTTCCTGAAAAATTCTGGTTTCTGGTTTCCCTGTTGAGGTGACTATGCCGAGGACGTCAATAATTAGTCTTGAAAACTTTTAAATGTTAGCAAACTCCTTCCATTTTGTTTACCATTAACTTAAACTTACTCAACATAATGGCTTTACAACAAAATGGTAACTCTTAGCTTTTTGAAAATAAAAATAAAATAAAGGACAGTTTTCCATCAGAATAGAGACGTAGTCGAAGAAAACTTCTTGGTCAATTTCGATTAGTAAATTGTTATCATATCTCCAGGGGATGATGATGCAGCTGCCAAGTCAGTTCCCATCCTTCGGGATGAAATCATGTCATTGAAAGGTTTGGAACTCATTTCCGAGCAGGCAGAACCTGTTCAGCCAGCACCCGCACCTGAACCTGTAGTCTCAGTACCGACTCCTGTTGTGGAAGAACGCAAGCCTGCAGAGAAAAAGCCGATCAAGCCAAAGTGGCTAAAGCTCTGATATGTCAAATTGAGCAGGCCAACTGTCCTTTCATGCATCGACTTATCAAGCAACAGATCATCGACAAGACTAGATTAAACTGGAGGAACGTTACAAGCATTATATTTCAACAAAGTCTGTTAGTTTGTGCTTTGCTGAACTAGTCAATGTTTCTAATGTATGAATGCTGGTTAACATATCGTGCCAAATTCAAGAAATCGTAGTGCTTCTTTTGCGTTATCAGTTGTCATTCTCGATATCTAGATTATGCTTCTACCAATTCTTGGTTAATTTATAGATTTTGCTATGTTTATTCTGTTAAACCAATTTTTAGTTTCGATATGGGGATGCTTGACTGCAGTCACATGGCCTTCGATCCCTCGTATGATTCCCACTCACAGACCCCACGCGCTTGCGAGTGCATGACTGCAACCGTTCGGGCTGGGTAGCATTGCATTTTCCGATATGAGTGAAGTGCAGGTCGGTGTCCGATCCAAGCATGCAAGACGAGCATAGATTTAGAGCTTGTTTGGCACTCAAGTTTAACTTGAGTAAATGTACTTTTTTTTGTCTTTTTTTAAAAAAAATTTTGTCTTTTTTGAAAAATCAACAAAAATTACTATTTAAACTTAAAAATTTTACTAAACTCATTCACCAAACACTCCCTTAGCTTAAGTTTGTGAACGTCTCTAAAGGTGGGAAAAGACTTTAAGGAAAGGCATAGATTTTGATGTGCCCAAGATTATGACCTTGAATTTGGTCGTGTACCCCACAGTTGCTCCACCATCAGTTTGTAGACTGAAAGTGACGTGCTTTCTGTGTTCCCACACTTGCGAATTACCAAGAAAGAACGCAAGTTTTTAGCACTGGTGCCCTAGAAATTTGTCCATCTTTTGTACTATACTCCTTAAATTTTTAGTTTTTACAATTTGTCTTTGAACTATTTGAATTGTAGTACTATGTCTCATTTTATCAATTTTTTTGTGAAATCAAGGATTTGAATTTGGAAGATTTGTATTGGGGTTTGAATTGTATTCTCATTTTATTGACTCTTCCTTAACTTGAATATTTGAATTTAGAAGATTTGTAGGGATTTGAATTAAATTTGAAAATTTTAATCGGATATTGGATTTTCTGTGTCAAATTAGATGCACATGGACTTTCTATCATCAATATAATGACTTTTAGGTGACAATCGAAATATGGATATATGAAACAAGGGAGGCATCACCGATCATCTTCGAGAACATGTGGATTTTATTTTTACTTTTTTTTCCCTCCAAACTATATATATATTTTAATTTGGTATGTGTTGTATGCGTGTCGATTTTATTTCTTTTTTTTTTTTTTTCCCCTTCCAACACTGATGCTTCCTTGAAGTTTATTGCACTAGCTAGCATGTACTCGGAGAAAAAAAAACGCAAGAAGCTGGAAAGGGCCGAGGAAAAAGCAAGGAAAAAAGGAAAAAAGAAGAAGGTCTTCAAAGTTGACCCCGGGAATGACAAGACAACGTGTAGTTTTCTTTCTTCTAGCTAGTTCTGAAGTAGCAAATTATACCCCAGAATTCCTTAGTCAAAGCCGTCAGTTAGTTAACCAAAGCCGATTTATATCCCATGTGCTTCGCCTCACTTTCATTTTTTGTCACTACCCCATTTGGATGAGATGTCCATTTTTTAAAAAAAAAGTTTTCTTGTCTTCAATGAGAAAGTATTTTCATTTTGAGAATGAGATGACGTTTAGATGTGTAAAAAAATTCATTCTTGAAAATAAAAAGTTGTTTGGAATAAGAAAAAATGATATTAAAAATAGTATATTGTGAGAATATTTTAAAAATATTTATTTTCTTTTTTCAAAAGGATATTGTATAAAATAAAATTGAAAATAAGATAGCTTTTTAAAATTGAAAATCCATCCAAACAGGGGGTAGAGAAATACCTAAAACAAAAGTTACTTTTATTGCACCAATAGGGTTTATATATCGTATACCCCTTTAAATGAAAAGTCAATGGTTCAAAATGATCTTCACATGGAAAACAAAAATACATATCACTACATCTGATCATCACTCCCCAGTGGGTGAGATAACCGCAAAGTCAAATTTGATTGGCCCGCTTGTTCTCTTCGTTGAATGTTTGGATTTGAGTTGTCATCCCCCATTAATTGGGGTGTATAGGTACTTCATTTTGTAAGAGATTTATATATTACACGCGGAACATCCACCTCCCCAAGAATATTTGGACATTTCAACCTCTATTTTTATAATCTATTTAGCTTCGGTCAAAAAAAAAAAATGGCTGGCCCACTGCCTCAATATAGCATCACATGAGTTTTAACTTTACTAAAAAAAAAAAAAAAAAAAGAGTAAATATGAAATAAAGTGCTTATAGTCTTTATCATATAATAACAAGGAGAAGTAAATAACAATTTTCAGAGATAATTGAAATAAATAATATTTTTGTAATATCCATAATAAATATGAGTAAATAATATATTTATTAGATAAATAATTTATTTACGTCTTGTAAATATGTGATTAATGGAAATAAAATTTTCATTCATATAATAAATTTGTTTTTGAATTTAAATATTTTTAAATCTTACTATGTATTTTAATTATTCTCATAAAAATTCGATTTAGTACAATTTGTCATCACGCTAGTTAATAGATTGGAAGAATCAGCAAAAGACTTACTTCTTAGTTAAATCTCGTAAGTCGTAACCAATCACGTACATATGTATATTCTAAATGACCTAAAAAATGTTCTGAATTATGATTATTATAAGATAGGATATTTAGCAATGATGTCCCCAAAATTTATTATTTTTTAATAACATGATTATTAAATTTTTAATTTTGATAATTTACCTTGTTAACTTACTAAATTATTGCAACGTACCCCTTTAAGTTAATTTTACATTAAATTAAAGATTTGAGATTAAAAGATTTACATTAGAGTTTGTATTATTGGAAATTTTTAATTGAAAATCGAATTTTCAGTTCTTCATATAAGGTGAACTTGAGTTTTTCATAATCAATTTAATAAAAAATTAATTAATATGGGTACATTACTATAAATTAATAAGTTCAGGAAGTAAATAGATACAATTAAAAATTCAGGATCAAGTTGCTAAATAAATGATAAATTTAAGGACCCAGTGCTAAATACCCTTATAAGATTCTATAGTAAACCGTAATAACAGTAGCATATCTGCTTTCAAGCACATACTTACATACATATATACATAACAGGACTGCTATATATCAGTTTCGAAAATCGGGATTAAGGACCTGGACCCCAAAGTCCATCAACATAACCACTCATGGATCCTTCAGCATCAAAATTATTGATTAGGTGCTCATTCATTTGAAGAACAATAGGGCTGAGAACTGGCTGATATTCCATCATAACACTACCTGCGCCTGTTTTTCAAGTACACACACACATCATCAGTGCTCTGCTTGTACACACACACACATAAATATATGGGGTATTTGGTGGAGTAGTTTGAGTTGAGATTTTTAAGTTTCAATAGTAAATTTTTTTGAATTTTCAGAAAAGACAAAAATTTTTTGGGAAAAAGACAAAAAATTTTTAGAAAAAAGACAAAAAAAATTTTGAGATGGGTATTTTAAAATGGTGTGTCAAACACTCTGTATATATATATATATATATGTATATATGGAACGACAACTTTGGCTGCGTTTAGTATATAAATACATATATGTCACGTACATATCTAAGAGAATTAATCTGAGTAGGGAGAAATTAAATTAATAAGTTAAAAATAAAGCTTAAAAAAAACAACAACAACAACGAAGTACATGAAAATAAAATAAAAAATAAAAAAAATATCAAAAAGATAAAATGATTAAAATGTAAAAAAAAAAATGGACTAATACAGAAAAAAAGGATTAAAATGAAAAAAAAAAATAAAAAAAGGTGAAAAGAAAAAAAAAAGAAGATTGAAGGGCTAAAAAAAGGACTAAAATGAAAAAAAAATCAAAAGAAGGTCAAAAGAAAAAAAAATTGGACTGAAAAAAAAAAAGTAAAAAAGTTTTTCATCCAAAACACACCATTTAGGACAAAAGTGCACTTTCACTTTTCTATATAATGTATAGATATGACCTTATGGACTTGATCAAAAAACTATTAATGAAAGTTTTTTTTTTTTTTTGGTCATTATCTAGGACCGTTACGGACAGTCTACACATGACTTAAATGTTGAATACAAATAAACACTAATAAATGTTGATCAATTACTATGTATGCTTGGCAAATCAGCTAGCGAGGCTAATTAACTTTCGATTCATAAGTAATGAATTATAGGGATCTATATATGCAACAATTTCTATAAATTTGGGGACAAAATTCAAAAATTGATAACAGTGATTAGAAGAGGGTTTTCAGTAATGCAGGATTATTAGTACCTTGTGCTGGTACGGCATTCTCCGTCACAATTCCTTGTACCTGCACATGCAATGTAATTAATATTGGTTTCGGAATATACATACATATATATATATATATATAAATCTTGTATAACTAAAAAAGTTATGAATGTAATTAAATATATTTTAAGGACATAGTTAGTACTCAAATAAAGACAAAAGGAAAGATAAAAGATTGTACCATATCAACCGAGCTTTGTTCATGGGGAATATTATAGTTGTCAATTTTGCAAGTCTTAGCATGCTTCAGGACCACTTCCCACATTTTTTCAGACATCGCAGAACCTAATTTCTGGTTTTATGAATAAGAAAAATAAAGCCACCATAAGTTGTTATATATAAAGAAATCAAGGATCACTATATATATTTCTTAAGGATTTGAGTGGAATTTTTGTTATCCTAGATCTTTTCCACATTAAAAGATTATGTTTCCTATGAAACTAAGTTTGCGTTTGATTTATCAATAAAGGGATGAAATTTTTAAATTCGATTTGGTTGATTTTTTAAAAATTAGTTATAGTTTTTATTGACTTTTTAAAAAAAGACAAAAACTGATAAGAGAAAGTACAGTTTAGTTGGAGTTAAGTTGAAATACCAAACTAATCATAAAATTTTTATACATTATTCTTCTGTAACTAAGATATGCCTATTGTTTGAAATGAAAACTAAAAAAATAATAAAAAAAGGAAAAGCTTGATGTTTTGTTTACCCTTCTCAGCTTTTTCTGGTCGGTAGTAGACAGGTTTAGAATGTCCTTTACTGTAAAAATGCCATTCGAAGCTAGCCTTGACTGAAAAGGTCCCTTTTTCCCAATATTCTTTAGCCTCCAGACTTCGTCATCCAATTTCAGAGGGTAATGCTTTCTGTATGCTTCATTGAGAATAGATAAAACTGGAATTTTTAGTACTTAACTTTAGGGTTATATGCAAGACTGTCATAAAATTGACAGCTCCTTATATTATGCCCATCATAATACTAAAATTATTAACTTTAATATTAGAGTAGGCAAATTATAAAAAAAAAAAAACTCAAAACATGACTTTTCACTTGAAATTCTCTTAATTTCTTAAACTGGGTAAAAAGCACAACTTTATTATGCTTAGGGATACTTCATGCAAATAATTTTAAACTATTGTACCAAGTATATGTTATCAATATTATTATAGTAATGTTAGAATCAATCTTGAAAAATTATTAGAATTTAATCACTCGTTCGTTTGTTGACCTAAAATTGTCAAGGGAGGGAAAAAAAAAAAACATATATACATTAAGAAGGGAAAACAATGACAAATTTATATGGGGCACAAAATTGATGAGGACCTGTAATAAATTCGAAATTAAATATATAGGATGTTTGTAATGTCAGTTTACTAAAAATAAACTCACTTGTATATTCGTCTCTTCAATAAAATTTCTGATTAATATTCGCTATTTGAGTTTGATTTCCAGTGTCTAAAGCCCGGTACGTAGTGAGTAAAGTGGATAAAAAACGACGATATTTGCAGCGTACGATTATTATTAAAAAAAAAAAATAAGACAAAAGATTAGTTAGCAGCAAGACATATAAATAACATATTATATAGTAAGGAAAAAAAAATGTCACCTACGTACGCATCTAGCCTCTGCTGAAAAATACAAATATATATATATATATATATATATATAGAAACACCTGTGTTAGATAAGATGATGATGAAATCTGAGCAAAAGAAATTCAGACAAAAATGTGACATGCCTAGGGTTTTGGAAAACTCGACAGGTAAATATAGTATATATTATTATACTATAGAATTAGATCACTTACACTCCATGCGTTTTTCTCGGACAGTGAAGGGTTCGGTCATGGCTTCAAGGACGCGACCCTGAAAGCTGTTTGTGTGGCCACGAGGGAGCACTACTCTTGCTCCAATCTTGAACTTCCCGCTCGGAAGCCAGCTTGAGTTATCGGTGAATTCGATGTCTCCGATCGTGGCCACTCCGTCTCTCAGCGTGACAAGTATGTCCCCAACAATCAGGGGTCGCTTGCCGGTTCTGGCCCTGACAATGTTGTTATCAAATTGTTGAGAAGTCCAAGAGTCATAATCTCTCGGAGGGAAGTCCCCATTAAGAACAACGAGCTCTACTTTGGGGGCGGGGTTAAGCAATATCGGCGTGATTTGATCACTGCCACTGCTACAATTGAGGTCCACAAGAAAGATCTGAAGTGGATTATTGTCACGGTCTAGTACTTTTTTTCGGGTGAACATTGGAAGTGAGAGGTTCTTGGAAAAGACTAGTTTAAAGCGTGGTGTTTCGACGGCTTGATCAGTTAGCGGCAGTACTTGTGGAGATGGGTTATTGGTGAAGCAAACGTATGGTTTCAGCTTAACATCAACCACTTCAGCCACCTGAACATGAGCAACATTATCTTAATTAAAACATATATATACACACACATAAAGTTTTAAATTTAGTACGTGATGATATCCGGCAGTGTGAACTTTAGTTACTATGACCGTGAATTTTAGTTATTAGGAATATGAATTTATGCAGAAGGAAATGTAACTAAAGTAAATGTGAATTTCCTCTTATTTTACATTTTCTTCTATATAAATTCATATTTTTTATAACTGAAGTTCACATTCAAAATAACAGAAACTTACACTGTCAGATATTATTAAGTACTGGATTTAAAGACCATTACTCTCTATATATATATAGGGCTCTTGAAGGTGGAAGAAGGAGGAAACTAAAAAAATAATAATAATAACTAAACCTTTTTTTTTTTTAATTTTAATTTTTATGATTGCTATAATTTGTTCTTGGAATATCTTGGCGTGGTTCGATGGGTAAAAAGAAGAAGAAGAGATTTCCTGAAAAAAAAAAAAAAAAAAAAAAAGCTCTTGGATTTCCTGAAGAAGGAGATCTCCTGTGTTCGTAGGTTTCGTAGAAAAGATGATAATTAACAACAACAACAACAACAACAACATTAATAAAGATAATGATGATAATGAAGATGAAGATGAAGAATTAATTAGAAGAATTTGTCGATGAAGAATTATTTCATGGCTCGTTCACAGAGAAGATGATCTTATATTGTATATTTTTCTGAAGAGAAAGAAGTGGTTTGATCATGGATTTCATGGCAGTTTCATAGAAAGAAGAAGAAGTGGGATTTGATTTCGTGGGTTAATTACTTGATATATTTTGGAGAATATTAGAAAAAGAAGTTTAATGGGTTTCTTGAATAAGAAGGCTGTCCGGCTGGTGGAAAGAAATATTGCTGTATCATACCACTTTCCTGACCATAGTTTCCAAGATCGACTTAAGACGGTCATCCATTTTCGGCACTTTCTTGAACATGGCCGGTTTCGAGGTTGAGGAACTGTTGTCAAATTCCGGCTGCCAACTGGTTTTTTTGTCAAATTCCGGCCGCCAATTAGTTTCCTCCAAACATGAACTGCAACAAAGTAATCATAAGTCGTTGTTAATTAATTAGGGTATACCTAAATTTTCTAGCTATAGCTAGCTAGCAAAGAATAATTAATCGATATAAATGACAGAAAATATAAAAGAAGAGAAAATTAAAAGATCTGTATTTATTAGTTATATAAACCTTAATAGACATCTTACACAGATGTGGCTATTTTCTTTTGTTTTTTATCATTTGCCAAATCTCGGTCGGATTTTTCTTGATCTAAAATTGGTTCCACCGTTTTCTTCTCAATATTGTTCAAATCAAATGATCAAGAGAGAGAGTGAGGGAAGAAATTATATAAAAACAATTGGTTTGAGTGCTAAGACTTGAATAAGAGGGTGGTTGGTAATTATATATATAGTCATTTATATATATATATATATATATATAAATAGAGAGAGACCCAAAAGGAAGTAGCTAGCTAAATTTCTAGGAATGGCAAGGGAAACAGATTGGGGAAAACCTGGTAATTTAATTAATTTAATAACATAGTAGATGTGAGAAAGAGAGAGAGAGAGAGAGAGAGAGAGAGAACAGAGAGAGATAGCTAACTACGTTTCCAGGAAAGGTAAGGGGCGAAAGAGAGAGGCGCTAAGTTTCCAAGAACGGCAAGGGGAAACAGTTTGGTGATAACCTCGTAATTTAATTAATTTAACTTGAGGAAGAAGAAATAACACCCGAGAGTAGTCTTGAACGTAATAACATAGTAGATTCATGTATCTAACGTTGTTGTTATTTTCATATAATCGACACAGTTAGAAAAAATATATGCATATATATATATATATATACTTTTTTTTTTCCCACGTGAGAGCCGATTTGTATCAGCACAAGCGTCTTGCTTATAGCCACTACTTATTGGTACATAATTCCAACCTTTGATGGCCTTTCAAAACCCTACCATGTCTTTCCCTTCTTTAATTTTTTATTTTTATATTTAACTTTCCTATCTTCCCTGAAATAAATATGTAGTATACTTCTTTTTTCACAAAATTGTAGCTCTGATATCTTATTTCTACTTGTAAATTAGGAAAGGGCATGAAAGTTATATTGGATCTATAGTACTAAAACCCCTTATAAAGTTTGGACAACATGAAGTTTATAAATTAAAAATATTTATTTATAATAAAATAACTAAAGTAATATTTATTGTAACAAAAAAAATCAATGATATGGTTTCAAACTTTAAAAAAAAAAAATCAAGTTTTCTATGTCAATAAGCTTTTTTTTTTTCTTTTAATTTGGTTTCGTTGGAGATTTAAGTTTAACTCAATTAAACTGTACTTTTTCATATCAGTTTTTGTCCATTTTTTTTTCCTCCTAAAAAGTCAATAAAAATTATAATTAGTTTTTAAAAAATTAACCAATTTTAATTTAAAAATTTTATTTCTAACCGACTAACCAAATGCAGGTGAAGTTTGCATTACTAGGAAACTTTTTTTTTTTTAATTAAAGAAACAGAAATATAAGTCAAACAACACACGAATTCTGTAATTAAAAGAAGAGGGAGAAAAGAAGGAAAGAAAGTTGATAGTACACTAATTAGTCGTTCTTATCTTTAGCCAAAAAGATGATGACACGTTTTCAAAAAAGAAATATGAAAACAAAATTCCCTTGATCATTTCCCCTATTAATTGCCCCTTCTATTCAAAATCATGACCATTTTGGACAAAATAACGCGTTTTCTTTTTTGTCAACAAAAACGCGTTTTCTTTCTTTTTGGGTTTGTCGTATGACGAGATGAAATCCCAACATTTTTAAAAGAAATGGTAGCCAATGATATGCAACCGGTTCTTCTTCTTCTTTATTAGTATTATCATTTTTTTTTCAAGACAATAGAACCAGTTATATATAACTCGTGTAATTTTGTAATACTTTATTCGTTTTAAATTACATATTTATTCATAATTTGATGGTAAATAAAAGTTACTTACTTGACCAAAATCAATGTGTTAATTTTTATCTTCTTTTCTATTTTTCTTTATTGCTCATGTTTATACCTTTTGATGAAACAAGTGATATGCAAAGTAATTATTTTGACGTTAACCATCTTATTAGTTCAAATTACGATGTAATTTATTGTATCATCATTAATGATTTATTTGTATCTTTGATATTTTTCCTAAATAATCTAAGTTTAGTAGAGTTTTAAATTTAAAGTTTAGAGATTAAAATATTATGAATCTGTTTAGTTGAATTTTTATTTATTTAAAATATAATTTTTAAATTTGAGCACTTGAAAACAAAAAATTAGGATAAAATTACAAGTAACATTTTAAAAAATGTTATGTAAATATGGTAATTAAAAGATATTCAATGGACAAATAAATGATAAGATTGTGAATAAGATTTAAACAGTGAGGGAAAATTATAATTAACTACAGAGATTTTTAAAATTTAAAGGGACTGAAGGTAAATTTTCAAAAATTCAAGGTCCCCCTAGCAAAGCCTCGTTCCGTCCAACTGTATTAGACTGAACATTTTCTTTGGTTTTTCTATCTTTTCATCTAATATTTTAGATTTTCTTCCTATTTGTTTTTCCTTCGTCTTGACAGAATTGCAAAGATTTTCCAGCAAATTTAATTCTTCTTCCTCACTACATGAGAATTCTAAGATGGGGTATTTAATTGTCAAACATCACAGGACCTAAAATCTGGTTTTAGAATAAGAAGAACATAGTAATTAAAATGACATTAATTTAAGACCTTTTTATATATCTATTATATATAGCATTAAGAGAAAGGAGTACTACTTCCAGAACTCTTTTTTTTTTTTTTTTTTTTTTTTCAAAGGAGTATAACTGTTTGTTATCCTAAAAACTAACATTAAAAATTTTTCCGCGCCAATTAATTAATATCAAAGTCTTATGTTGCATCTGGCCATTAGCAAACTAACATAAAAAAACTTATTATATTAAAAAGTGATTTATTGTTAATTAATATTATAAATAAAGAATAAATAAAATAAAAATAGGAAAGCTTGTATAATTAATTACATATCATTTACAGCTCTAATCCATTGTTGGTCAGCAGTGGCAGTAGACCGGTTTAGGAAGTCCTTTTCTGTAAATAATGGCAAATAATGCTACCTAAGAAAATATGTCTTATTCCAAAAGTCATTCTCACGAATATAATATTAGACTCAACAGTTTAAAAATTATTTGAATTAATCACTCATAAAAAAGTTCGTCCCATGCTCTCGTTGGCCTAATAAAATTGTAGGGTGGTCAATTACGTCCTGTAATAGACAAGTGATGGTCAAGGTAATTAAGAAAGAAAGTTAAGAGAGAGACAAAAATTATATAAAAATATACATTGGGGAAAATAATTAACAAATGTATATGGGCCACAAAATTGATGAGAACTTCTAGTTAAATCAAATTAAATAATTTGACTCATGAACACTCTTGTTAATTTATTTTTCTTTTCAATAACATTTTTTAGATTATGGGCCATTTGAGTTTGATTTCCAGTGTTCACTAAAGCCAGGGAGTGAGAGAAGCGGACATGTGCAGTCCACAAATTAAGGGAAGAATAAAATAAAGTAAAAGATAGTTAGCAACAACACGTGCAAGAGTTAATATATACAGTAGCAAGACAAAAAATAAAATGAAATAAAATAAAGAAGAAAAGAAAAAACGGTAAAAATATACACAAGTCGTATTGGTTTGCCATATGTTCAAGAATGTTTATTATTAATATTTTCTCCTGATGATATATATAGAAACAAGGATATATGATCACTGGAGATTAAAGGACGTTGCAATCAAGCCTCATTAGTGTATGTACCGACCTGTAACCACATATGACATATCTGATTTTAACGTGTACCAATTATCACGAATTTAAAAAAAAGTCACGTATATAAATATATATCCGAAATTGGAATGAACCTTGGTCTAATTTATAAAGATATAGATGATTAGTAAAGTTAATAAGGAAAAAAAATACTTCACCTACTTATGCATCTAGCCTAGCCGAAGAATATAAAACATATAGAAACAGTACTTGTGTTAGATTAGATGATGATGAAATATGAAAAAAGAAACAAAAAAGTGTGACACATTGACTAGGGTTTTGGAAAACTCGACCAGTACAAGGTGATCAAATATCAAATATTTATATACTATATAATTAGATCACTTACACTTCATGCGACATATATATTCTCTGACAACGAAGGGTTCGGTCATGGCTTCAAGGACACAACTCTGAAAGTTGTTTGCGTGGCCACGAGTCAGCACTCTTGCTCCAATCTTGAACTTCCGGCTCGGAAACCATCTCGAGTTATCAGTGAATTCGATGCCTCCGATGGTGGCCACACCGTCGCTAAGCGTGACAAGCAAGTCCCCATGAAGTAATGGTGGCTTGCCGCTTTTGGCCTTAACAATGTTGTTATCGAATTGTTGAGATGTCCGAGAGTCATAACCTCTCTGAGGGAAGTCCCCATTAAGAACAAGAAGCTCTACCTTTGGGTGTGGAGTCGAGCGATATCGGTATGATTTGGTCGCCACTGCGATATAATTGGTGTCCACAAGAATGATCTGAAGTGGATTATTGTCACAGTGAAGTATTTTGTTTCCGCCGAATATTGGAAGTGAGGGGTTCTTCAAAAAGACTAGTTTAAAGCGAGGTGTTTCTAGGGCTTGGGTTTGTGGCGGTTCTTTGGATTATGATGGACCCCCACATTCTAGACACGTCTACAGATTTTGAAAAACACACCAAAAACCAACATCTGCTCTCTCTCTCTCTCTCTCCATTTCTTTCTTTCTCTTTCTTTTGATTTGATCTGATTTATACATATGAACCTGTCATGTTTACTATCTGGGATTTTTGAAATTTAAAGTTCATAACTTTGTTATCTCAAATCCCAATTAGATGATTGTTTTTTTTTTTTTTTAAATAAAAAATTGCATATATATAATTTCGTGAGTAATGAAATAAGATCCATATTGATACTTTTTCCCGAATATATTTTAACACATTTTTATTCTAAATAATTCATTTTCACCAAACACACATTTCTAAAACTCATCTCGTGATCGCTAACATCTAAAACACTCTCTCTAAACGTCCCCCCAAACAAGTCCTTAGTTTATTTTGTGTCATGTTGGTTTAATGTCAAATTTTTGCGTCATATTAATGTAATGGTTTTTAAATTTGTGTCATTCAAGTGCTTTCTCTCTTTTTTTTTTTGGTTTCAATAGGATTCAAATATCCCTCAAGATGACCTAAAGAATTTTTAAAAGTAATTCTATGTTAAACTATAAACATTCACACTGTCTCACATGTACTTTCAAATTAATTTAAACAGCACTTATAAAAAGAAAGGAAAGATCTCTTTAAAAAAAAAAAAAAACCATAGCTTTTTCATTAACTTCATTGCCGATGTTTCCCAAAGTAGGACTAATATATAATACCCGTTTTAAAAGTTCCAATAACGTGAAACCAAAACCGGCACTAAAAGGCAACTGGGAATATTTAACTTAAAAAAAAAAAAAAAACCAAAACCAAAACCAAAACAGACACAGACGCCGACACCGACACCATAAGTTTATACTTAATTATCAAGTTTTTCACCGAGCTGAGCCAAAATTTTCTCGAAAAAGCTCGTAGATCCTTCAGTTTTGCAAGTCCAGGCATGCTTCAGCATCGCTTCCCACCATTTGTCAGGCATGCCTTCTAAGATCTGGTTTTTTTTGAAGAAGAAGAAGATTACAAAAAATTGTAATTAATGCCATGAGTTTAATACATTATAGTCATATATGATCGATATATAGAACAAGACATATAGCATTAAAAGAAAGGAGTACTACTATTTTTTTAAAAATTGAAAAAAAAAAATTGGAGTAGAATTGTTTGTTGTCCTAAAAAAACTACTATTGAAATCTTTTCCAGTTAATTAATAATAATATCTTATGTTGCAGACCATTACCAGACTAGACACACACACACACACTTATTATTTATTTATTATTAATGATTCATTGTAATTATTAATAAATATGTATGCATTTACAGCCCACATCCGAACAAAATAAATTAAGGAAAATAGAAATAGGGAAAGCTTAATTGCTATATTATTATTTACCCCTCTGAGCTTTTCCTTGCCGGCGGGAGTAGCAGATAGGTCTAGAATCTCCTTGACTGTATTAATGCCCGCGGAATGTAGCTTCTTGTGGAAAGCTCCGTCTTTCCTAATCTTCTCCAGCCTCCAAACTTCGTCATCCAAATTCGGAGGGTAACGCTTTGCCAATGCTATAGTTTAGAAGAGATATATTAAAGACCTCACAATATATAGTATTTGACTTGAAACGGAATAAACAGCATCGCTTTGTTCTGCTTACATCAGACTTCAAGCAAATAATTTTGTAACAATAACTATCAGTATTATTTAATACACTTAAAAAATGTCACTAGTATTTTAAAAGAACAGTGATGTTGAACATCACACCATAAAATAAGCAAGTTTCACAGGTGGACTTCATGTTATGCGATCCACGGGTTTAAAAATCATGCATTCATGCTCCCTAATATTATTCACATACACACATATATGTATATATAGAACTTACATTTCATACGATGTTCGTTGACAGGAAAGGCTTCAGTCACGGCTTCAAGTACGACACCAGAAAGGTCGTCGTTTACCCCTGTAGCCAATAGTTTTGCTCCGATCTTGAACGTCTTGCTCCTGGTCCAGCTCGAGTTATCAGTAAATTTGATATCGTCGATGGTGGCCTTACCGTCCTTCAGCATGACATGTAAATTCCCAACAAGTAGGGGTGCCTTTCCGCTTCTCTCCTTCACAATGTTGTCATCGAATTCTTGAGATGTCCAAGTGTGCTCAAAACCTGTCGACGGAAGTCCCCATAAAGAACAAATAGTCCTACTTTGAGCGGACAGTCGTGAAGTATTGGCATGATTCGGTCGCCACTTCTATAATTGATGTCCACAAGATTTAACTCAAGTTGATTACCGTTACGGTCCAGCACTTTGTTTCCGCTGTATATTTTTGGAAGTGAGGGGTTGGAAAAGACTAGTTTCTGCCTTGGTGTTTTGGGGGCTTGGGTTTGGGGCACTGTATATGGTTCGGCCATGAGCATATGGTATTGTTTCAGCTTATCAAGTCTCTTCAGCCACCTGAAATCATGAGCAAAATGATTTAAAAAAAAAACATAATAATGTTATATATATATATATATATATAAAATGTAAATCCTGATGAGAAAAACACATGCATGTGGTGGAAGACAAATAAGACACTAAGACCACTTGGAAGACAAATACAAGACCACACAAAAATATCACAGTTAAGTACAATAATGAAGGCGGAAAACTTAATCAGGAGAGGTTTGAATTAAGCTAAATCTTACAAAAATTATAATTAGTTTTTTAAAAATCAATAAAAATTATAATTTATTTTTTAAAAATCCAAGTAATTTCAATATAAAAATTTCATTCTAAATCTGTGCACAATGTATAAACTTTGGTCGGTGGACTACAATTCCATAAACTCTTGATGGAGGTTCTAGTACATATGTCGGTCAATTGTTTGACCTTCTACGAATAAGGTTTGCAGAAAAGCGGGCTGCAATTTTAGAAGTCTCTGGATTAATCTAGAGATCAAGAGTCGGTGATGAATTTTTAGAGCGACCAGAGGTACAGATTTTTGGAAGTAAATGATTTCCCGTAATGCTTTCCTAAAAATAAGTTCCACAGCCTCGGACCTAAATCAAAATCACCAACAGAGTCAGTTGACAGAGACCAGGAAAGCAATAAGAGACATCGCAAGAGTACACCCATAGCTTGGTTGAGCATGCTTTGCAATTAAGGAATAAATGGGAAAATTAAAAAAATAAAACAAAGGGAAAACAAAAGCTAATTTCTAAAATAAGTCTTAGTACTTACAGAGATGTTGCAAATTATTCGTCAGTTCATTTTTGTTCAACATTAACATTTGGTGTCGCTTCCATTTTTTCTCAAATATTATCGGTAATGACGCTTGAGTTAGAGTGCGCTAGGATTTGGGAGCCGTGTCTATTTAGAGCGGTAGGACTGAGAATATTAACGTTAGTTTTTAGGAAATTATCAACAAATCTAGTAGATTTAGATCCGCAACATTATTTTTCATATGTTACATTATTAAAATATGACTTTCACACTCAGTTGTCAGTGTGGGATGGGAATTTTTGGATTTGGGGGCGAGTTAGCGCGGCGTTTGGGGGTGGCCCCCACGCATTTTTGCCAGTGTGGGTTAGGGTTTTGGGGTTTTGGGGGTGGGGGCTGGCGGGTTTTGTTACTGTCAGTGTAGGTTGGGGTTTTGGGGGTGGTCCCCACGCGTTTTGTGGGGTTTTGGGGGTGGCCCCCACGCGTTTTGTGGGGTTCCAACGACTACTTGTAAAAGAATATAGTCTTTTTTTTTTTTTTTTTTACCCATTTACCTTAGTTTTTCTCCTATGCGTATCATTAATAGAATGGAACGCTTATTTATGGAGTGAAGAGAGGACCAGTTTCCTAAGGGAATAAAGGTTCTACTCTTTGTAAAAAGGACATTAATTTATAAAACTTTACTTCTTCAAAACTGAACAATATAGGATTTTAGGTTTAATTTATTTAATAAATATTATATAACAACATACACGTTGATCACATATAATTCTATCAAACTACAATAATCGGACAAAAGACTATTTTATATATATAGGCAACAGAATTTATTTGACAACAAAAATTTTTTGTATGGTAAAAAAAGAAGAAGAAGAAGAAGAAGAAGAAGAATGGGAAAATAAGCTTTCTTAATTAACCGGGAAAATGGGTGCGGGTCTGCACAAATCTAGATAGTATGGTATATATCATGAGTTTTTATAACACTAAGTGACATATTTATTTTTAAGATTCTAAAACATCATCTTTCAATAAGTTAAAAAAAATCATCTTTAATTATCTAGATATATAGAATCTTTTTGGTTTTGTTTTCTTTAATCTTTCTTATATTTTTTAATAGGTTCTTTTCAAATATTTTTTTTTTCTAATTCATCTTTGTGAATATATTTTGCTTTATATTAAGAAAATTAGAGGTAAATAACCCCTTTTTTGGAAAAAATTTTCAGGCAAATGACTAAAGTTTTTATTGTGTTTTACTTAAATAATTTTTTCATATTCTTTACATTATAACAAAAGCATGTATTTATGTGGTTGCATATATATTCTAGTGATAATTTCACATTTAACTCCATCAAAAGATATAGACTTTCAATTCCTCCACCTTTGATTTTTTTTTTTTTAAAGGTCTTAAAAAAATTTCATTTTCCTATTTGTTACAAAAATAAATCATAACCTCCAAAAACACCCAAGTCCATGGTTTCAACCCCATCAAATACACTCTTATTTTCTTTTAAAAACAAAGATTAAATACAAATTAAAGGAACACACACATATCACGTTAATTTCAACTCGATAATGGTCAGTGTCATGCTTCCGAAGAACCAAAATTTCTTCTACGTATCAAAACCTGATATCTCCACTTCGTAGTTTATTTCTTCTTTGACAGTATATGCTTAGACTAGTTGGCCACCTTCCTTGATAGAATTTCTTTATGAACCTTTTCAACTCCTGATTTCATGCTATATGAAATCAAAATTGACGAGTTAGTACTAAAAGCATAAAGGGCACAACAAGTTGAGGACAAAAAATGCAGACTACAATCTGATCGAGCTACATAACATGTCTATTTGAGTGGTCCTTTTTCCTAATTCTCTCTCTTTGTAATATAAAGAATGCTTTTGTTCCAGATTGAGTTATCTGGTAATTATAAATTCAAGTTTGACCCTAATTAGGTTTTAGCTTGGTGCATGTGTGCTTCAAGTGGTTAAGGCTGAAAAGGACCTTTAAAGAAGGAAAAACAAAAAGGGTTTTCCATGGCACAAGATTTTGGATTATGACTTTGAACTTCGTTATGGACCCATGCCGTTGATCTTCTATCAATCTGTTGATCACTTTAAGCCTATGCAGCTCTCTTTCTCTCTCCCTCTCTCTCTCTCTAATTGCTCTAACCTATGTAAAGGGAGAGGAATGAAAATAATAGAATGTTGAGTTGTTTGGTAAGTAGGAAATTTGAAAGGAGGTTGTAAATCTACTGTTATGCCATTTTTCAATCATTTCAATTTTTGAAAGAAAAGGAGATAGAAAAATTTGTCAAAGTAATTTGGTATCCAAAGAAAAATTTGTCAAAGTAATTTGGTATCCAAAATACTAATTTTAAATTTTTCAAAGAAAAGGAGATGGAAAAATTTGTCACAGTAATTTGGTATCCAAAATACTAATTTTAAACTCATCATCTTAATATTTAGAGTAAATAGTAATAAATGTGACAAATTTACTAATAAATGATTTACTTACTTTTAGTTCATAGATTATTTATCTAGTAAATTTTTCATTTGCTACTATTTATCTTAAATATTTTAAACTTATGAAATTTACGTTCTTTACTTCGTAAAATTAAACTATTCATATTACATAAATTTCAACTAGATGCTTGTCAATATCATGCTTCCGAGTTCCGAAGAACCAAAGTTTCTTCTCTTTATCCAAAATCTGATATGTCCTCTTGGTTGTTATCTGCTACATATTTAATATGTATTGTTTGACATTATATTGCTTAGACTAGTTGGCTAGTTTCCTTGTTCGCAGCAGTAGCTGCCTTAATTTACCTCATTGCAGCAAGTTATTTATTTATTAGCTAAGATCTCAATGACATGTCTTATATAAGCATTTCTTTAACGAAGTTTGAACTACTCATGAGAACCATTAAAAAAGATAAAATAAAAAATAGAAAATAACATAAATCTGCCATCATATTTAAAAGGATGAAAGACGCTAAAAAAACAAAATAATAATAATAATGATAAATGTGGAAGACACACTTTTTCCATTTTTGTCTTTAGCCAAAAAGATGAAAACGCAAGTTTAAAAAAATAAAATAATAAAAATGGTGACACAATTTCGTTGTTCTTTCCCCCATCTTTTATTCATTGCCCTTTTGGACACGTATATGCATATAAGAAAACTCTTTCTTTTTATCAGCAAAATACATTAAATTAAACATTGTCTTTTCTTTTTCTATCTTTTCTATCAAAGAAAATGAAGGCAAAAAAAAACTCGCCTTAAAATATTTGACTTTTCCTCTCCTTTTGTTTTTCATTCTTCTTGACAGTGACGTGCTTTCAATGCTCCCACGCGTACGAATTGCACAGAAATACAGTTTTCAGAAGTTTCTCCGGCGTTGATATTTCTACCAATATTTTCTTATTCCTACGACGACTAGAATTCTACACGAGAATTCTTATTTCCAGCAACATATTCATTTTATGTATTTTTATCATTGATCGAACAATTCAAAGTTGTCCTGTATCCATTTAATAACAATTTTTACACTACCGATTTTTCTTTCACTATAACCGAACTTTTTCCTTCGAGCTCCAAACAAAGAAAAACAAAGAGAAACGGTGCAAATGACTAAACGTATGTATTCGCGGTAATGTATCATTTGGCAGTGCTATTTTAAATATTAGGTCAAATTTTAAGTGATTGAGTGCCATTTTTAGTTGAAAAAATGTGTTCATATATTGTTTTCCACTATATGAAATTCGTACAGCTCCCCACCATAGATGTTCATTTGTTTCTTTCTTTCTTTTTTTTTTTTTTTTTTTGGGTACATGATTTTAAGTTAGAAATGCCCTTAAAAAAAGTGTGCGATTCAGATTTCGTTAAAAGAAAAAAATATATAACTTAAATTGAATTTAAAAAAATACAATTATATTTAACACTATTCAAATAGCATATCATAACACTATTGATTTATTGTTTGAATCAAGATGATATCACTATCATATTTGAACTTTATAAGATTTCCTTTTGATATTTAGATGTGGAAGATATAAGAAGTTTCACATGTAAAACTTGTGTATTTAATATTTTCTTAATGTCTTTGCTATCTTAAAATGTTAGAAATATGTTTTAAAACAAAATTTGTAATTTCCGTTTTTTTTTTTCCCTCATATTTTCACTGATATTGATAATATCTCTAAAATTTTATAAAATTAGAATACTGATATTTCTATCCACAGAAATATTTTCATCCTTGCCTAATACATTGGTTAGAGAAGTGTGAATAGCTTTTAAAATTTTGCACTTTAACCTTTTTGATCGAATGGTTTGAATTTATTCTTTTCAAATCTCTTCAAATCCAATGATTGGTACAATGACTTCTTTATTCTCTCATGCCTCACACACGCATATATATATATATATATATATATATATATATTTTACTCTTCCATTACCATTCTGTCATTTTATGAATTAATTATTATTATTATTATTATTTTGGCTACTTCAACTAATCACGTTTGTTTTCTTATATTCTTTAAATGGGATTTATCAAAATATTATGGTGACATTAAATAAAATGAAGAAATTATTTTTGAACCTTAATCCAAATCTAGCTAAATAAATTTGCTATAAAAGTAATATTCAATAAAATTCTTTGAACATGTATTTCCAACTACAATATTTTTATTTTTATTTTTTTTAGGGAAAAGCTGACAATTTTTATTCCAAACTCATAATATCCTTTTTTACAAAAGGTCTGAAAAATTTGGGCAAACTATCAAGTCAGATACGAGACCAAGATGAAGACAACGCTAATCTAATAAGAAAGTGGACTATAGAATTCCTTTCACGAAACCTGTAGCAAACTGAACCACTTCCCAAAAGAGCACAAGCATCATGAATTTCGTCGATGACATTTGCTTCCACAGAGCGTTAAAGCGGAGAAGAAATAGTTTTATAAACGTTGATAGCATCCATTTTAACAACTCAATTGGAGAATCCGTGAACATTATCTTCCTATTAGAAATTTGCAAATTGAAACTAAAATATGATTATGTCGTAGATACGAAACCATACTAGTATCTTAAGAAAACAAGTTACGTTTTTCCACCAATAGGAATGGGAATATAGACCGTTAAAAAATTTTGAAGTCAATGGTTCAAAATGGAAATATTCACATGAAAACAAAAAAATAGATAACTCATCTAATGATCACCACTTTCCCCAGTGGGTGAGACAGCCGAAAAGTCAAAGGGGGTGTTTGGTTTTACACTTATTTTAAATTAAATTGTACTTTTTTCATTATAATTTTTGTCTTTTTCTGAAAAAAAAAATTGTTATTTTTTCTAAAAAAGTTTTTTGTATTTTCTGAAAAATTACTATTGAAACTTAAAAATCTTAAACTAAACTCATTCACTAAACACCTCCAAAGTCGGCCGGGCCCTTCTTATGTCACCCAAAGTAGAAAAATATAAGTTTACAATCATAGAAAGTTTCCAGCGACCATTAAATTTTTTGATTAAGACAAAAATATAAAATAAAATAAAATAAAAACATTCGTTTGGTATTTAAATTTAATTCAAACTAAATTATACTTTTTATCTTAATTTTGTTTTTTTCAAAAAAGTTAACTAAATTTATAACTATTTTTTCAAAAAATCAACCAACTAAAATTTAAAATTTTCATTTTCAACTAACTTATTAGACAAAAGTTAAGTTTAAAAATAGCATGCAAGAAAAAGCGATATTTATCATTTTTATTTCGTGGGCATTTCTTAAAAATCAGGTTTCAAGAATCAGTACAGGGTTTACTTATTGAAATCTCGGAATCAAACAATATTCATCAAATATTAGAATCAAACAATATTCGTCAAATATTATTCTGTACGACCAAAATAATTATTAAAGATTCTACATTAATAACAATAAACATCCATATATCCTTTCAAACTTAAATAACACTTATTATAACAAATAATAACTATAAAAAAAAAAAAAAAAGCCGAACCCATAATTTATATATCATTACTGTCATTGCTAATAATTCTTGTTTTAAATATTACAGCAACGTGAACCCAAAACTCTCGCTATAGTAAGGCCATGTTGGGAAAAAGCACAAAGCAAAACAACCAAAAGTTTATACTCTTTTTTTTTTTTTTTTTAAACTCAAAAACTAAGTTTATCCTTTTTTTTTTTTCTTCTCTCTGAACCAAAAGTTTATACTTAATTATCAACTTCGAAATCGAGTAAAGGGGCAGAGGCTAAAAATTCATCAAGAGAGTACGAAACATTGTAGAGGGGCTCAGGAATCTCTTGAACATGGCTGAGAATTGGCTGATCCATCGCAGCACCTGTTGTTTTTCAAGTTTATAAACACATTATCTCTATTGTATGGTATTACATGCTATGTATTTCTATTCAGAACATGGGTTCGAATTAAAAAAATCCAATTCGAAGAAGGAATCTAAACTGATATATTGGTATTTAAAAGAGGGGAAAAAAGTAAATGTGTTGCAAAATTTTGGTTAATTTGGATTGGAATCTTTGCTCCAAACAAGGGTTTTTATAGATTGTGGTGCAGTTTCAATTCACTTGCAAGGTTCTATTTGACAACAATGAAAATGGAAGTTTTGTTTTGGTTTTCAGTTTTTAGGTTTTTAGAGGGGAAAAAAACACGCATGATTGGTTAGCTTCAAAAATCACTGCCTAATTTTATAAATAAAAAGTAAAAAAGTTTTGCGTTGACCGTAACCATTTAAAAAAGAGATGAGATAGATATAAAATTAAATAAAAGTCATTTGGGGTGAAGAAGTTTTTTTAGTCAATGGAATATTATTACCTGGTGCTAGAAAGGGACTCTCGGTCACAATTCCTTGTTGGACCTGCAAATGCAAAATAAATATATCTCAGTTTCGGGAGATACATACAAGAATTGTAATGTAAAATTTTAAAAAATTTTCATTGCGATTTAACAAATTTATAAAGCGCATAATTAGTACTTAAAATAAAGAAAGATATTATAAGATTGAATTTGAAGTCATACCCTATCAGCAGAGCTTTGTTTGTTACTAATATTGTCATCAATTTTGCAAGTCCTGGCATGCTTCAGCATCGCTTCCCACATTTTGTCAGACATAGTAGAACCTAAGATCTGATTTTATGAATAAGAAACATTAACAAATTGTAAATAATGTCAGAAGTTTAAGACCTTAATTTTATTTACATATATAACTAGAATAAGTCATGATAGAAGAGATATTAGATTTTTTTTTTTTTTTAAGATTAGTCATTAGGGTAGAATTGTTTGTTTTCCTAAATATGATATTAAAATCTTTTCCTAGACATAAATTAGATATATATAGATAAATATTAAACTAGGGAAAGCAAATAAAAATACATTGTATAAGACATAAAATGTATTGTATATATATATAAACATATATATACAATACAAAATATATTAAAGCAAATAAAAAAAGGGAGAGAAATTGTCAAATTTATTATTTACCCCTCTGAGCCTTTTCTGGTCAGAAGTAGAAGCAGATAGGTTTAGAATGTCCTTGACAGTAGAAATGCCCTCGGAAGCTAGCTTTTTGTGAAAAACTCCATTTCTCCCGATCTTCACCAGTCTCCAAACTTCGTCATTGCGCTTCGGAGGGTAATGCTTCTTGTATACTTTCATTGACAACAGAAATATAAACCATATTATAATTTAATATATTTTGATTGAAACTGAGTAAACATCACGCCTTTTTATGCTTATATTAGGTTAGATTTCATGCAGATAATCTTATGTTAATAACTGTATATTGTATTTTTGTTATTGTTATTGTAATTGTTATTAAACTAATATATTATTATTATTATTACCCTTAAGGAAGTATCAATATTCAATAGTCATTCTCACGCATTTAATATATATCTATAATGTTAGAATTAATCTTCAAAAGTATTAGACTTAGTCACTGCATTGACCTAAAAATTTTGGTTTGTGGTCAATTTTAAGTCCTCTAATAAAGTGAACAAAGGAAAGAGAAACAGGTGAGGAAAAAAATTGATGATAAAATTGAAAAGGACATATGTATATTGGCCATAAAATTGATTAGAAATTTTGTAATAAAAAATTAAATACTTACGACATTTGAATAAATGCACAGCTAGCCATCTTAATTTGACTACGAAAAAACTCACTTGTATGTATCGTTTCTTCAATGAAGTTTCTGATTATTGGCTATTTGATGTTTGATTTCCAGTGTCGTTGACTAAGCACGGTAGTGAGAGAAGTGGACACGTTTTTAGTGGTACGCAAATTAGGAAAAATAAAAATATTTAATAACAAAGAGTTAGCAATTGCTACACACAGGAGTTAAATTACAGTGTTTTAAAAAATTAAATTAAATTAAATTAACAGAAATTAGTCTGATTTGACTATACATACCAATTATTATGAACCAAGAAAAAGTCATATATCTGTGTATATATACATACATACATATATATATATATATATGTGAAAGCAGTGAACCTAATTCATATGCAACTTTTGGTTAAATATATGGATATTTTATTCACCAAAAAAATATCTATATGTACATCATATATTAAAATATACCAAGTTCTGTTAGATTAGTTGATGATCACAATGTTTAGGAAATCTCGATCGGTACAAGTATGACATATACCAACTTGTTGTGAATTAAAAGCTGATTTTGTTTACACCTATAATTGCTCACAATATATATATATATATATATTGTAAAATAATGATCGATGTCAGTTTTGAATTGATGTTACATTGTAAAAATATCTAACAACTTCTTCTTTTTTTTTTAACACATACCAATAAATAAACATGCATATCCCAGGAGACACCTCGACATGATATCTAAAATCTTGCTTCTTTACATATGATATATACGTATAGAGAAAGGACTTACAGCCCATGCGATATTCTCTGACATCTAAGGGAAGTTCAGTGATGGCTTCGAGGACGCGACCCTGAAAGGAGGCGTTTGTCTCAGGAGCCACGAATCTTGCTCCAATCTTGAACTTCTTGGACGGAATCCAGCTCGAGTTATCAGTGAATTCGATGTCTTCAAACGTGGCCACACCGTTCTTCAGCCGGACATTTAAGTCCCCATTTATTAGGGGTGGCTTGCTGGGTCTCGCCTTGACAATGTTGTTATCAAATTGTTGAGAAGTCCAAGAGTCATAATCTCTCGGAGGGAAGTCCCCATTAAGAACAACGAGCTCTACTTTGGGTGCGGGGTCAAGCGATATTGGCGGCATGATTTGGTCACCACTAGTACTGCTATAATTGATGTCAACTAGAATGATCTGAAGTGGATTATTGTCAGGGTCTAGTATTTTGTGCCTGGTGAATATTAGAAGTGAGGGGTTCTTCAAAAAGACTAGTTTTAAGCGTGGTGTTTCGACGGCTTGATCAGTTAGCGGCTGTACTTGTGGAGATGGGTTATTTGTGAAGCTAACGTATTGTTTCAGCTTACGATCAAGCTCATCAGCCACCTGAACATTAGCAAAATTATCTTTATTAAAATATATACACACATACAAAGTCTAAAATCCGTGATAGTATCCGACAGTGTGAACTTTAGTTATTATGAATATGAATTTCAGTTACTAAAACTATAAATCCATACAGAAAAAATATAACTAAAGTGAATGTGAATTCATCTTTATTTTACATTTCCTTTTGCATGAATTCGCATTTCTTATAATTAAAATTCACAATTACAGTAACAGAAATTTATACTACCGGATATCATCGGTATCGGATTTAAGACTATTCATATATATATATAGGGCTCTTGAAAGTGGAAGAAGAAGGAAATTAAAAAAAAAAAAAAAAAACAGTAAATTAACCCTTTTTTTTTTTTTGATGATCACTAAACTTTGTTCTTGGAATATCTTGGTGTGGTTCGATGGGTAAAAAGAAGAAGAAGAGATTTCCTGAAAAAAATAGAAAAATAAAAAAATAAAATTAAAAAAAGCTCTTGGATTTGCTGAAGAAGGAGAAGATCAGTTGGATCTCCTGTGTTCGTAGGTTTCGTAGAAAAGATGAGAACAACAACAATAATAATAAAGATAATGATGATAAGGAAGATGAAGATGAAGAATTAATTAGAAGAATTTGTCGATGAAGAATTATTTCATGGCTCGTTCATAGATAAGATGATCTTAGGGTCCGTTTGGTTCACCAGTTTGAGTTGGAATTTTAAGTTTAAGGGGGTGTTTGGTGGAGTAGTTTGAGTTGAGATTTTTAAGTTTCAATAGTAAATTTTTTTTGAATTTTCAGAAAAGACAAAAAACTTTTTGGGAAAAAGACAAAAAAAATTTTGGGATGAGTGTTTTAGAATGGGAAGCCAAACATGCTGTAAATAGTAATTTTTGTTGACTTTTCAGAAAAAACAAAAAACTTTTTTAAAAAAGACAAAAAATTTTTTCAGAAAAAGACAAAAACTAAGATGAAAAGTTTGAAATGAACCAACGAAACAAACGGAGCCTTATATTGTATATTTTTCTGAAGAGCGAGAAGTGGTTTGATCATGGATTTCATGGCAGTTTCATAGAAAGAAGAAGGGGTGAGATTTGATTTCGTGGCGTAATTACTTGATATATTTTTCTGGAGAATATTAGAAAAAGAAGTTTAATAGGTTTCTTGAATAAGAAGGCCGTCCGGCCGGTTGCTGTATCATACCACTTTCCTGACCGTAGTTTCCAAGAATGGGGCAAGACGGTCAATTTCCGGCACTTTCTTGAACATGGCCGGTTTCGAGGTCGAGGAACCGTTGTCAAATTCCGGCCGCCAATTAGTTTTTTTGTAATATTCCGGCCGCCAATTAGTTTCCTCCAAATATGAACTGCAACAAAGTAATCATAAGACGTCCTTAATTAATTAGGATATACCTTAATTTCTAGCTATAGCTATCTAGCAAAGAATAATTAATCGATATAAATGATAGAAAAAATAGAAGAAGAGAAAATTAAAAGACCTAGATTTATTAGTTATATAAATCTTAAAAGACAACTTACACAGATGTGGCTATTTTCTTTTGTTTTTTATCATTTGCCAAATCTCGATCGGATGTTTCTTGATTTGAAATTGGTTCCACCGTTTCCATTTTCTCAATACTTTTCAAATCAAAAGATCAAGAGAGAGAGTGAGGGAGAAATTATATAAAAGCAATTGGTGTGAGTGCTAAGAATTGAATAAGAGGTTGGTTGGTAATTATATAGTCATATTTATTTATATATATATAGAGAGAGAGAGAGAGGAACTATATAGTCATATTTATTTATATATATATATAGAGAGAGAGAGGGGAACAGAAGGAACTACCAGGAAGAGAGAGAGAGAGAAGCTGGTAGTTTCCAGGAAGAGAGAGAGAGAGAGAGAGAAGCTGGTAGTTTCCAGGAAGAGAGAGAGACAGAGAGGAACAGAAGGAACTACCAGGAAGAGAGGGAGAGAGAGAGAGAGGAGCAGAAGGAACTACCAGGAAGAGAGAGAGAGAGAGAAGCTGGTTGTTTGCAGGAAGAGCGAGAGAGAGAGAGAGAAAGAAGCTGGTTGTTTCCAGGAAGAGAGAGAGAGAGAGATTAAGAAGCTGGCTGTTTCCAGGAAGAGAGAGAGAGAGAGATTAAGAAGCTGGCTGTTTCCAGGAAGAGAGAGAGAGAGAGAAAAGAAGGAACTACCAGGAAGAGAGACAGAGAGAGAGAGAAGCTGGTAGTTTCCCGGAAGAGAGAGAGAGAGGAACAGAAGGAAGTAGCTAGCTAAGTTTCCAAGAACGGCAAGGGGAAACAGCTTGGTGATAACCTGGTAATTTAATTAATTTAACTTGAGGAAGAAGAAATAAGACTCGAAAGTAGTCTTGAACGTAATAACATAGTAGATTCGTGTATCTAACGTTGTTGTTATTTTCGTATAATCGACACAGTTAGAAAAAATATATACACATATATATATTACTTTTTTTTTCCGCGTGAGAGCCAATTTGTATCAGTACAAGCGTCTTGCAACATAATTCCAACTCGTGATGGCCGTTCAAAACCCTACCATATCTTTCCCTTCTTTAATTTTTAATTTTTATTTTTTAACTTTCATATCTTCCCTCAAATAAATATATAGTATACTTCTTTTTTCACAAAATTGTAGCTCTGATATCTTATTTCTACATGTAAATTAGGAAAGGACATGAAAGTTATATTATTGGATCTATAGTACTAAAACCCCTCAAAAGTGAACACTTATAAAGTTTAGACAACATGAAGTTTATAAATTTCAAATATTTTTTTTATAATAAAATAACTAAAGTAATAATTATTGGAACAAAAAAATGTTAGCTTCCTTTTTTTTTTCTTTATTCTGAACTAAAAAAAAAAAATCAAGTTTTCCATGTCAATAAGCTTTTTTTTTTCCTTCTTTTAATTTGGTTTCGTTTAACGTTTAAGTTTAATTCCAACGAAACTGTATTTTTTCATCTTAATTTTTGTCTCTCATTTTTCTTTCCCTGAAAAATCAACAAAAATTATAAATAATTTTTAAAAAGCCAACCAACTTTTATTTAAAAATTTTATCTCCAATCTGCGAACCAAACGCAAGTGAAGTTTGCACTACTAGGAAACCTTTTTTTTTTTTTAAAGAATCAGAAATATAAATGAAAGAACAAACGAATTCTGTAATTAAAAGAAGAGAGGGCAAAGAAAGACAGAAAGTTGATAGTACACTAATCAGTCGTTTTTGTCTTTAGCCAAAGAGATGAAGACACTTTTTAAAAAAAGAAATATGAAAACAAAATTCCTTTGATCATTTTCCCTATTAATTGTCCCATGTATTCAAAACCGATCATTTTGGACCAGATAACGAGTTTTCTTTTTTGCCTGACAAAAACGCGTTTTCGTTCTTTTGGTTTTGTTTTACGACGAGATGAAATCCCGACATTTTAAAAAGAAATGGTAGCCAAAGATATGGAACCGGTTCTTGTTCTTCTTTATTAGTATTATCATTTTTTTTTTCAAGACAATAAAACCAGTTATATATAACTAGTGTAATATTGTAATACTTTATTCGTTTTATATTACATATTTATTTATAATTTGATGTTAAATAAAAGTTACTTACTTGACCAAAATCAATGTGTTAATTTTTATCTTCTTTTATATTTTTCTTTATTGCTCATGTTTATACCTTTTCGGCCTTTATGTATGTAGAATACATTTACTATGATAATTTTTAAAGCAATTTAAGCTTTATAAAACTATTATATATTGCTAGTAACTTTTTTAACATGCATGCATCGCAAAATTCACAGCATAAGATTTAATTTTTAAAATTCCTATCTCATCCCGTCAGTTTATTTAATGGAAGCTTATGGATTCAGGGAAAGAAACGGGAAAAAAATAAAATAAAATAAAATAAAAGCTTATTAGCACATATCTATTTAAAATTTAGTTATGATTAAAGTAATTAATTGATTAAAGTAAGTAATTGATCATTACACAAATTGAAAATTAATCCAATTATTAATTCATAATTGAAATTGGACAACCCTACTCTAACTCCGTACCAAATATTACTAAATTAATCACAATAATAATGATAATAAAATTATTTAAACGTAAGATTGTCCAGATTGATATAAATTATTGAAACAAGTTACTGAGTCCACATACATAAAAAATACATGCACAGCAGCGTGCGTTGCTCGTGCCAAACACGACTAATATCTCTTGAGTCGTGAATCAACTTACTTGAAATTTGTGAATCAACTTCATTCCACAATAGATGAGGGCCGTCAAAGGTGCTTTCATGGAGAACAATTAGCATGTACTCAATGTCTCTGATGGCTAAGAATGACTAAGGGCAATGGAGGATGTTTACTTCTAGTTATCCTCTCTCCCCCCCCCCCCCCCCCCCCCCCCCACAACCCAAAAAAAAAATAAATAAAATTATCTAAACTAAAAGAAACCAAACAAGAAAAACTTAACTTACATCTTGTAAAATGACATCAGTCAATAATAAATAATAAAATACTCAAGTTAGTTATACATCCACACTTTTTATACATATACATATTATATATAGAAATGAGTAAAGTAAAAATAAAGAAAAAGTTTACTTATACTTAATTATCAACTTCAAAGTCGAGCTGAGAGGTAGAGGCCAAAAGTTCATCAAGTCTCGTAGATCCTTCATCATAGAAAATAATATTATTGAGGAGCTCATCATTTGCTTGAAGAACAATATGGCAGAGATTTGGCTGATCTTCCAGCATAGCAGTACCTGCCGTTTTTCAAGTGTATAAACACATTATCAGTACCGTCCTAATATAAGATGGAATCACAATTTTGGCTGTGTTTAGCATATAATAATATATAGACATATAATTGTATATTATTTATAACATATGAGTCCTATAAATGCCTATTTTATTAATTTAAAAGAAAACATTATATAGACTTCGAATGATATCTAAGACGTTGAATCTTGACCCATTCATACCTGTTGAGTCAGTCCCATAGTAGTTTAATAGGACTTTGTTGAGCTACTATTTCTTCTTCTTTTATTTTATTTATTTATTTATTTATTTTTCACTTCTTCCCCCCATATTCCCACCAACCCGGGTATATTTATCGGCAACTTACAAATCCAAAGATTTTATTTTATATTCTGGCGCGGTTTCCATTTACTTTCACGGTTCTTTTTAAAATATATATATAAATGAAAATGGAAGTTTTGTTTTGGTTTTTAGTTTTTTAGAAGCAAAAAATAAAACATATACGCATGATTAATGGTTAATTTTTAAAATTACTGCCTATTCTTATCTTAGGAATAAAAAGCAAAAAAAGTCTCGTTAATTTGACCGTAACCTCTGAAAAAGGACGCACAATTAATTGTCATTTTTAGTCAATGTAATATCAGTACCTTGTGCTCGTGAGGCAGCAAACTCGGTCACAATTTCTTGTTGGACCTGCATATGCAATTTAAAGTGAATTAGCTTCGGGAAATACACATATGAATATATATATATATATACTTGTTTGATCTAATTAAATAAATTACCAATGTGATTAAACAAATTTTGAGGGCATTATATATAGAAATAGGAAGGAAGATAAAGATTGAGAATTTGAAGTCATACATAAACGGAGCTTTGTTCATGAGGAACGTTGTCCTCAATTTTGCAAGTCTTGGCATGCTTCAGCACCACTTCCCACTTTTTATCAGACATCGTAGAACCTAAGATCTGGTTTTATGATCAATAAAAAGATCAACAAATTAATGCCACAAGTTTAAGACCATATAATTGTACATCATCTATAAGTACATATACAACAAGCAATAGCAATAAAAGAAAGGCGTACTGTTATTTAAAAGATTAAAGTAAAATTCTTTGTTATCCTAATTAAACTAATATTGAAATCTTTAAAAATTAATAATTAATACTAACATCTTACGTTGCATACCATTACCAAACTAGACATAACAATTTATTTATTTAAAAAAAAAAAGATTCATTTGTAATTCAGATATATGTAAGTAAAGTCAACATCCCTACGAAATAAATTAAAGAATATAAAATGGGAAAGTTCTTGGTATATTATTATTTACCTCACTAAGCCTTTTCTGGCCAGTAGTTTTAGCAGACTGGTTTAGAAAGTCCTTGACTGTATGAATGCCCTCGGAAGCTAGCTTTTTGTGAAAAGCTCCATTTTTCGCAATCTTCTCCAGCCTCCAAACGTAGTCATCCAACTTCGGAGGGTGGTGCTTCTCTAATGCTACATTGAGAAAGAAATTAAAACCTGAATAATTCGTACATATTTGATTTTAACTGAGTAAAGAGCACAATTTGTTATGCTTACGTTAGATTTCAAGCAAATAATTTTATATTAATAACTATTATTATTATTTTTATGTTATATTGTTACTGTTGCTGTGTTCTTGCTGTTTTTGTTGTTGTTATGCCCTTGCGAAAATATCAATATTCAAAAGTCGTTCTCAACGATAAAATATTAAGTAGAAATTTGCAGCACACTAATTAAGATCTGAAAAATATCTAATAATAAAAGAGAGTTAAAATGCAAAGCAAGACATGCAGGAGTTAAATTACGAAGTGTTAAAAGAATTAACAGAAGTAATATATTATAAGAAGCGTTGTTAATATGCACAAAATTATACGGCTTGGAACCAACATTTGTTCCCTTACCTTTTGTGCATATGATTATGAGATGATAATAGCCTGCATCCACGTTTGAATTTAATATAACAACTCAAAAAGCCACATATATATAGTTTTAAAGGAATGAGCCTAATATGTAACTATTGGTTAAATATATGGTTGAACAAAAATATATAAAGTTCTGTTAGATTAGGTGATGAAATATCTGTTGAACAAAGAAATCCAAGACAGATATGTGTCATGACAAGGTTTTGAAAATTTCGACCGGTATTATACACGTCATGTAAAATATACGAACTAGTTTCGAATTAAAAGCCGATCATGATGTGTGTATATATGCATATAATCTTCACACGCACATATATGTAACAAAATACTGATCCGTGTTGGTTTTGGAATGATGTGATCTTGTAAAAGAGTAAGTTAACTCTATCTAGGGCTCTTTCCCTGCGCTTTCCTGGTGCAGCATCCCAATCAGATTAGCAAGATGCGTCGTAAATTTAAAATCTAAGAACTTGCTTCCGAAGATATTTACATATAGTATATATATATATATATATAGTGAGAGAGAGAACTTACTGCCCATGCGATAATCTCTGACAACGAAAGGTACTTCAGTGATGGCTTCGAGGACGCGACCCTGAAAGGCGCTGTGTGTCCCAGGAGCCACTAATCTTGCTCCAATCTTGAACTTCTTGGCCGGAATCCAGCTCGAATTATCGGTGAATTTGATGTCTCCGAACGTGGCCACACCGTGCTGCAGCGTCACAAGCAGGTCCCCAATGATTAGGGGAGCCTTGCCGTTTCTCTCTTTGACAATGTTGTCGTCAAATTCTTGACTGGTCCAGGAGTCATGACCTGTCGGAGGGAAGTCCCCCTTAAGAACAACAATCTCTACTTTGGGTGGAGGGTCACGCGATATTGCCATGATTGGGTCGCCTCTGTTATAATTGATGTCAACAAGATTGATCTGAAGTGGATTATGGTTCGGGTCTAGTATTTTGTGTCCGGTGAATATTGGAAGTGAGGGGTTCGTCAAAAAGACTAGTTTTGAGAGTGGTGGTTCGAGGGCTTGGTTTTGCGGCACTGGAGATGGAAAGTTTTGTTTCAGCCGACGACAAACCTCTTCAGACACCTGAAAATTAACATGAGCAATTAAATGATCTTAATATGTAATTACTAGAAAATTTAATGTAGGTTCGATAAATTAATCACCATAGAATCCAAACCATTTCATCACAGAACAAGACAACAGTAATAATGACGATGATGATGCCGGGTCGATTCTGATTCCAAACCTAACTTAACCCTTTCGTTCACAATAACTTTTTTAAAAATAAAAATAAAAATGGCGGGTTTTGTAGAGAAGATCGTAAAAGTATTTTTCTACTCGAGAGAGAGAGAGAGAGATAGAGAGATAGAGAGAGAGAGTAGGAGGAGGTGGAGGAGGAGAATAGATTATGTGGGTTTGTGGGTGGGTTTCATAGAGAAGATCGTCTTATATTTTTTCTGTTGGATTTCATGAAGAAGGAGATCAGGAGGTGAAGAAGAAGTTTCATGGGTTTTGTTTATTTAGGCAAAAAAAAAAAAAAAGTTTCGTGAGTTTCACCGACAAGATGTTGCGTATATCTTTCTTTTGGATTTTCGGGAAGACAAATTTCAAAGAGAAAGATCTTATATTTTTTCTGTTGGATTTCCTGAAGAAGAAGAAGATGATGATGAAGTGTCGTGGAGCTTCTCGTTTTTTTTTTTTTTTTTAATTTCTTTTGAATTTTCTGAGACGAAGAGAAGAAGGAAGAAATTAGAGAAGACGAAGAAGAAGTGGTTCGATTGGATTTCTTGGGGCATAGAGAAGACCTTAGGAGGAGGAGTCATACCACTTTTATGAACAAAAGAATAAAACTAGTAGTAGTATGGTAGTTATAGCCATAAAATACCACTGTCCTGAGCATCGGTTCCAAGGCTGAGGCAACGGCTTTAGAGAACGCAGGTGATTTCAAGATTAAGGCGACTAGGTCGTCGGATTCCGGCAGCGAATCAGCTTCTGCACAACCACTGCAATTGAAAGCAATTATTATATATATATATTGACTCATCTTTAGAAGATGTGTATATATATATAATATACAATATATATATATATATATAATACCATGTGATCATGTTGGAACCTACCTTGAGCCCAAGCTTACAATTACTAAAGAATAAATGGTTAAATAAAAAAATATATTACAAGAAAGAAAAACAAAAGCTATATGTATGATTAGGTCTTAAAAAGAGTTATATATATATATTGACTCATCTTTAGAAGATGTGTATATATATATAATATACAATATATATATATATAGATATATAATACCATGTGATCATGTTGGAACCTACCTTGAGCCCAAGCTTACAATTAAAGAATAAATGGTTAAATAAAAAAATATATTACAAGAAAGAAAAACAAAAGCTATATGTATGATTAGCTCTTAAAAAGAGTACTTACACAGGTGTGGCCAAATCTTGGTTGGGTATTTCTTGATTAATTTTCGGTTCCTCTTCCATTTTTTTTCTTCCTCAAAGTTATTGATTCACAAAATTAAATCAGAAGAAGATATATATATATATATATATATATATATATAGCGAGGAAGGAAATTAATAGAAGTAGTTGGAGAAAGAAGAGATTAGAATTGAAAAAGATGATGGTTTGGGGGGTTTAATTTGTATAGATATAGAGGAAGAGAGGCTTCAAGAAGACTGATCTAATTAAATTTCCGATAAATTTTCGAGAGGAAACAGCATGATAAACCTAACGAAGCTAGAAATTTTTTTTACGCATATAAATGTAGTAATTCATGTATAAAGTTTTTCATTAATTAGCAACAAAAATAAAAGAAATATACATTTTTTCACTTGAGAGCCAATTTCATCATAGAGCCACTCGCACGTGTCAATATGCACTTTCTTTAAAAATAAAAAAATAAAAAAATTAATCGCATAAATAGACAAGGCAAGAGTATCTGTAAGCCAAACTAGTTCGATAACATAGTACTTACCGGAGACGACGATTTTTCCAGAACTCTGAGGTAGTTTCTCACTACCCTTTAATGGGTGCTCCTAGTTTCAGATCTTTGCAGAGTGTGGTTTCTTTGGCCGGAAAATCAGTTGTTCCAGTTGTAATTTGTTGTGAATTTGGGGATTTCATGGAGATTCTGATCATCTCTCGAGGGTTTGTTTGCAATTTTCTTGTTCGTTCTTGAATTCTTTATTTTTTTTTTTCCTTTTTCATCTTCTTGTGTATCAGACTGCCGCCGACTAGTTTGACCTTGGTCCTTTTAATGAAAGTCTGAACACATTTTAGGCAATTGTCTTATAATATTTTCTATACAAAACTATGCGTATGTTTGGTGAATGAGTTTAACTTAAACTCAACTTAAATTTTTCATCTCAATTTTTTTTTCTGAAAATTAAATCAATAAAATTTATAACTATTTTTTAGAAAGTCAACTCAACTCAAACTTAAAAATTTTATCTCATCTCAAATCAACCCTATAGGTTAAAGCCATCAAAAAGAAAATTTGACCGAGTCTCTCTGTTGTGAGGAATGAAGCATGTTCGAAGCTACACCACAATTCGTGGATGAAGAATAAGATGGATAGACAATGAACATGAAAATGACTTTGTTTTTGTTTTGTTTTGTTTTTTTTTTGAAAATATCTTCTATTATTATTAGATAGTGGAAATAATTAAGTCTGAAAAGCCACAAACATGCGTAATAGTATAAATTAAAACAAGTGTAAAGATTACTAGTATATAGTATGGACTATACTATTACTGTGCATTGTCACATGCCTGCGAGCGCGAAAGTGATTGGGTGTTTAGGGCCCCTATTAGGGCGCACTCTGTTAGGAGTTAAGGAGTATTCTTTTTTTGAATTTGGTGCTTTTTTATATTAAATGTAAACCGTTAATTTGATCGAGTATGATTTAATGATCGGATTTAAACGATTTCGGATGTAATTTAAATTGTTAATTGAATTATTACAATTTAACTATCATATTTAGATTCTGATGACCAACAGGTATGTCTGTTAAAACAGATATGTTTTTTGATTGAAAAGGCACCTTTTTAATTTTAAAAGATATGTCTGTTGTATCTATTGTAACTCTTCATGAGCAGACATATTAAAGGCTATAAAACTTCAGTTTCTGATGTAAATTTCATAACTTGTTCTGGAATTTAATAAACTCGCTACTTATTAAATCTGTGAATTTGTTGTATTTTGGAGATAATTTGCCACAACACCTGATATTAACCTGTTCGTAGTGGGAGCAAACAAAACCTTAAGAAAAGTAATTCCTATACCTCAAACCCTTTTGATTTTTTCTCTCTTTCTGTTTTGTTTCTTTACACCTAAACAGTTTTTTCATCTCTCATTGTTTCAACACCAACATGATATGAAAACACATAGCTCTTTTGAAACATAAAATTAAAAAAAAAAATGGAAGTAAAATACCTTTCGCTAGATGCTCAATTCTTCAACTTCTAAGAACAACAGAGGATACTAAGATTATGAATTTGGAATGAATTTTTATGTTGAAATCAATTAACTTTTTAATTATAATTTTTTGTTTATTTTAAAAAAAATATTAAAAATGATATGAAAATATTATATTTTAAACCTGAAAACCAAACAAAAATTAAGTTAATTAATCAAAATAATAATAGCCAAAAATACAACACCTCAAAGAAGAGAAATAAATAAAAGAAGAAAGAAAAGATCCAGGTGGAAATTGAGAAACAAAAATCATCATGCGTACGGAACTCAGGAGGTGTTTGTTTTAAGGTTTATTTTAAACTAAATCGTATTTTTTTCATCATAATTTTTATCTTTTTCTGAAAAAATTTTTTGTCTTTTCTAAAAAAGTTTTTTTGTCTTTTCTAAAAAATTACTATTAAAACTTAAAAATCTTAAACTAAACTCATTCATCAAACACCTCCTTAATTTATAGAAAGCGGGCTTAATTAGGGTCTCAATTGTTGAAAGTGACTCCAACAAATGCAGTACAAGCGGTAAAGCATTTCTCTCTTTTAATTACAGAAGGAAAATTTTCCAATGAGATCCAGGTGTTCAATAAGAAAAGTAGGTGGCGGTTCTTGTTGCCACGTATGGCACAACGATAATACAGCAACCGGCACGGCGGCACCCTTTGGAGCTTAACATTATCAAGTGAGATTTTTTTCCCCCATATTTTTAAATACCTCGTTTGGCATTCGTACTCAAACTCAAAATTTTCATCTCAATTTTCATCTTTTTTTGAAAAACTTTTTTGTGTTTTCTAAAAAAAATTTTTGTCTTTTCTGAAAAGTCAACAAAAATTATTATTGAAATTTAAAATTTTCAATTCAAACTCATTAACCAAATGGACCTATAGTATAAGAAACCCATAAAAAAAAATTACTAAACAATTTCTATAAGACGAATATAAGTTTCTACATCTCTCTTCATGATGACCTCTAAATACAAGAAATGAGAATAAGAAGTTATTTTTATGTTTAGAGATATAAATGTCATGAGAGTTGTTCTGTTGATCAAAACTAACTCTATAGGTTGAGTTAATGAACCTATTTATATATCTTCGTCATGAGAAATAGAAGAAAAAAAATTTATTTATGTCGACTAACTTCATATGAAATTGTTGCAAAAAATAATATTTAAAAAAATGCTTAAAAAAAAAAAAACACTAATGGAGGCACTTGAAGTATTAGGTCTTGTAATATAAAAGACTAAAAGAAAAGAGTGGTTATTTGCACCCATAATATTAATAAATACCCTCACTAAATCTATCTTTTTAAAGACACTTTTTATATAATATCATATTTAATCCTCGCATACATCTAATTTCATTTTACTTTTAGTTTGTCTTATTGAAAATAAGTTAGTAAATTTAAATAAGGAAAAAAATATTTTTTTTTTTTGCTTAAAAAGCAAATGTAAAGTATCTCTAAAAAAAACAAAAGAAACAATTTTTTTTTTGTGGCAACATCACTTCTCAAAATGACTTAAAATTTAATAAGTAAAAATAAAGCTGTTATGAAAAAAGAATTTCCTTAATAACAACTTATGGCAGGAAGAAAAACTTAAAATAACTGTCCAAATCAAAAATCAATGATTGTCATCCTGCATTAAAATATATATATATGTATGTATAGAATTATATAGACGAACTTAACAAGGAAAAATAAATAAAAAGAAAAATCATATAAAAAACAAAAATCATTTTTAAATACTAAAAGCAAATAAAAAGAACATTTAATAATAATGAATCAAAAAATTAAAAAAATACATACTTCAATAGCTGTTGGCTCTTCAAGAGATATGCTTTCTTTTAGTTTTGCTTCACTTGAATCCTCCGGTAAAAATGTTTCATGTAGTTATGAAGATTTCTTAAGAAAAAAAAAATTGATGAAAGAACAATTTAGAATTCAAATTGACGTTAACTAAATTTGTAGATAATTTTTTCTTGAAGAAATATTGTTTCCATCTATTGCTAATGTGATGTATGTTTTTTTAGTTATTTCATAAAAACATTTTATTTATACGTATGTGGAGGTATAAGCATTCTAAATAAGTTTTAAGTTAATTTTATTATAGGATTAAAATGTTATGAGAATCTTTAATAATTTTATGAGGGTATTTATCAATATTGTGGGTGCAAATAAAAAAAAAAAAAAAGACGAAGAAACAAGGCCAAGCATAGCACAAATACATGCTGGTCAATAGTTTGGCCACCTTCCTTGTATGCAGCTACTGCTCGCCTGAATTTACCTCATTGCAGTGATTTATACACTGACAGAGTCAGGACTTATTCGTAAGGAGGACCAAAAAAAATTTTCTTCAGTTAAGCCACTGGACTTACTAATGTTTATAGATTTAATAAAAATGTTTTAATTCTTAAAATTCAAATTGTTTGCCGAATTAAATATGAGTGGTTATATATACACACACAATATTGTTAAATATCCCCACCTAAGAAATATTTCCTAACATAAACATAGTAAATTTATCCTTTTATATATGGTTTTTTATGTAATATCACATTAACCCTCTAATACACTCACTTTTATTTTAGAAACAAATCTAAATAAGAAAACATGATAAATTTTCATTCTCACATTATCGTTGCCACGTATCGCACAACGATAATATAGCAGCCAACACCCTTGCAAGGTTAACATTATCGAGTGAGATTTTTTCCCCCCAATATTTTTAAATATTATAGTATAAGAAACCCATAAAAAAAATTACTTAACAATTTCTATAAGACGAATATAAGTTTCTATATCTCTCTTCATATGACCTCTAAATACAAGAAATGAGAATAAGAAAGTTATTATTTAGTATTAGAGATGTAAAATGTCATGAGAGTTGTTCTGTTGATCAAGACTAACTCTATAGGTTGAGTTAATGAACCTATTTATATATCTTCGTCATGAGAAATAGAAGAAAAAAAAAAATTTATGTCGAGTAACTTCATATGAAATTGTTTTATAATAAAAAACAAAGAATAAAAGAATAACAAAGTTAGTGTTTTAATTTTTTAATTTGTTTTATGAGTTTTATATATTTTTAAAGTTTAGATTTGTTTTTAATTTTTCATTTTCAATTATAACTATGTTATTAAAATTTATAAAAATTTTAATAAAAGTTATTTTAATTTTTTTTAATAATTATTGATGAGTAAATAAATAAAATATATATAATACCCTCAATAAATATTATCCGTTTTCAAAACCGTATTAAATTATATTGATATGAAAGATGAAAGAAGAGGTGGGTGTAGAGGTGGGTGTAGCCCACACCGTCTAGTTGTTATACCTATAATGGATAGAAGTTTCATTATTATTGACAAGACTGTGATTCATTTACGTACAAAAAAAATAAAAATAAAAATAAAAATAAAGAAAGAATTGAGATTATTAGTATCTTGTCGTATGTACTTTCAAAAGTCAAATATTTCCAACTTTAAATTCCCCACGAGTTACGATGTCACCGCACGAAATCACAATTAGCTCCCATTCTCGTACCCTTTTGGGCTCCTAGGACTCCACAAACACCCCTACTTTTTTCGCTCAAAAAATATCCCCCCTTCTTTGACAACTCATGTATAACGAAAACGTGTTGCCCATGGTGAAAAAAAAGAAAAGAATAAAGATTATCGATATGTGACTTGCATTTGGTTCATCAGAGATAAAATATTTGAATTAAAATCAGTTGGTTTTTTAAAAATTAATAATATTTTTTATTAATTTTTTAAAAAATGATAAAAATTGAAATGAAAAACTGTAATTTAATTGAAATTGTATTAAATTATCAAACGAAATAGTAGTTTAACAATAATTCTATATCTGATTTCATTACAAGATATAAATTTTGATTTCCTTCATCCTTAAATTGAAAAAACAAAAAGAAAATGAAATTGCAACTTAGCAAACAATAATACTTGTATACTGCCAAAAAAAAAAAAAAAAAAGAAAGAAAGAAAAGCATTTTCAGCCTTTAAATGAGGAAAGAAAAAAAAACGTTTCAGAAATTGGAATGAAAAATAGAGAGTTTTCTAAGATATGATCTTTGTTTTACATTATTAATAAGAATTATTGTCTTAGTCGTTAGATTAAATTTTTTATGGTTATATTTTATAATTAGAGTAGTTTTGCACCGATTGATCAATCCAACAATTAAAAATTGTTTATATCGATAGTGTCAAATAAGATGGTCATACTCTATTGTAAAAACTCCCTGTAAAATAATATTGTGATTATTATTGTTTTATCTTATTTATCTATACCATTTATTCTTTAAAGGAGTCAGTTTACTCATTTCCTAATTATCATGTGATAGTCACGTCATCGCTACATAAATAGTCAATCATTGTTACATATTTTTTCTTTGTGTTGTATATTCTATACGCAAGAAGCGTGTGCCATTCAACTAATTTACTTTCAGAAGTCAAAAATTTCCAAATAAAATTCCCTACGAGTCACAACATCACTGCGACAATTAGCTCCAACTAGTGCCCCCAACTCCACAAGTATCCCTACGTTTTTTTGGTTCAAAAAATATCCGTACTTTTTTTTTTTTGGTTAAAGATCAATCCCCATTTTTTTAACTGTCAGTATCACTTAAATAAAAATCATATACAACAAACTTTCAAAAAAATCATATCTAACAAAAACATATTACAAATAGAGGAAAAAAAGAGGTTGCATGTATATTTAACGATAATTATACATCTAACTCGATTATAAAATGTAGAATTTAAATCCTCTCATCTTTAATCACAAAAGAAGAAAAGCAACTGAGGAAACAATAATACTAGTGTACTACAAAAAATGCATTTCACTCTTTCAAATGAAAATAATACATTTTGGAAAATTTGAATATAAAAGCGGGAGTTTTTAAGATATGATCTTTTATTTACATTGGTAATAAGAATTATTATTTCAGTTGTTAGTTTAATGTTTTAATAATTTGATTCATAACTTCAATAGTTCTACACCATTTGCTACATATTTATTTGGACACTATAAATCAAACCATTGAAAATTTAATCCAATAATTAAAAACAATTCATATTAATAATGCCAAATAGGATGTTCATGTTCTGTTGTAAAAACCCCCTGTAAAAAATAAAAATATATATATAACAAAGAAAAACATTTTTTTTTTTGAAAACTAGAAAAATGATTATCAATATTAAGCATCATACGATCTTAGAATTTTAGATTTTTGTTTATGTGAAGTTCGAATATTTTTTAATTTTTATTTGAGTATAATGTACATTCGCATTATAAAATTAGAACTTAGCATTGTGACCTTTTTTTTTTAAATGAGGGAGGGAATTCAACATTTTATAATGGACTCATATATGAAATTATTATTAAGTGTCACCCGTGACTCCATAATTATTATTTTTTAATTGGTTTCAATCTATATTTTTTAATCTTCTTTTATAATAATTTTTAGTGGATCTTAAAAATTCACGGTGGAGACGTGGCCTTTGCTGGATGGTTCAGCGGGAACAATGGATCCTCGGACTCATGGACGCCAAAGCACCTGATTCCAACTTCTCCGAGCAGCCGCGCGTCTTTCTCTTTCTCTGCATCGTGTAATTCCATATGGTGCTGTATTTTCATCTGAACCAACGAACTTTTGATATTTTAGACATTAGTCACCATTCAGGATTTTTTTTCCATTTACACCCCGGTGGTCGTCATTTTTACTTGTTTTTTTGGTGAATAGCTTTGTCATTTTTATGATTTGTGTGGTTGATGAATTTCGTAAGAATAGCTTGATGAACCACCAAACTTTATTGTTCAATAACTTGAGGGCGCCACCTAACTTTGATATATCCTAAGTCACTCAACCATATCATTAAGATAAGATTAATGTTTATAAATCCTTATCCTACTTTGTTAGTTAAAATAGTAAACTCTTTTGACATAGTTTCAAGAATATGAAACAAAACTATCGTTTCACTATAATTAAAAAAAGACATATATGATTAAGATAGAAGGGAAACAAAATATTTTCAAGCAAACAGTTTGTTTTTAATGTTGGAGAATTCTAAATAGTTAGAAAATAGTAAAATGGTTTGGTGTAGTTTCAAAGAATATGAAATTAAAAATAAGGTATATAGTCAATAGAAAAATTTTAAAAAAAACTTAAGAATTTTTTAACATTAATGTTAGGAATATCAATTTTAATTTTAGTTTTTTGATGTCAACTTACATGGAATATAAGTGATAAGTCACTTTTATATATGTTTAAAAAACTATCATGTAATCTAAGAGTGAAAAGGAAGACAAATTCACTATTATTTGAGTTGATATCAAGATATAAGGATTTAATTAGAAGATCCTAAAGTATAAATTAATTTTACTTGTTGGTATCAATTAGGTGATCTATATACTTATATTGCTCTCCACAACTCTTTTGGATTAATAGGTTTCATATTTCATTTATTTGAACTTGCTTGATATGTCAATTGCATCCATAGAATCCAATCGCTTTCTTCACTCTAATTGTTAGTTTTATATTTATATTCCCGATTTACTCGTTGGATAAGTCTAATTGGTTCTTTGTGCCTAATTCTGGTGTAACAGATATACTTACCCTAACGCAACTCACTCTTTAACGAAGCTAAATAGAATTGACTTCTCAACAAAACATAGTATCCATTGAAATACTACACTACAGAAATTTTTTGTCCCAACAAGAGAAATACAGGAAAAACATTGGGCATATGTAGAAATACGCGGGAAGATGGAATTTGGGGGTGGTGCTGGAAAATTGAAAAAAAAAAAAAAAAAAGAAAAAAGAGAGAGAGAGAAAGAGTAAAAAATACGACTGGCTTGTAACAAAAGCTGAGAAGGACAGTTGGAAGAACAAAACTGTCACTCGTACATAAATAGAAACCTTATTTACGTACATGTTTTTATACTTTTAAAAGTTGGCAATTTAATCCCTTAACTTTTTTTTCTTAACAATCAACCTCTTAAAATTTTAATTTCTAATAATTTAGTCATTTTTATTTAAATTCATTAAAATTAAGATAAATTTTTGCACAATAGTTACAAATTATAGCTCAAAAGGGAAAATATTAATCATTTTTACTTAATTTCAATACAAATTTATTTTAAACTTTTGTGCATATGATTATGAGATGATAATAGCCTGCATCCACGTTTGAATTTAATATAACAAACTCAAAAAGCCACATATATATAATTTTAAAGGAATGAGCCTAATATATAACTATTGGTTAAATATATGGTTGAACAAAAATATATAGATTTCTGTTAGATTAGGTGATGAAATATCTATTGAGCAAAGAAATCCAAGACAGATATGTGTCATGACAAGGTTCTCAAAATGTCGACCGGTATTATACATGTCATGTAAAATTATACCAACTAGTTTCGAATTAAAAGCCGATCATGATGTGTGTATATATGCATATAATCTTCACACGCACATATATATTACAAAATACTGATCCGTGTTGGTTTTGGATTGATCTGATCTTGTAAAAGAGTAAGTTAAGTCTATCTAGGGCTCTTTCCCTGCGCTTTCCTGGTGAAGCATCCCAATCAGATTAGCAAGATGCGTGCGTAAATTTAAAATCTAAGAACTTGCTTCCGAAGATATTTATATATAGATATATATATATATAGTGAGAGAGAGAACCACATATGACATATCTGATTTTAATGTGTACCAATTATCACGAATAAAAAAAAAAGTCACATATATAAATATATATCCGAAATTGGAATGAACCTTGGTCTAATTTATAAAGATATAGATGATTAGTAAAGTTAATAAGGAAAAAAATACGTCACCTACTTATGCATCTAGCCTAGCTGAAGAATATAAATTTTATAGAAACAGTACTTGTGTTAGATTAGATGATGATGAAATATAAGCCAAGAAATCCAGACAAAAAAGTGTGTCATATTGACTAGGGTTTTGGAAAACTCGACCAGTACAAGGTGATCAAATATCAAATATTATTATTGTTTGGAATCAAGATGCATGTATGCGTATATACTATATAATTCACTCACACCCCATGCGATATATATTCTCTGACAACGAAGGGTTCAGTCATGGCTTCAAGAACACAACTCTGAAAGTTGTTTGCGTGGCCACGAGTCAGCACTCTTGCTCCAATCTTGAACTTCCGGCTCGGAAACCATCTCGAGTTATCGGTGAATTCGATGCCTCCGATGGTGGCCACACCGTCGCTAAGCGTGACAAGCAAGTCCCCATGAAGTAATGGTGGCTTGCCGCTTCTGGCCTTAACAATGTTGTTATCGAGTTGTTGAGATGTCCAAGAGTCATAACCTCTCTGAGGGAAGTCCCCATTAAGAACAAGAAGCTCTACCTTTGGGTGCGGAGTCGAGCGATGTCGGTATGATTTGGTCGCCACTGGGATATAATTGGTGTCCACAAGAATGATCTGAAGTGGATTATTGTCACAGTGAAGTATTTTGTTTCCGCCGAATATTGGAAGTGAGGGGTTCTTCAAAAAGACTAGTTTAAAGCGAGGTGTTTCTAGGGCTTGGGTTTGTGGCGGTTCTTTGGATTATGATGGACCCCCATATTCTAGACTTGTCTACAGATTTTGAAAAACACACCAAAAACCAACATCTGCTCTCTCTCTCTCTCTCTCTCTCTCTCTCTCCATTTCTTTCTTTCTCGCTATTTCTTTTTTTCTCTTTCTATTTGATTTGATCTGATTCATACATATGAACATGTCACGTTTACTATTTGGGAATTTTTTAACTTTAAAGTCAATAACTTTATCATCTCAAGTCTAAATTTGATTATTGTTTTTTTTTTAAATAAAAAATTGCATATATATAAAAGTTATATAGATAGATATTTATATATAGATAGATATATATATATATATATGTAGTGAGAGAGAGAACTTACTGCGCATGCAATAATCTCTGACATCGAAGGATACTTCTGTGATGGCTTCAAGGACGCGACCCTGAAAGGCGGCGTGTGTCCCAGGAGCCACTACTCTTGCTCCAATCTTGAACTTCTTGGCCGGAATCCAGCTCGAGTTGTCGGTGAATTTGATGTCTCCGAACGTGGCCACACCGTGCTGCAGCGTCACAAGCAGGTCCCCAATGATTAGGGGAGCCTTGCCGTTTCTCTCTTTGACAATGTTGTCATCAAATTCTTGACTGGTCCAGGAGTCATGACCTGTCGGAGGGAAGTCCCCATTAAGAACAACGAGCTCTACTTTGGGTGCGGGGTCGAGCTATATTGGCCGCATGATTTGGTCACCACTGGTACTGCTATAATTGATGTCAACTAGAATGATCCGAAGTGGATTATTGTCATGGTCTAGTATTTTGTGTCTGGTGAATATTGGAAGTGAAGGGTTCATCAAAAAGACTAGTTTTGAGAGTGGTGGTTCGAGGGCTTGGTTTTGCGGCACTGGAGATGGAATGTATTGTTTCGATAAATTACTAGAAAATAATCCACTCGAAAATTTAACATGAGCAATTAAATGATCTTAATATGTAATTACTAGAAAATTTAATGTAGGTTCGATAAATTAATCACCATAGAATCCAAACCATTTCATCATAGAACAAGACAATAATAATAATAATGTGATGCCGGGTTGATTCTGATTCCAAACCTAATTTTACCCTTTCGTTCACGATAACTTTTTTTGAAAATAAAAATAAAAATCGCGGGTTTTGTAGAGAAGATCGTTAAAGTATTTTTCTACTCGAGAGAGAGATAGAGAAAGAGAGTAGGTGTGGGTGGGTTTCATAGAGAAGATCGTCTTATATTTTTTCTGTTGGATTTCATGAAGAAGGAGATCAGGAGGTGAAGAAGAAGTTTCATGGGTTTTGTTTATGTAGGCGAAAAAAAAAAAGGTGTCGTGGGTTTTCACCGAGAAGATGTTGTGTATATCTTTCTTTTGGATTTTCGGGAAGACAAATTTCAAAGAGAAAGATCTTATATTTTTTCTGTTGGATTTCCTGAAGAAGAAGACGACGATGATGATGATGATGATGATGATGAAGTGTCGTGGAGCTTCTCGGTTTTTTTTTTTTTTTTAAATTCTTTTGAATTTTCTGAGACGAAGAGAAGAAGGAAGAAATTAGAGAAGACGAAGAAGGAGTGGTTCGATTGGATTTCTTGGGCATAGAGAAGACCTTAGGAGGAGGAGTCATACCACTTTTATGAACAAAAGAATAAAACTAGTAGTAGTATGGTAGTTATGGCCATAAAATACCAGTGTCCTGAGCATCGGTTCCAAGGCTGAGGCAACGGCTTTAGAACGCAGGCGATTTCAAGATGAAGGCGACTAGGTCGTCGGATTCCGGCAGCGAATCAGCTTCTGCACAACAACTGCAATTGAAAGCAAGTATATATATATATATATATATTGACTCATCTTTAGAAGATGTGTATATATATAATATACAATATATATATATATAATACCATGTGATCATGTTGGAACCTACCTTGAGCCCAAGCTTACAATTAAAGAATAAATGGTTAAATAAAAAAATATATTACAAGAAAGAAAAACAAAAGCTATATGTATGATTAGGTCTTAAAAAGAGTACTTACACAGGTGTGGCCAAATCTTGGTTGGGTATTTCACTATTTCTTGATTAATTTTCGGTCTCTCTTCCATTTTTTTTTCCCTCAAAGTTATTGATTCACAAAATTAAATCAGAAGATATATATATATATATATATATATATATATAGCAAGGAAGGAAATTAATAGAAGCAATTGGAGAAAGAAGAGACTAGAATTGAAAAAGATGATGGTTTGGGGGGTTTAATTTGTATAGATATAGAGGAAGAGAGGCTGCAAGAAGACTGATCTAATTAAATTTCTGATAAATGTTCGAGAGGAAACAGCTTGGAAACAGCATGATAAACGTAACGAAGCTAGAAATTTTTTTATGCATAACAATGTAGTAATTCATGTCTAAAGTTTTTCATTAATTAGCAACAAAAATAAAAGAAATATACATTGTTTCACTTGAGAGCCAATTGTCATCATAGAGCCACTCGCACGTGTCAATATGCACTTTCTTAAAAAAAAAAAAAATTAATCGCATAAATAGATCCAGAACACAAAGCAAGAGTATCTGTAAGCCAAACTAGTTCGATAACATAGTACTTACCGGAGACGACGATTTTTCCAGAACTCTGAGGTTGTTTCTCAGTACCCTTTAATGGGTGCTCCAAGTTTCAGATCCTTGCAGAGTGTGGTTTCTTTGGCCGGAAAATCAGTTGTTCCAGTTGTAATTTGTTGTGAATTTGGGGATTTCATGGAGATTCTGATCATCTCTCGAGGGTTTGTTTGCAATTTTCTTGTTCGTTCTCGAAATCTTTATTTTTCTTTTTCCTTTTTCATCTTTCTTGTGTATCAGACTGCCGCCGACTAGTTTGACCGTGTCTCCTTTTAATGAAAGTTTGAACACATTTTAGGCAATTGTCTTATGATATTTTCCATACAAAACTATGTATATGTTTGGTGAATGAGTTTAACTTAAACTCAACTTATATTTTTCATCTCAAAAAATAAAAAAAAAATTTTTCCTGAAAAATCAACAAAATTTATAACTACTTTTTAAAAAGTCAACTCAACTCAAACTTAAAAATTTTATCTTATCTTAAACTAACCCTACAGGTTAAAGCCATCAAAAAGAAAATTTGACCGAGTCTCTCTGTTGTGGGGAATGAGGCGTGTTCGAAGCTACACCACAATTCGTGGATGAAGAATAAAATGGATAGACAATGAACATGAAAATGACTTTGTTTTTTTTGTTTTTTTTTTGAAAATATCTTCTATTATTATTTGATAGTGGAAATAATAAAGTCTGAAAAGCCACAAACATACGTAATAGTATAAATTAAAACAAATAAAGTGTAAAAATTACTAATATATCGTATGTACTATACTATTACTGCGCACTGTCACATGCCTGCGAGCATGGGAGCGATTGGGTGTTTAGGGCCCCTATTAGGACGCACTCTGTAAGGAGTTAAGGAGTATTCTCTCTTTGAATTTGGTGCTTTTTCGTATTAAATGTAGATCGTTAAAGATAAGTTATCTGATACTTACAACTCTACTGAAAGAGGAGACTATTCTAAATTACAAGATTACAAATAAATCAAAAATTATTAATAAAGATAATTACATAAAAAATAACAACTTTCCCCAATATTAATACTATCTTTCCTATTATGCCCCCCGTAAGATAAAGCTTTGATAGGAGGCCCAATCTTAAACTATAATATTAAAAACTTGAATAAGTATTTTTTTTTTCTCTTTTGTTTTTTTAACTTCTAGAAAAATAAAACATGTCAGGCGCAAGAGCACAGAGAAAGGATGACAAGAGTCAAGAGAGGAAGAGAGGGCGCTTGGGTGTAACAACCGTCAGAAGAGGAGGGAGAAGACAGCAGGCACTTAGGTGCGGCAACGATAATCGTCAGAAGACGAGGGAGAAGACAACGGGCACTTGAGTGTAGGACGACAATCGTTAAAAGAGAAAAGGGCAAAAAGGCGTTGGGACATCAATAGTCAAAATGCATGGGATGCAACGGCGAAGGACAACAATCGTAAAAAAAAAATGATATATATAAAATTCCAGTTATTGGACATGATATATAATTCCATTTGCGGATAGCCTTTCAAAATCCTACTATATATATCTTTTAAGAAAAGAAGAGAAAAAAAATAAAAAATAAAAAAAACTTTCATATCTTTCCTAGTACGTAGTGACATGCTGCAGTAGCATTATACTAAAAATATGAAACAACCGCGATGTATATTCGACGAGAACAAATATTGTGATTATAGTTCCTTTTAACCTCACCAAAGAAAGACTTCATGATCGTAGTGTTAATTTTAGTCATTCCATCTGATCATAAAAATATTATTATTTATGATTCTGTGACAAACAAATTAATGTGTTTCTTTATTTACAAAAAACTGAATTAAAACCATGGCTCTGATATCTTATTTCTCATTTCTTTACAACCTCTCAAAGTCCACCCTTATAAAGTTTCAACTACAGTTTAGAAAGTATAAAGTATTTACAACATTTATAGAATTTGGAAAATAAAGTAACTGAAGTAATATTGCAACAAAAAATATATGTTGCTCTTTTTTAATTCTGAACTCAAAATATATATAACTAAGATCTCAATGACATGTCTTATATAAGCATTTCTTTAACGAAGTTTGAACTACTCATGAGAAACATTTAAAAAGATAAAATAAAAAAACAGAAAATAACATAAATCTCCCACCTTTTTTAAAAGGACGAAAGATACTAAAAAATTAAAAAGAAAAAAAAGAAAAAGAAAGGATGAAGGCACAGTTTTTCCATTTTTTGTCTTTAGCCAAAAAGATGAAAACGCAAGCAAAAAAATAATAATAATAAAGATCGATACACAATTTCTGAGTTCTTTCCACTGTTTACGCTTCTTTTTGTTGCCCTTTCGGACACGTATCTGTATATAAGAAAACTCTTTCTTTTTATCAACAAAATACATTAAATTAAACATTTTCTTTTCTTTTTCTATCTTTTCTATAAAGAATATGATTAAAAAAAAAAAAACCAAACTCGATTTGAACATCAAACGCAACTTTAGGTTAGAATTGATTAACTTTTTAAAAATTAGTTAAAAAATATGTTGATTTTTCATTAAAAAAAAAAAAACAAAAACAAAAAATCTGACTACAGAGCATTATTCTTTTCAAATTAGTTCAAATCCAATGACTAGTCCAATGACTTCTTTATTCTCTCATACCTCACATTTTTTTTGACACTTCCGTTACTATTTTGTCATTTTATGAATTAATCAAACTTTTTTTTTTTAGGCTACTTCAACTAATCACGTTGTTTGTTTGTTTGTCTGTTTTAACTCTTATATTCTTTTAATGGGATTTATCAAAATATTATGGTGACATTAATAAAAATGAAGAAATTACTTTTGAACCTTAATCCGGATCTAGATAATTAAAGTTGCTATAAAAGTAATATTCAATAAAATTCTTTGAACATGTATTTCCTACTACAATATTTTTATTAATAAAGAGAACATGTTTTATTTAGTAATATAAAAACATTATCTTCCTATTAGAAATTTGAAAATTGAAACTAAAATACGATTATGTCGTAGACACGAAACCATACTAGTATCTTAAGAAAACAAGTTACGTTTTTCCACCAATAGGTATGGGAATGTATACCGTTAAAATATATTAAAGTCAATGAGACAGCCGAAAAGTCATAGCAAGCCCGGCCCTTCTTTTGTCACCCAAAGTAGAAAAATATGTCACCCAGCGAACATTAAATTCTTTGATTAAGACAAAAATGTCAAAAAAAGAAAAAAATTTGTATAGTATTGAAGTTTAACACAAACTTAATTATACCTTTTTATTTTAGTTTTGTTCCTTTCAGAAAAGTTAACAAAATTTATAATTAACTTTTGATAAGTCAACCAACTACAAGTTAAAAATTTCATCTTCAACTAACTTATCAAACGGATGCTAAGTTTATAAATAACATGCCACAAAAAGCGATATTTATCATTTTTATTTCGTGGGCATTTCTTAAAAATCAGGTTTGAAGAATCGGTACATTATTGAAATCTCAGAATCAAACAATATTCATCAAATATTATTCTGCATGACCAAATTAATTACTAAAGATTCTATATTAAACCCTAAACACTCGTATATCCTTTCAAACTTAAATAACACTTATCATGACAAATAATAACTTTAAAAAAAAAAAAAAAAAAAAAAGCTGAACCCATAATTTATATATCATTACTGTCATTGCTAATAATTCTTGTTTTGAATATTACAGCAGCGTGAACCCAAAAGTGGCGCTATAAAAAGGCCATGTTGGGAAATAGCACAAAGCAAAACAACCAAAAGTATTTACTCTTTTGTTTTGTTTTGTTTTTTTTTAACTCAAAAACAAAAGTTTATACTTTTTTTCCCCCTTCTCTCTGAACCAAAAGTTTATTCTTAATTATCAACTTCGAAATCGAGTAAAGAGGTAGAGGCGGTAAATTCACCAAGAAAGCTCAAAGATCCTTCACCATCAACATTATAGAGGGGCTCATTAATCTCTTGAACATGGCTGAGAATTGGCTGATCCATCACAGCACCTGTTGTTTTTCAAGTTTATAAACACATTATCTCTATTGTATGGTATTACATGCTATGTATTTCTATTCAGAACATGGGTTCGAATTAAAAAAAATCCAATTCGAATAAGGAATCTAAACTGATATATTGGTATTTAAAAGAGGGGGAAAAAATAAATGTGTTGCAAAATTTTGGTTAATTTGGATTGGAATCTTTGCTCCAAACAAGGGTTTTTATAGATTGTGGTACAGTTTCAATTCACTTGCAAGGTTCTATTTGACAACAATGAAAATGGAAATTTTGTTTTGGTTTCCAGTTTTAAGTTTTTTAGAGGGGAAAAAAAAAACACGCATGATTGGTTAGCTTCAAAAATCACTGCCTAATTTTATAAATAAAAAGTAAAAAAGTTTTGCGTTGACCGTAACCATTTAAAAAGAGATGAGATAGATATAAAATTAAATAAAAGTCATTTGGGGTGAAGAAGATTTTTTAGTCAATGGAATATTATTACCTGGTGCTGGAAAGGGGCTCTCGGCCACAATTCCTTGTTGGACCTGCAAATGCAATGTAAATATATCTCAGTTTCGGGAGATACATACAAGAATTGTTATATAAAATTTTAAAAAATTTTCATTGCGATTTAACAAATTTATAAAGCGCATAATTAGTACTTAAAATAAAGAAAGATATTATAAGATTGAATTTGAAGTCATACCCTATCAGCAGAGCTTTGTTTGTTACTAATATTGTCATCAATTTTGCAAGTCCTGGCATGCTTCAGCATCGCTTCCCACATTTTGTCAGACATAGTAGAACCTAAGATCTGATTTTATGAATAAGAAAACATTAACAAATTGTAATTAATGTCAGAAGTTTAAGACCTTAATTTTAATTACATATGGTACCTATAACTAGAATAAGTCATGATAGGCGAGAAATTAGATTTTTTTTTTTTTTTTAAAGATTAGTCATTAGGGTAGAATTGTTTGTTTTCCTAAATATGATATTAAAATCTTTTCCTAGACATAAATTAGATATATATAGATAAATATTAAACTAGGGAAAGCAAATAAAAATACATTGTATTAGACATAAAATGTATTGTATATATATATAAACATATATATAAAATACAAATTATATTAAAACAAATAAAAAAAGGGAAAGCAATAGTCAAATTTATTATTTACCCCTCTAAGCCTTTTCTGGTCAGAAGTAGAAGCTGATAGGTTTAGAATGTCCTTAACAGTAGAAATGCCCTCGGAAGCTAGCTTTTTGTGAAAAACTCCATTTTTCCCGATCTTCACCAGCCTCCAAACTTCGTCATCGCACTTCGGAGGGTAATGCTTCTTGGATACTTTCATTGACAACAGAAATATAAACCATACTATAATTTAATATATTTTGATTGAAACTGAGTAAACATCACGCCTTTTTATGCTTATATTAGGTTAGATTTCATGCAGATAATCTTATGTCAATAACTGTATATTGTATTTTTGTTATTGTTATTGTAAGTATTATTAAACTAATAAATTTTTTTGAATACATAGAAATAAAAACACATGCATATTTCATCCAAAAACTTGCTTTTTTATATATAAAATATATGTATATAGAGAGAACTTACAGCCCATGCGATATTCTCTGACAACGAAGGGATCTTCAATGATGGCTTCAAGGACGCGACCCTGAAAGGAGGCGTTAGTCCCAGGAGCCACTAATCTTGCCCCAAACTTGAACTTCTTGGTCGGAATCCAGCTCGAGTTATCGGTGAATTCGACGTCTTCGAACGTGGCCACACCGTGCTTCAGCGTGGCAATTAAGTTCCCAATAATTAGGGGTGCCTTGCCGTTTCTCTCCTTGACGATGTTGTAATCAAATTCTTGACTAGTCCAAGAGTCACGACCTCTCGGAGGGAAGTCGCCGTTAAGAACAACGAGCTCTACTTTGGGCGCGGGGCTGAGCGATATCGGCATGATTTGGTCGCCAGTAGAATTGAGGTCCACAAGAATGATCTGGAGTGGATTATTGTCATGGTCTAGGATTTTGTTTCCGGTGAATATTGGAAGTGAGGGGTTCTTGGGAAAGACTAGTTTAAGGCATGGTGTTTCTAGGGCTTGGGTTTGCGGCAGTTGTACTGGAGATGGCCTGGTGAAGGTAATGTTTTGTTCCAGCTTACGCTCAAGCTCTTCAGCCACCTGAAAACACTTATAAAAATTAAATAAATATATAACGCAAATTTTATAAATCACTGCCAAATTCAAATCATGATCTGTCAAGATTTTGATTTTGATTTTTTTATTTTTTTTTTGAGGTATTAACTGAATTGACTTATGTGACGTTCTAGCTAACTTACCCGGCATATAAAATGGCTGTTTTAGGTTAGGGGTACGACTAGGTATGTTGTCTCTTAAAAAAAAAATTTAAATAAGAATGTTGTGTTTATCCATTGGATTATCTTAAACCTACTAACCAGGTCTTGGATTTTTTTTTTATCCACAGTTAAAAAATACTAGATGATGTGCGATTCGAATTCTAATATATATTAAGATTGATTGTTATATCACCATAACAAGTGATGATCAGAGATCTCAGGAGGAAAAAAAAGATTAAAAAAAAAAAAAGAGATCCCACACGTTAATTAAGGAGGAAAAACAAAGAGGAAAATCCAACAAAAAAAAAAAAAGAAAAAAGAAAAAAGAATGACAAGGAAGAAGTGTTCTAGTTTGCGTGAGGGGTACGCGTAGGAGGAGGAATAGGCCAGGTATGAAAGTTAATTTCCAAGGATGAGGGCATCATATATATATATATATATATATAGACACACACACATACCACTCTCCTGAAAAGGGGTTCCAAGGTTTGGGCAAGGACTTTGATGGGCACGGAAGCTGGTTCCAAGGTTGAGACAAGGTCGTACTCGTCGGATTCCGGCAACAAAACTGTCTCTGCTGCAAAGCAACTGCAAGAAGGCAATATTAACACATAATCTTTAATTAATTATTAGGACATATATCTAATTTTCTACAAGAAAAACAAAACATCATGTGGGTCTCAAAATTAAAGACTTACAAAGATGTGGCTTCCTCCTGTCTCTGATCGTCTGCCAAATCTTCGTCCGATATATTTCCTTTATTGAAAATCTCTTCCTCTTCCATTTTCTCACAAAATCATGAGATGGGGGGGGGGGGGGGGAGGGGGGGAGAGAGAGAGAGAGTTAGGAAGAAATTGAAAGCAATAGAATTGAACGAGGAAGTGGGGTAGATGAGAGAGAGAGAGAGAGAGAGAGTAAATTATGTAAGTTTCCAGGAATTTCAAGTGGAAACAGCTTGGTAGGAACTAGGAACAATGTAATGAAGAAGTATAAGGCACGAAATAGTTTTCAAACATTGGAATGACATAATATATTCATCTCTAACGGTGTTATGTAATCCACCAATCAGAAAAAAAAAATTATTTTTTTACTTGAGGGCCAATAATCACTATATAGCTAGCAATTTTGGTTTTTGGCTAGTTCTTGGACATTTCAATTTTGTTGAAGCCTTTCAAAACCAATAAAATCAAGAAAATGCTGAAGATATCAACTATAATCCCAATTTTTAATTATCAGTTTATGTGATATATGAGTTATTGTTTTTTTATTAATAAATATTTAAAATATTAACATCTCGATTAATTTCATCTATCAAAAAAAAAATTATACGTGAATTGATACTCAAAAGATTGTAATTAGAGTTAATATCCCTAATACTACTCATACAAATATTCTATGTGATTTGTTTATTTAGTTTATATTTTCAGTCTTTTTTTTAATTTAATTTAATTTATGGATGAGAGAATTCGAATTTCTATACTTTATGAAAAGTTGAGTATAAAATTATCATTGAATTATTTCTACAACCATGTAATTGAGTGTAGGTAAACAAGATATATGTATATATATGGAGTATAATAAATTCGTAGTAGTGTTAATTTTAGTTTTGTCATTTGATAAAATAATATTACTTGTGATGCAAGTTAACAAAGCTACATATACGTGTCACCAATCAAGGGAGGAGTTTCGTCCATGTTTGTTTAGCTTGCATTTTTCTCGTATAACTTCGGAGACGTTGACCGTTAGCATCGACAATATTCACAGTTGCCATATTCCGGTTTTTTTTTTTTTTTTTTTTTTTTTTTAAATTTAAGGAAACGACGTCCAATTTGCTTCCTTTCGGAAGGAGTTGATGAATATAAGCTCTCATATTCAACGAAACACAGTTGGAAATTAAGATTAATAATAATATATAATGTTTCGATGGATACATATTTTTTAACCTGAATAACTTAAGATTAATAATTTTAAAGAAAGCGGGCTTAATTAGGGTCTCAATTGTTGAAAGTGACTCCAACAAATGCAGTACAAGCGGTACAGCATTTCTTTCTTTTAATTACAGAAGGAGTTATTTTCAATGAGACCCAGGTGTCCAATAATGAAAGACCCAGGTGTCCAATAATAAAAGACCCAGGTGTCCAATAATAAAAGTGGGTGGCGGTTCTTGTCTTCACCCATGGCACAACGATAATATAGCAACCGACACCCTTTGAAGCTTAACATTATCGAGTGAGATTTTTTTCCCCCCATATTTTTAAATATTATAGTATAAGAAACCCATAAAAAAAAATTACTTAACAATATCTATAAGACGAATATAAGTTTCTAATATCTCTCTTCATGATGACCTCTAAATAAAGAAATGAGAATAAGAAGTTATTTTTTTATTTAGAGATATAAATGTCATGAGAGTTGTTCTGTTGATCAAGACTAACTCTATAGGTTGAGTTAATGAACCTATTTATATATCTTCGTCATGAGAAATAGAAGGAAAAAAAAATATTTATGTCGAGTAACTTCATATGAAATTGTTTTATAATAAAAAAAACAAGAATAAAAGAATAACAAAGTTAGTATTTTAATTTTTTAATTTGTTTTTGAGTTTTATATATTTTTAAAGTTTAGATTTGTTTTTAATTTTTCATTTTCAATTATAACTATGTTATTAAAATTTATAAAAATTTTAATAAAAATTATTTTAATTTTTTTTAATAATTATTGATGAGTAATTAAATAAAATATATATAATACCCTCAATATATATTATCCGTTTTCATACCTTATTAAATTATATAGATATGAAAGATGAAAGAAGAGGTGGGTGTAGAGGTGGGTGTAGCCCACACCGTCTCGTTATTATACCTATAAATAATGGATAGACGTTTCATTATTATTGATAAGACTGTGATTCATTTACGTACAAAAAAAAAAACAAATAAAAATAAAAATAAAGAAAGAATTGGGATTATAAGTATCCTGTCTTATGTACTTTCAAAAGTTAAATATTTCCAACTTAAATTCCCCACGAGTTACGATGTCACTGCACGAAATCACATTTAGCTCCCATTCTCGCACCCTTTTGGGCCTCCTAGGACTCCACAAACACCCTACTTTTTTCGCTCAAAAATATCTCCCCCCCCCCCCCCCCCCTCTTTAATAGCATCACTTGAATTAATATATAACAAAAACATGTTGCACATGGTGAAAAAAGAAAAGAAAAAATATTACAAATATGTAACTTGTATTTGGTTCATCAGATATGAAAAAATTGATTAATTTTTCAAAAATTAATAATAAATTTTGTTGATTTTTTAAAAAATAACAAAAATTTGAAACGTAAAGGTATAATTTAATTGGAGTTGTATTAAATTGCCAAATAAAGTAGTAGTCTAACAATAATTCTATACATGATTTCGTTACAAGATATAAAATTTGATTTCCCTCGTCCTTAAATCAAAAAAAGAAAAAGAAAATGAAATTGCAACTTAGCTAAAAATAATACCTGTATACTGCCAAAAAAAGAAAGAAAAGCATTTTCAGCCCTTAAATGAGGAAAAAAAAAAAACGTTTCAGAAATTGGAATGAAAAATAGAGAGTTTTTTAAGATATGATCTTTGTTTTACATTATTAATAAGAATTATTGTCCTAATCGTTAGATTAAATTTTTTATGGTTATATTTTATAATTAGAGTAGTTTTGCACCGATTGATCAATCCAACTATTAAAAATTGTTTATATCGATAGTGTCAAATAAGATGTTCATACTCTATTGTAAAAACTCCCTATAAAATAATATTGTGATTATTATTATTTCATCTATTTATCTATACCATTTATTCTTTAAAAGAGTCAATTTATTTATTTCCTAATTGCCATGTGATAGTCACGTCATCGTCACATAAATGGTCAATTATTGTTACATATTTTTTCTTTGTGTTATATATTCTATACGCATGAAGTGTGTGCCATTCAACTAATTTACTTTCAAAAGTCAAATATTTCCAAATAAAATTCCCTACGAGTCACAACATCACTGCGACAATTAGCTCCAGCTAGTACCCCCAACCAATAAAATTTCCGAGAAATGTCGACAGGAAACAGCTTGGTAGGAGCATGATAAACGTAATGAAGAAGAGAAATAATTTTGCATATAAAAGTGTAGTAGATTCATGTCTAACGCTTTTCATTAATTAGCAACAAAAAGAAAAGAAATATTACATTTTTCCACCTGAGACCCAATTGCCATTATGGAGCCACCCGCACGTGTCAATCGATATATATAGGTCTATGCACTTTCTTTAAAAAAAATAATAATAAAAAAAAAATTTTAATGGCATAAACAGATCCAGAACACAAAGCAAGAGTATCTGTAAGCCAAACTAGTCCGAAACTTTGAAATATGTAGTTGTCGTGCGAGTTTGACTTTTTCGGCTTCAAATTACATCCAAATTACTGAATGTAATTTGATATGATTTGTGGAAAGGATGAAGACACTTTTTCCATCAAGTTTAAAAAAAAAAAAAAAAAAAAAAGATGGAGACACAATTTCGTTGTTCTTTTCCCTATTTACGCTTCTGTTTATTGCCCTTTTGGACACGTATTTGCATAGAAGAAAACTCTTTCTTTTTATCAGCAAAGTGCATTAAATTAAACATTTTCTTTTCTTTTTCTATCTTTTCCTCTCCTTTTGTTTTTCATTCTTCTTGACAGTGACGTGCTTTCAATGCTCCCACACGTGCAAATTGCAAAGAAATACAGTTTTCAGAAGTTTCTCCGGCATTGATATTTCTACCAATATTTTCTTATTCCTATGCCCACATGAGACTTCTAAGCTAGAATTCTACACGAGAATTCTTATTTTCAACAACATATTCTTTTTATATAATTTTATCATTGATCAAACAATTCAAAGTTGTACAGAATCCATTTGATACCATTTTTAATGCTACTTCCGATTTTTCTTTCACTATAATCGAACTTTTTTCTCTAAGCTCCAAACAAATAAAAAAAAAAAAAAGAGAAACGCTGTGAATGACTAACGTACGTATTCGCGGTAATGTATCACTGACAGTGCTATTTTAAATTCTAGATCAAATTTTAAGTGGTTAAGTGCCATTTTTAGTTGAAAAAATGTGTTCATATACTGTTTTCCACTTTATGAAATTCGTACGGCTGCCCACTTTAGATGTTCCTTTCTTTCTTTTCTTTTCTTTTTTTTTTTTTTTCCGGGTACATGATTTTAAGTTAGAAATACCCTAAAAAAAAGTGTGGGATTCAGATTTCGTTAAAAGACAAAAATATAACTTAAATTAAATTTTAAAAAATACAATTATATTTAACACTATGCAAATAGCATATCATAACACTATTGATTTATTGTTTGAATCAAGATGATATCACAATCATATTTGAACTTCATAAGATTTCCTTTTGATATTTAGATATAGAAGATATAAGTTTCACATGTAAAATTTGTGTATTTATATATTTTCTTAATGTTTGTACTATCTTAAAATGTTAGAAATATGTTTCAAAACAAAACTTGTAATTCCATTTTTTTTTTCCATCATATTTCCACCGAAATCGATAATATCTCTAAAATTTTTATAAAATTAAAATACTGATATTTCTATCAACACAAGTATTTTCATCCTTGGCTAATACATTGGTAAGGGAAATCTCTAAGATATCTATAAGTTATTAGAGAAGTGTGAATAGCTTTTAAAAGTTTGCACTTTAACCATTTTGATCCAATAGTTTAAATTTATTCTTTTCAAATCACTTCAAATCCAATGATTGGTCCAATGACTTCTTTATTCTCTCATACCTCACACACACACACACACATATATATATTTTACACTTGCATTACCATTCTGTCATTTTATGAATTATTATTATTATTATTATTATTATTTTGGCTACTTCAACTAATCACGTTGTTTGTTTTCTTATATTCTTTTAATGGGATTTATCAAAATATTATGGTGACATTAAATAAAATGAAGAAATTATTTTCGAACCTTAATCCAAATCTAGCTAAATAAAGTTGCTATAAAAGTAATATTCAATAAAATTCTTTGAACATGTATTTCCGGCTGCAATATTTTTATTTTTATTTTTATTTTTTTTTAGGGAAAAGCTGGTAATTTTTATTCCAAACTCATAATATCCTTTTTTACAAAAGGTCCCAAAAATTTGGGCAAACTATCAAGCCAAATACGAGAACAAGATGAAGATAACGCTAATCTAATAAGAAAGTAGACTATAGTCCTTTCATGAGACCCGTAGCAAACTGAATCACTTCTCAAAAGAGCACAAGCATCACGAATGTCATCAATGACATTTGCTTCCACAAAGCGTTAAAACGGAGAGGAAACAGTTCTATAAACATCGATAGCATCCATTTTAACAACTCAATTGAAGAATCCGTGAACATTATCTTCCTATTAAAAATTTGAAAATTGAAACTAAAATACGATTATGTCGTAGACACAAAACCATACTAGTATCTTAAGAAACCAAGTTACGTTTTTCCACCAATAGGTATGGGAATATAGACCGTTAAAAATTTATCAAAGTCAATGGTTCAAAATGGAATTCACATGAAAACAAAAATAAAAATTTAACTCATCTAATGATCACCACTTTCCCCGGTGGGTGAAACAGCCGATCTCAAAGTCGGCCGGGCCCTTCTTGTGTCACCCAAAGTAGAAAAGTATAAGTACACAATCATATGAAGTTTCCAGCGAACATTAAATTCTTTGATCAAGACAAAAATATAAAATAAAATAAAATAAAAACATCCGTTTGGTGTTTAAATTTAATTCAAATTAAAATATATTTTTTCTATCTTAATTTTATCTTTTTCGGAAAAGTTAACAAAATTTATAACTAATTTTTGAAAAGTCAACCAACTCTATCTTAAAATTTTCATTTTTAATTGACTTATCAAACAGATGCTAAGTTTAAAAATAACATGTGACAAAAAAGCGAAATTTGATATTTTTATTTCGTGGGCATTTCTTAAAAATCAGGTTTGAAGAATCAATACAAGGTTTACTTATAGAAATCTCGGAATCAAACAATATTCATCAAATATTAGAATCAAACAATATTCGTCAAATATTATTCTGTACGACCGAAATAATTACTACAGATTCTATATTAAACTATAAACACCCATATATCCTTTCAAACTTAAATAACACTTATTATGACAAATAATAACTAAAAAATAAATAAAGCCGAACCCATAATTTATATATCATTACTGTCATTGCTAATTATTCTTGTTTTAAATGTTACAGCAACGTGAACCCAAAACTAGCGCTATAAAAAGGCCATCTCGGGAAATAGCAGAAAGCAAAACAACCAAAAGTTTATACTCTTTTTTTCTTTTTTTCTTTTTTAACTCAAAACCAAAAGTTTATACTTTTCTTTTTTTCAATCAAGTTAAGAGGCAGAGGCGAAAAATTCATCAAGAAAGCTCAATGATCCTTCACCATCAACAATTTAGAGGGGCTCATTAGTCTCTTGAACATGGCTGAGAATTGGCTGATCCATCGCAGCACCTGTTGTTTTCAAGTTTATAAACACATTATCTCTATTGTATGGTATTACATGCTATGTATTCTATTCGGAACATGGGTTCGTTTTAAAAAAAATCCAATTCGAAGAAGGAATCTAAACTGATATATTGGTATTTAAAGGAGGGGAAAAAAATAAATGTGTTGCAAAATTTTGGTTAATTTGGATTGGAATCTTTGCTCCAAACAGGGGTTTTTATAGATTGTGGTGCAGTTTCAATTCACTTGCAAGGTTCTATTTGACAACAATGAAAATGGAAGTTTTGTTTTGGTTTTCAGTCTTTAGTTTTTTAGAGGGGAAAAAAAAACACGCATGATTGGTTAGCTTCAAAAATCACTGCCTAATTTTATAAATAAAAAGTAAAAAAGTTTTGCGTTGACCGTAACCATTTAAAGAAGAGAGGAGAAATAAAATTAATAAAAGTCATGTGGGGTGAAGAAATTTTTGAAGTCAATGGAATATTAGTACCTGGTGCTAGCAAGGGACTCTCGGTCACAATTCCTTGTTGGACCTGCAAATGCAATGTAAATATATCTTAGTTTCGGGAGATACATAGAAGAATTGTTATATAAAATTTTAAAAAATTTTCATTGTGATTTAACAAATTTAAAGGGCATAATTAGTACTTAAAATAAAGAAAGATGTTATAAGATTGAGAGTTTGAAGTCATACCCTATCAGCAGAACTTTGTTTATTACTAATATTGTCATCAATTTTGCAAGTCCTGGCATGCTTCAGCATCGCATCCCACATTTTGTCAGACATAGTAGAACCTAAGATCTGATTTTATGAATAAGAAAACATTAACAAATTGTAATTAATGCCATAAGTTTAAGACCTTAATTTCAATTACATATGGCAACTATAAGTAGAATAGGTCATGATATAAGAGAAATTAGATCTTTTTTTTTTTTTTTTTTTAAAGATTAGTCAATAGGGTAGAATTGTTTGTTTTCCTAAATGTGATATTAAAATCTTTCCAAGACATAAATTAGATATATATATATATACACACAAATATTAGGGAAAGCAAATAAAATTACATTGTATTAGTCATAAAATGTATTGTATATATATATAAACATATATATACAATACAAATTATATTAAAACAATAAAAAAAGGGAAAGCAATAGTCGAATTTATTATTTACCCCTCTGAGCCTTTTCTGGTCAGAAGTAGAAGCAGATAGGTTTAGAATGTCCTTGACAGTAGAAATGCCCTCGGAAGCTAGCTTTTTGTGAAAAACGCCATTTTTCCCGATCTTCACCAGCCTCCAAACTTCGTCATCGCACTTCGGAGGGTAATGCTTCTTGGATACTTTCATTGACAACAGAAATGTAAACCATACTATAATTTAATATATTTTTATTCAAACTGAGTAAACATCACACCTTGTTGCGCTTATATTAGGTTAGACTTCATGCAGATAATCTTATGTTAATAACTGTATATAGTATTTTTTGTTATTGTTAAGGCTATGTTTGGTGGAGCATTTCAAAATGCTTATTTCAAAATGTTTTTTGTCTTTTTCCCCAAAAGTTTTTGTCTTTTTCCCAAAAAGTTTTTGTCTTTTCTGAAAATTCAAAAAAATTTACTATTGAAACTAAAAAATCTAATAACTACTTACACTAGTAATTATCATTAAAATAATAAATTATTATTATTATTATTATTACCCTTAAGGAAGTATCAATATTCAATAGTCATTCTCACGCATTTAATATATATCTATAATGTTAGAATTAATCTTCAAAAGTATTAGACTTGGTCACTGCATTGACCTAAAAATTATGGCCGGTGGTCAATTAAGTCCTCTAATAAAGCGAACAAAGGAAAGAGAAACAGGTGAGGACAAAATTGATTAGAAATTTTGTAATAAATCAAATCAAATTAAATTAAGTACTTACGACATTTGAATAAATGCACGGCTAGCCGTCTCAATTTGACTTACGAAAAAACTCACTTGTATGTATCGTTTCTTCAATAAAGTTTCTGATTATTGGCTATTTGATGTTTGATTTCCAGTGTCGTTCAATAAGAGTAAATCCCGGTGGTGAGAGAAGTGGATACATTTGCAGTAGTACACAATTTATGAAAAGAAAAATATTTAATAAAAAAGAGTTAGCAATTGCTACACCCAGGAGTCAAATTACAGTGTTTTAAAAAATTAAATTAAATTAACAGAAATTATTCTGATTTGGCAATATGTACCAATTATTATGAACCGAGAAAAAGTTATACATCTAGATATATACACACATATATATATATATATATGAAAGCAATGAACCTGATTCATATTCAACTTTTGGTTAAATACATGGATATTTTATTCACCAAAAAAATATCTGTATGTTCATTATATATTAAAATCTACAAGATCTGTTAGATTAGGTGATGATCACAATGTTTAGGAAATCTCGACCGGCACAAGTAATAAGATATATACCAACTTGTTGTCAATTAAAAGCTGATTTTATTTACATCTATAACGTTCACAGATATGTATATATATATATATTGTAAAATAACAATCAATGTCAGTTTTGAATTGATCTTATATTGTAATAAATATCTAACGACTTTTATTTTTTTTTTAATACATAGAAATAAAAACACATGCATATTTCGTCAGACAGCCCGACATAATATCTAAAAACTTGCTTTTTTATATATAAAATATATGTATATAGAGAGAACTTACAGCCCATACGATATTCTCTGACAACGAAGGGAACTTCAATGATGGCTTCAAGGACGCGACCCTGAAAGGAGGCGTTAGTCCCAGGAGCCACTAATCTTGCCCCAAACTTGAACTTCTTGGTCGGAATCCAGCTCGAGTTATCGGTGAATTCGACGTCTTCGAACGTGGCCACACCGTGCTTCAGCGTGGCAATTAAGTTCCCAATAATTAGGGGTGCCTTGCCGTTTCTCTCCTTGACGATGTTGTAATCAAATTCTTGACTAGTCCAAGAGTCACGACCTCTCGGTGGGAAGTCGCCGTTAAGAACAACGAGCTCTACTTTGGGCGCGGGGCTGAGCGATATCGGCATGATTTGGTCGCCAGTAGAATTGAGGTCCACAAGAATGATCTGGAGTGGATTATTGTCATGGTCTAGGATTTTGTTTCCGGTGAATATTGGAAGTGAGGGGTTCTTGGGAAAGACTAGTTTAAGGCATGGTGTTTCTAGGGCTTGGGTTTGCGGCAGTTGTACTGGAGATGGCCTGTTGAAGATAATGTTTTGTTCCAGCTTACGCTCAAGCTCTTCAGCCACCTGAAAACATTATAAAAATTAAATAAATATATAACGCAAATTTTATAAATCACTCCGAAATTCAAATCATGATCTGTCAAGATCTTGATTTTGATTTTTTTTTTTTTTTTCTTTGAGGTATTAACTGAATTGACTTATGTGGCTTTCTAGCTAGCTAACTTTCCCGGCATATAAAAATGGCTGTTTTAGGTTAGGGGTACGACTAAGTGTGTTGTCTCTTAAAAAAAAAAAAAATTTAAATAAGAATGTTGTGTTTATCCATTGGATTATCTTAAACCTACTAACCAGGTCTTGGATTTTTTTTTTTTTTTAACCCACGGTTAAAAAATACTAGATGATGTGAGATTCAAATTCTAATATTGAGATTGATTGTTATGTCACCATAACAAGTGATGATCAGAGATCTCGGGAGGAAAAAAAAGATTTAAAAAAAAAAAAAAAAAAAAGAGATCCCACATGTTAATTAAGGAGGAAAAACAAAGAGGAAAATCCAACAAAAAAAAAAAAAAGGGAAAAAAGAGTGACAAGGAAGAAGTGTTCTATTTTGCGTGAGGGGTACGCGTAGGAGGAGGAATAGGCCTGCTATGAAAGTTAATTTCCAAGGATGAGGGCATCATATATATATATATATATATATAGAGAGAGACACACACACATACCACTCTCCTGAAAAGGGGTTCCAAGGTTTGGGCAAGAACTTTGATGGGCACGGAAGCTGGTTCCAAGGTTGAGACAAGGTCGTACTCGTCGGATTCCGGCAACAAAACTGTCTCTGCTGCAAAGCAACTGCAAGAAGGCAATATTAACACATAATCTTTAATTAATTATTAGGACATATATCAAATTTTCTACAAGAAAAACAAAACATCATGTGGGTCTCAAAATTAAAGACTTACAAAGATGTGGCTTCCTCCTGTCTCTGATCGTCTGGCAAATCTTCGTCCGATATATTTCCTTTATTGAAAATCTCTTCCTCTTCCATTTTCTCACAAAATCATGAGATGGGGGGGAGAGAGAGTGAGAGAGAGTTAGGAAGAAATTGAAAGCAATTGGAGGTGAATTTAGAATGAGAATTGAATGAGGAAGTGGGGTAGATGAGAGAGAGAGAGAGAGAGAGAGAGAGAGAATTATGTAAGTTTCCAGGAATTTCAAGTGGAAACAGCTTGGTAGGAACTAGGAACAATGTAATGAAGAAGTATAAGGCACGAAATAGTTTTCAAACATTGGAATAACATAATATATTCATCTCTAACGTTCCACCAATCAGAAAAAATATTTAGGAGGTGTTTGTTTATCATTTCATTTTAAACTAAATTGTACTTTTTTTATTATGATTTTGGTCTTTTTTTGAAAAAGTTTTTTTGTCTTTTCTAAAAAAGTATTTTGTTTTTTTTCTGAAAAATTATTATTGAAACTTAAAAATCTTAAACTAAACTCATTCAACAAACACCCTCTTATTTTTTTACTTGAGGGCCAATAATCACTATATAGCTAGCAATTTTGGTTTTTGGCTAGTTCTTGGACATTCCAATTTTGTTGAAGCCTTTCAAAACCCATGCAAATAAGAAAATGCCGAAGATATCAACAATAATCTCAACTTTTAATTATCAATTTATGTAATATATAAATTATTGTTTTTTTATTGATAAGTATTTAAGATATGGACACCTCGATTAATTTAATCTACCAAAAAAAATATTATACCCGAATTTATACTCAAAAAGTTATAATTATAGTTAGTATCCCTAGTACTACTCATACAAATATTATATGTGATTTGTTTATTTAGTTTATATTTTGAGTCTTTCTTTTTAATTTAATTTAATTTATGGATGAGAGAATTCAAACTTTTGTACTTTATAATAAAGTTGAGTATAAAATTATCATTAAATTATTTCTACAACCATGTAATTGAGTGTAGGTAAACAAGATATATATATATGGAGTATAATAAATTAGTCTTCAGAGTAGTGTTAATTTTAGTTTTGTCATTTGATAAAATAATATTACTTGGGATGCAAGCTAACAAAGCTATATATCCGTGTCACCAATCAATAGTTCGTGTCACAAATCAATAGTTCATTTCTTTCTTTGCGAAATTAAATAAAAAACTTTGCTCATCTCTTCTTCTACTAATTTTAAAGCAAAGTGTATGAAAGTAGTATTGGAACTAGCATTGCAACCTCCAAAATCAACCCTTGTTTGAACAACAGTTTAGAACATATAAAGTATTTTACTATATATGAATAATTGGAAAACGAAGTATTGTAAAAAAAATTCCCAAATATTTATAAACGAATGGATATGCTTTCCTATTTACCTAGTCATATTTTGGATTTTGTACTCGAATATTTTTTTTTTAAGTTTTGAAATTTATTTATTCAATTTTCAGTAAATTAATATTTAAAATAGTATTGTTGATACGAGTAATTTTTTTATTTCTTAAAAATTAATTGATTTGCGTGTTATTCATTAGGAAAACTTAAAATTTTACTAGAAAATCCAAAACTTCAAAAGTCCTTATGAAATATACTATTGTTTCCCAATATTTAAAAAAAAAAATAGAGAGAATAAAGCTGGTTTGTCAAGTGAGGAGTTTCGTCCATGTTTGTTTAGCTTGCATTTTTCTCGTGTAACTTCGGAGACGTTGACCGTTAGCATCGACAATATTCACAGCTGCCATATTTCGTTTTTTTTTTTTTTTTTTTTTTTTTTTTTTTTTTTTTAAGGAAACGACGTCCAATTTGCTTCCTTTGGGAAGGATATAAGCTCTCATATTCAACGAAACACAGTTGGAAATTAAGATTAATAATGATATATAATGTTTCGATGGATACATATTTTTTAAGCTCAATAACTTAAGATTAATAATTTTAAAGAAAGCGGCCTTAATTAGGGTCTCTATTGTTGAAAGTGACTCCAACAAATTAATGCAGTTCAAGCCGTAAGGCATTTCTCTCTTTTAATTACAGAAAGAAAATTTTCCAATGAGATCCAGGTGTCCAATAAGAAAAGTAGGTGGCGGTTCTTGTTGCCACGTATGGCACAACGATAATACAGCAACCGGCACCCTTTGGAGAACATTATCAAGAGATTTTTTTCCCCCCATATTTTTAAATACCTCGTTTAGCATTCGTATTCAAACTCAAAATTTTCATCTTAGTTTTTGTCTTTTTTTAAAAAAGTTTTTTTTTTTTCCTGAAAAGTCAACAAAAATTACTATTGAAACTTAAAATTTTCAATTCAAACCCGTTCACCAAATGGACCTATAGTATAAGAAACCCATAAAAAAAATTACTAAACAATTTCTATAAGACGAATATAAGTTTCTACATCTCTCTTCATGATGACCTCTAAATACAAGAAATGAGAATAAGAAGTTATTTTTATGTTTAGAGATATAAATGTCATGAGAGTTGTTCTGTTGATCAAAACTAACTCCATAGGTTGAGTTAATGAACCCATTTATATATCTTCGTCATGAGAAATAGAAGAAAAAAAATTTATTTATGTCGAGTAACTTCATATGAAATTGTTGCAAAAAATAATATTTAAAAAATGCTTTAAAAAAAAAAAAAAAAAAAACTAAGGGAGGCACTTGAAGTATTAGGTCTTTTAATATAAAAGACTAAAAGGAAAGAGTGGTTATCTGCATCCATAATATTGATAAATACTCTCACTAAATTTATCCTTTTAAAGACACTTTTTATATAATATCATATTTAATCCTCGTATACACCTACTTTCATTTTAGTTTTTGTTTGTCTTATTGAAAATAAATTAGCAAATTTAAATAAGAAAAAAAAATTTTCTTAAAAACCAAACATAAAGTATCTCTAAAAAAAAAAAAAGAAAGAAACAAATTTTTTTGTGACAACATCACTTCTAACAAAATGACTTAAAATTTAATCAATAAAAATAAAGCTGTTATAAAAAAAATTAACTTCCTTAATAACAACTTATGGCAAGAAGAAAAACTTAAGAACTATCCAAATCAAAAATCAATGATTGTCATCCTGCATTAAAAAGAACATATGTATGTATAGAATCATATAGACGAACTTAGCAAGAAAAAATAAATAAGAAGAAAAATCATATAAAAAACACACAAAAAAATCATTTTTAAATACTAAAAGCAAATAAAAAGAACATATAATACTAATGAATCAAAAAATTGAAAAAACACATAAATCAATAGCTGTTGGTTCTTCAAGAGACATGCTTTCTTTTAGTTTTGTTTCACTTGAATCCTCCAGTAAAAATGTTTCATGTAGTTATAAAGATTTCTTAAGAAAAATAATTGATAAAAAACAATTTAGAATTCAAATTGACGTTAACTAAATTTGTAGATAATTTTTTTTTTTTAAGAAATATTGTTTTCATCTATAGTTAATGTGGTGTATGCTTTTTTAGTTATTTCATAAAAATATTCTATTAATAAGTACGTGGGGGTATGAACATTCTAAATAAATATTAAATTAATTTTATTATAGGATTAAAATGTTATGAGAATCGTTAATGATTTTATGGGGGAATTTATAAATGTTGTGGGTACAAACAAAATCTCCTGAAAGGAAAGTGAAGCCAAGCTTAGCACAAATACATGCTGATCAATATATCATGCTTCCGAAAAACCAATTCTTCGCTTGATTAAATTTGGAATATCAAATTTGAGCTTATTTTTGATGAATGAGTTTAACTCAAATTTTTCATATTAATTTTTGTTTTTTTCTGAATAATTAATAAAATTTATAATTATTTTTTAAAAAATCAAATCAACTCAACTCAAGCTTAAAAATTTTATCTCATCTCAAACACTAAACAAATCTTGAATATCAAATTTTTAGGAATGTTATTCCTCTATTTCACCCCAGGCGGAAGTGCAGGTTGGTGTCCCGGCCCAGCATGCCAGATTACAAGTTGGGCCTTTTTTTTTTTTTTTCTTCTCTCTTTTTTTCAAATTAAGAGTGGCATAATTCTAATCCAGATTGGAGTTGTTCTCTGGGTTGTCTTTTAGGCCTTAATCAGGTTTCATCTTGGTGCCCGTGTGTTAAGATTCAAAAAGACTGATTATGAATTTGAATTTGGTCGTGGATCCAACATTTGATCCACTATCAGTCTCTTAAAAAAAAAAGATATATTTTAGTTGATATCCATTTCAAAAAATAATGATCGTAATAAATAAGGCTCCATTTGTTTCATTGATTCATTTTAAACTTTTTATCTTAATTTTTATGAAAAAGTTTTTTGTCTTTTCTGAAAAGTCAACAAAAATTACTATTTAAACTTAAAATTTCAACTCAAACTGATGAACGAAACGGACCCTTATAACTACAGGCAATACTAGTAGTTCCACTTTGAATTATCAGTAAGTGCCATTTCAAGTAGGAATATTGTTTCAACTAATCGGAAATGTGTTCAACTAACCTTCAAATCATTGCAGTTGCCCGTTGGAATATTGTTTCTGTACTAAACTATGGAATTCATTAAAAAAAAAAAATTTGTATGATCTATTATTTGCATCTTGCAGACGATCCATTTTGTGTTATATTATTTTAAAGACAAAAGAATTTTTTTTTTTTTTGGGTAAGGAAAGAAAAAGATATTTTGTTCTTATTTGGTCCACTGCCCACTAGAATTCAAAAGCGTGAAACCCATATGGTCAAGTACAGAAGGAAAAAAAAAAGGCCATTTTTTGGTTTAATTGATTAAGGATGGTATTTTTACGCATGGATGCGGGTATTGACAGATGTCATCCTTTTATGGGATGGGTATGGGAGATAATATATGAATATGAAATAGATATAAGGAGTTACAATTAATCACCTATGCGGGTGCAAGATGGGCGTGGAGGTGGAGGAAGCTCCTCTATACCCGCATCCATCATATATATATATATTCTTTTATAATAAAAATAATAATAAAGTTAGTATTTTAATGTTTTAATTTATTTGATGATTTAGTTTTATGGATTTCTAAAATTTAGATTTTTTTTTTAATTTTTCATTTTCAATTATAAGTAGTTGTTAAAATTTATAAAAACTTTAATAGAAGTTATTTTAATTTTTTTTATAATTCTTAATAGATAAATAAATAGAATATGTATATAATATTTTAATAAATATTATCCCCTCTTACACCATATAAGATGGGTACGAAGGACGAAGGAGGTGGGCGTCGGCTGGGGGAGACATGCCCACGCGGCCACGCCCACACTGTCTCCTTGTTATTAAGATAATTGATAGAAGTCTCACTATCATTGATAGGCCTGTGATTTATTTACGTTAAGAAAAAATAACAAACAAAAATAAAAATAAAGAAAGAATTGTGATTATTAGTATCTTGTCTTATGTATTTTCAAAAGTCAAATATTTCCAAATAAAATTCCTCCCAGTCACGATGTCACTGTACGAAATCACAATTAGCCCCATTCTCGTACCTTTTGTCCCTAGGACACCACGAACCCCCCCAAACTTTTTTTGGCCAAAAAATATCGCCCCTCTTTAATGGTATCACTTGAATTCATATATAACATAAATGTGTTGCACATAGTGAAAAAAAGAAAAGAAAAAATATTACAAATATGTAACTTTTGTATTTGGCTTGTTAGATATGAAATTTTTAAGTTAAAGTTGGTTAATTTTTCTAAAATTGATAATAATTTTTGTTGATTTTTTCAAAAAATAACAAAAACTAAAATGAAAAAATCTAATTTAATTAGAGTTGTATTAAATTGTCAAACGAAATAGTTGTCTAATAATAATTCTATACCTGATATCTTTACAAGATATAAAATTTGATTTTCCTCGTTCTTAAATCAAAAAAAGAAAAAGAAAATGAGATTGCAACTTAACAAACAATAATACTTGTATACTGCCAAAAAAAGAAAGAAAAGCATTTTCAGCCTTTAAATGAGAAAAAAACAAACAAACGTTTCTGAAATTGGAATGAAAAATAGAGAGTTTTTTGAGGTTTGATCTTTGTTTTACATTATTAATAAGAATTATTGTCTTAGTCATTAGATTAAATTTTTTATGGTTATATTTATAATTAAAGTAGTTTTACACCGATTGAATCCAATAATTAAAAATTGTTTATATCGATAGTGTCAAATAAAATGTTCATGTTCAATTGTAAAAACTCCTTGTAAATTAATATTGTGATTATTAGTATTTTATCTTAATTATTCCCTAATTGTCATGTGATAATTACGTCGCCACATAGATGGTCAATCATTGTTACATATTTTGTTTGTGTTGTATATTCTACGAACACAAAACATGTGTGTCATACAACTAGTTTACTTTCAAAGTCAAATATTTCCAAATAAAATTCCCTGCGAGTCACAATATCACTGCGACAATTACCTCCAGCTAGTACCCCCAACTCCACAAATATCCCTACGTATTTTTGGCTCAAAAAATATCCCTACTTTTTTTTTTTTTTTTGTTAGAGATCTATCCCTACTTTTTTAACATTAGTATCACTTAAATAAAAATCATGTACAACAACCTTTCAAGAAAATCATATCTAACAAAAACACGTTACAAATAGTGAAAAAAAAAGTTGTAGGTATATTTAACAATAATTATACATCTAATTTTATTATAAAATACAGAATTTGAATCTTCTCGTCCTTTAATCACAAAAGAAGAAAAGCAACTGAGGAAACAATAATACTTGTGTACTACGAAAAATACAT